>CAHIKZ030004979.1:6552500-6592500 GCA_903632075.3 Acanthosepion pharaonis | reverse complement strand
TGATTCTCTTTCCAAAACTGAATCCACTGTTCCCATGTCTACTGTTTATTGATTCTTATCTTGTTATTTTTAATCCTATCGTAAGCTTTAATGACGACTTCTGTCTTTGCTTTATAAAAGCTTAAACACTATAAGTACATTTGGATTTCATAAATGTTCAGTTTCACGGTCCCATATATCCTAAATATACATTTTCCAATTATAGGTTATACCTGCACTGTCTATATTTATAGAAAAATATCAATGTTAATCCAAAGTATTATGAACAAAAACAGATAGCAAGATAAAGTGCTTCTGTCTTGTAACAAGGTACACACCATATTTGCCTTCGAATAATACGCACCCTAAGACAGCCCGTACTTTACAAGGATATTTTGCCGACAAAATTTTAGTCTGTTTCATCATATATTTATTGAAATATATTTTAATGTGGTTTTGTAGAGGAAAATGTATGATTTTGTGCTTTGAAACGGTGTACTAGAATAAAGTATGGAATCCATATTGTGAATTTAACCTTCAAAGGAAATTAAATTAAATTTACCAAAGCAGAAAGAAATACTGTTACATTTCTATTAATGAGTACTGGTAAATATAAATAAAGCAAACTGGTATAAAAACAAATTTAAGTACAATAAATGTGAATAAATTCTGATAAATAATTACAGTGTTTGCAGACAAAGCAGTCAATAAAGTATAATTAATTTCAATGAATCCTTATAGATAAGTACAGTACATGCAATCAGTAAAGTGCAATAAATATGAATAAATTCTTAGAGATAATTGCAGTAGATGCAGACAACACAAAATATTTCATTGAATATTATCAGTAGTATAAAACAGGCAACAGAGAAAATATGAATCCATTCTAACGGAAATTGGTATTTCAGCAAATAGTACAGACCGCTATACACGTTTTACTATTCTTAACACAATTTTCTGTATTAATTTGGCTTGTTTTCGATATTTTATTACTATTAACAATTTTTATGCCGAGCGGACTCCGACGCATTAACTGAACCGATACAGCGCTGGGTCTTCTCCCAACCGTAATACGGCGGCCGGCAGTTATTGGTACATTTATAAACGAAAAAAAAAAGTCAAATACGCAGATCAAGGCATTTATATGCAAGTAGCTTTGTACGGATTTGATAATGGCCTTTGACTGCATTCCCGTTCCGTTGTGATAAGTAACTATATATATGTTAAAGGAAAATATCAAGAAGGACCAAAAAGCTTTTACGTGGCCAAAATGTATCAATGTTTGAAATTAATTTTCCATCGACTTCAATTCAATTCAATGACTACTGTAGTCATTACTGACTGCTTTAATTTTGGTGACTTATGATATACCATATATGTCATAAATATTCACGCATTATTTAACCATAACTTGAAACATACCTATTTATAAAGATATTTTCGAATTTTGCATATGGCTTTCTAACATCCTTTTGCTTTGCAGCTTAGAGCTTAATTAAATATAACAACTCAAAGAAAACGTGATTAAATTGCCGTATTTGAAATGGTTGGAATGAAGAAATGTAATGTGATAAAATTGTTTCATGTTTGCCGAAAAAACTATTTTTAATGCGTGAAAAAATTTTCAAGACGAGTAACCAACCTCACCTAATCCAATTCCAGGAAGAAACAGTTCAGTTTCTATGTAGAGTATCATTGAAGCCGTCAGGGAGGATTATGAAAGAAAATAGAGGGCTACAACTATACAATAATCAACAACGACAATTGCTTTCAAGTGTCTCCAAACAAAAACAGCTTGGCTTGGCAAAGTGAAGACATTTTGAAGGAGATACTGCCTGCCGCAAACAAATATTTTGTTTCGTTATACGAAAGATATTTTAACACTGCAAAAAAGGTTGTATGCTATTCATCGGGAAATCTTTCTCCTGAAGATGCCGGAACATATTACAAGCGACAGATAGCAATTGTTTTCATGGTTTAGGTTGCTGCTGTTTCTGGTGGATTAAAATTATCCTTGGTGTTCATTAAAAAAGGGAAGGAAAGCAAATAACAGTGTTTACCAGCAAATGTTGGAGAGAGATGTGTTGCTGTGGTTGTCAGCCACATTTGGAAGATACTATATCATCACTCAAGAAAGACGTCCCGCACACACGGACAATTTGACACAGAACAAGCGCAAGAGACATTTCAGTCGATATCTTGACAATTCAATTTGGCCTCCTTCAAGCCCTAACGCTAATCTTATGGAATTTGCTACATGGTCCATATTGGAGAGCGATGTTTCATATATTTCATATTCAGCTTTGTCAGACTTGAAAGATCTCATGACGCTGTGGTATAATTTGAGCCAAGATGTGGTGAAGAATTCATACACTTCCATTGAAAAGAGAGGAAGTGCTATGGTGAAAGCAAAGGTATCTATTTTGAATTAAAAATATATGTAAAATATTGACAATAGATATAATAATCAAGCTGTAAACTTTCATTCACTAAACATAAAACGATTTATTTTATGATAAAATGAATAATAGTTAAAATGAATAATAATTAACTATATATACCATGCCGGTTCATCTGAGGAGATATTATATCGATCTCTTTTGCGCAGGAAGGCTGCGTTGATATGTGTGTGAACTCATACTAACGAATTCTAAAATCTGATTTTGACACGCGAGGAACTGAACCAGAGATCGTGGGAAGATGTTTGGTTTTAGGGGTCTAATTTTCATTCCGAATGCGCTGTGCGAAAACAAAAAGCCGTTTGATTACAAGTGCAACGTTCGTATAGCAAACATAGGTTCCTGTCTTTCAAGTTGAATGTACTTTATCGCCTAACAACAGTATAAGCCCCATTAAAGACTGCGTCCAACCTTCATGGCAATATTCTTCAACGATGCTAATCGCATCTTCTAGCGGTGCAGTACTCCTTCCTACACTGTTCTCGGTTATGGTTTCCAGAACATTAAGAAGATTCCAGTGCGTTTCCCGGGCGACCAAATTCTTCTTATCACAATCACGTTGATCAGTTAAGCAATGTATTGTATAAGTTCGCTCTGAGGAATCTTCCCCGTGTCACTTGTAGTTGTTGCTGAATGATTTGCTGTTGGCAGACTTGCACTAGTCCCCTACGGAGAACATAAGAGGTCATTCTGATTCAGTGCTTGACCAGAAAAGAGCGGCTTTGCAGCACATATGTTGACACCAAATCAGTCTGCATAGATTGATATGAAAATGTTATCAGAGAAATTATGATGCATTTTTAAAAATAAAAGTGTGGCTGATTAGCGTTCTCTTCATTTAATTTAGGAGTTTGTATAATGAGATTTGCAATGGTTAGATTGTAAATTAAATTTCAAAATATATTTTCAGTCATAATGTCTCCAGTTATTTAAATATTCTTTTTGTAGAGCGGAAAGCAGTACAAAACATTTTTTATAATATTTTTGGGCAATAAAATGAGACACGTGAGAAACATGTTATAGATCAATCCAAATTATGTATAAGTATAATTTGTATTGTTCATAATTCCTTTAATCTGAGAGACATTTGATCAGTTGGTCTAATTTATCAGGTCATCCCATAAGTTCTGTCCGAATTTTGAATAAAGAAAACAAGTGACCAAATGTTACATTTAATTACAGATTCAATCAACAATGTATTTTCCCTGGTTATCTATGACTTCCTTCCATCTATTAACAAGCTTACTAATTCCATTACTGTAAAATTCTTTTGACTTTGATTCGAAGAACTCACAAATGTCAGTTTTAACCTCTTCCTGTGTTACAAAAGCTGTTTCTTCCAAATGATTCTGTAAGCTACGAACAAATGATAGTCTGAAGGAGCAAGATCGGGAGAATAAGGTGGATGAGGAATTTTCTCCCAACCAAGTTCTTTGATCTTTTGTGACCTAATACTTGCTGTGTGGGGTCGCGCATTGTCCTGATAAAACATCAGCCCTTTTCGATTCACTAGAGCAGGTCTTTTTTCCTCAAAGCTTGATTCAAATGCTCTAATTGCTGACAGTATATTTGAGCATTAATTGTTGCATTAGATGGTAAGAAATCAAAGTGGATTATTCCTTGGCGATCCCACCAGAACATTTTGCCCATGAAGTTAACTTCTCGGCTGTGGCTGGGGTCCTTCCCCTTTACCAAGCCACTGTCTACCACGCTTAACATTTCGATAAAAGATCCATTTTTCGTCGCCAGTCACAAGTCTATCCAAAAACGATGAAACAAGTTGGCGAGAATGGAGAGAAGAGCGGATGTCAACTCGGTATTTGAGGTTGATTTCAGACAATTCATGAGACACCCATTTTCCAAGTTTAGGAACTTTTCCAAGTTGTTGAAGATGACGATGAACAGTTGTATGGTTTGAACTGAGAACCACTGCCAATTCCTCAACTGATAAAGCAGGATTTACTTCAAGGGCTGCTTCAAGAAGCTTTTCATCAAACTCAACTGGACGTCCGGTTCGATCTTCATCTTCAAGGGTGAAATCTCCACCTCTGAATTTTGCAAACCATCTATTGCATGTTCTTTCATTCACACATTACTCTCCATAAACTGAGTGAATGTTTCTAGCCGCTTCGGCTACTGAGTTTCCTTTCTTGAACTCATAAAGCATTATGTGCCTCAAATGATTCTTGGGTACTTCCATGTTAGCAGGGTTTTAATGAAACAAAATTTAATTTTATTATTCTCAGATATAAAATTTGATCAGTTTAAATACATCTAAATATAAAAATAATGTTCACCTCCATTAGACATCATAAAATACTCTTTAAATTTCGTTCATTTTAACAAAAAATTAAAATTCGGACAGAACTTGCAGACGACATTACAATTTACTGCTGCCTCAAAAACAAATCTAGTGTCGGCAACAAAACTAACCTGGCCGTGCGTCTTGAAATGGACCTCTAATCGGTTGTTAACTGGGGCAAGAATTGGCTGGTCAACTTTAACGCCTCAAAAACTAAATTACTCTCCATTAACCACCATAGAGATCCTTCCCTGCTCCCCATTAAAATGTCTGATAGTCAACTTCCTGAGAGCAACTCCCTGCGTCTGCTCGGTCTCACGTTGACTGCTGACCTGAGATGGAACAAATACATTGAGTCAATTGCTTCTTCCACCGCGAGGAAAGTTGGCTCTCTGTGCCGCGCCAGGAAATTTTTCTCCCCTGAATCGATACTTCAAATATACAAAACAACCATTCGCCCTTGCATGGAGTATTGCTGCCATATATGGGCTGGAGCAGCTTCTGCTTACCTCGGAGTTCTTGAAAAGATCCAGAGACGGATATGTAATCTAATTGGCCCTGATCTAGCGTCTCGTCTGCAGTCACTCTCTCACAGACGCGCCCGTCGCTCTCTGTCTTTTCTACAAATACTTTCATGGTAATTGCTCTGATGAGCTGCTTTCACTGGTTCCCAGATTCCATGAATTCAAGCGCCCTACGAGGCTGGCATCCCGCTCCCACCCTTATACCGTAGAAACTTTCAAATGTAGCCGTCTCTTCTACTCCAATAGCTTCATACCTCGCACCTCTCGCCAGTGGAACACCCTCCCCAATTACTGTTTCCCTGAAAGTTATAATCTCCAACTATTCAAATGTAATGTCAATCGACATCTCCAGTTAGCTTGAACTCCCCACTATCCTTCTCCTCATCCTTTCTCCTATCACTCCTATCCGCTCTCGCTCCAAATCTTCCGCAACCCCCTGCATCCTAGTGACTTCACGCCTTGCTTGGTGCGCAAAGCTTAAAAAAAGAACTTATGGGATCACCTGATATATATTTCAGTTTTCTCATTCTATCAATGTACAAGTACTGTCGTCCTCTTTTTAGTGAATTTATATTCACTTAACCGTATTTTCATCCTGTTTTATTCACGGTAAAATTACACGATCTGTACTACGATTTCCAGCCACCCTATAGTCGTAAATTGTATTCATTTTCATATGCGTTTCCATGAAAACTGGGACATGAGAAGACAATATTTATTGTGAGCATCACTACTGGGCTCATGCATTCTTATGATAAAATCTGGCTTTGTAAAACCAATCATTTTTTATATTTGATAAACCGAACGAATGTTTCAGACGATCTTCTGCTGGATTTATGAAGGTGGACATATAGTTAAACTCTTCGGGAGAAAGAGAAATATGTGGGAAAATAATAACACCTTCTCGCAGTTCCTTTAATCCCACAGTAGCTTTTATAGAGAGCTCAGGAAAACATTATTGTAATATTCTGTGATGATTACTTGAAGATGTATATATAAGCCCCAACAGCCAGACAGTTACTATACACTATTGAAATTATATGTCCCAAACTATATAGTGTATATATATATATATTAAATCCATATATATATAACGAATATATATATATATATATATATATATATATATATATATATATATATATATATATATATATATATATATATATATATATATATATATAATATATATATATATATATATATACATATATATATATATATATATATATATATATATATATATATATATATATATATATATATATATATATATATATATATATATATATATATATATATACATATATATATATATATATATATATATATATATATATATATATATATATATATATATATATATATATATATATATATATATATATATATATATACATATATATATATATATATATATATATATATATATATATATATATATATATATATATATACATATATATATATACATATATATATATATATATATATATATATATATATATATATATATATATATATATATATATATATATATATATATATATATATATATATATATATATATATATATATATTTATATATATATTATATATATATATATATATATATATATATATACATATATATATATATATATATATATATATATATATATATATATATATATATATATATATATAGAGAGAGAGAGAGAGAAAGAGAGAGAGATTATAAATTAACTGATTGAAAATATGTTTTTTTGGCTACACAGTAATAACCATGTTTTAAAAATGCAAGCTGAAAACTTTAAATTTAATTATATAATTAAATTAAAAGCATTAGTCCCGTTTCATCTTCAAGCGAATATTGGAATAATTTACTTTTTAAATTTACTGAGTTTTAACCGCACATATAAATTCATAATTTCCTGTTTCCAAGGATACAGAGAAATCCAATCATTTAGACAAGGGCGGTATCGTGTTCTTTTTTATTAACTACTGTTGTATTAATTATGAGTTACGTTCGAAAAAGAGGTTAAGTTTAGGGAGCGTAGGTGTGTATTTTCCAACGAATTCTGACATCCGCATGTCGTCTGAGTTTTTTTTTTTTTTTTTTTTGGAACGGCAAAAAGTTTTTCAGCATTTTTTCATACTTTTATGCTTAAACATTCTTTTTAAGGTTCCGTTTTTGTTAGAATGCGTTTTATCTAACAACAATTTTAAAATATTTTTAACTCTTAATTACTAAATATACTATATTTCTCTTTTTAAAAACAAGTAAATGTAATAGAATTACTTACATTATTTAAAATTATTTTTTCATATCCAATATAAGTATGTATATTACCAGCTCACTTTTTTAAATTTTATTTTTAAATATTACTTAAGGAAAATTTTTGACAATGACGGGAAAAAATAGCTATTTCATTTCTCTGATTCAGTAAATTTTTATTTTTTATAAACTTAGTAATATATAGTTTCTCATGTATGCGCAAAGGACATGGGTCATTTAATGACCTACATATTAGCTTTTCTTATTAATTTCTATTTTACTGTAGTTGTTTTATTTGATTCTTTTACGTGCTGAATACACCCCTAGCGTCCCTAAACAATAGTTAATAAAAATGAACACGCTACTGCCACTGTCTGAGTGATTGGATTTCTCTGTATCCTTGGAAACAGTAAATTATGAATTTATATGTGCGTTTAAAACTCAGTGAATTTAAAAATAAATTATTACAAAATTCGCTTGAAGATGAAATAGAACTAATGCTTTTAATTTAATTATATAATTAAATTTGAAGGTTTTAGCTTTGGTTTTGAAAAAAGGTTATTACTGCAAAGCGAAGAAACCATATTTTAAATCAGTTAATTTATATATATATATATATATATATATATATATATATATATATAGAGAGAGAGAGAGAACGATTTATATATATATATATATATATATATATATATATATATATACACGCACACAGTTTTGTTTTTCATTCTAACCAAACACACATATATATATATATTTATATATATATATATATATATATATATATATATATATATATATATATATATATATATATATATATATATATATATTAATTAATTAATCTTATTCTATTAATATCAGATCATTTTTACCGGATCATCTGCCCGCCAAAATTCTTCTGATTATTATAGTTATTGATGTTACTTTTCGTTTTTGTTTTTATACCTGTTTCTCCTGCACAAATCTATGCCAGTACTTAACAAAAAAGTAAGACTTGTGGTTTCATAATTCCTGTAAGCAATGTATGCGTGTGTGTATCTGACCTGCATGTCAAATTCAGACTGCTGCGTTCTAACCGAAGTTATAATTAAAGTGCCCAGTAAAGTATTTTTACTGAAACCATAATGTGCTTATATTGATACCAAATTAGTTTCACTCTCCTAGATGAACGATCATATTTTTTTTCATTTTATTTTCCTATGCTATTTTGCATCTACACATCTTACCGCAGATTCTTAAGCTTCTATATGTTGGCTATATAACTTCTGATTTATTATAAATAACTTTAATTTTTCCTTTCTTTTGTCTATATTTTTTTCTTAAACCTCCCTGCTAATTTTGATTCTTTCATTTTTACTAACAGAATATGGATATAGGCTTAGATAGTCGTTAAAAATTCAAGATAATAACCACTTTAAACAAAAAATATTAATAGATGTATCTTTTTTTAATATCTTATTTTTAACTTATAACTGAAGAAATAATACTTGCAATTTACAGGAATTTCAGTCAAAGGCAATTCGTCGCTTACAATGTAATGTAATAAATAAGCATCCAAAAAATGTAATTTTCCTTGGAATCGCGTGCAAGAATTTTATATTCATAACATGAATAACAAATGCATTTACTTCGATCATGAATTGAGTAAGAAATAAAATTTGGAATGTCATTCAGAAAGAAGCAAGATGTAAGGATACAGCGGAAATATGACTGGAAAATGTAAGGGAAATTTGTTTTTTATTTTATTGAACTTTTCAATCGATTTTATTCATTTCTCTCATACAAATTTCGTTTTCAGATGACACTATGAAAATTGAAATCAGAAAAAAAGGATTTAAAAACGAACGACAGATGACAGTTTAGTTTCCAACAGGAAGCACTCGTATGAACATTTTATTTACTTATCGTAAAATTCAATTACATATACATCAAACAGGAAAATAAACTGTTGCTATGTAGATGACACATGTGAGTATTTACAAACTCAATATACATTCTTATATCCTTCCTTGAATTTGGAATTCTTTTGCGATATAAATAAAGAACTATGTTTACGAAGGATTGCTGAAAGCTTTTCCTCTCTACCAACTTAAGAAAATCAGTTTCAATATTCAAACATTGCAGATTTGGAAGGGTTATCGGACCCTGCCAAAACGTATGCCAACTGTGATGAACCTCGGGTGGGTTTTGTGGAATAGGAAGAACATACAATGAGACTACCTCAGACTTTTTCGTCAGCACGAACTTGAATATTCACACACACACATACACACACACACACATATATATATATATATATATATTACCCTACATTGCTCAATTTTAAGTAACAGAGCAGTTCAATATATTAAAAAATATACATAATAGCCTACATTGATTGCACAACTCGTCAGGTTGACGGTTGCAGAAAGCATGAAACTCCGGGTTGGGCAATCAATGTAGGGGATTATGTATATTTTTTAACATATTAAATAGCTCTGTTATTTAACATTGGGCACTTTTTTTCTTACACCATAGGCTCTCTCTCTCTCTGTATATATATATATATATATATATATATATATATATATATATATATATATATATATATATCTACGTATTTGTATCCGAACTAATAAATTTATTTTCTTGTGTTTAGTGCATTTAAACCAGTCTGAAGATGCGGTGTAAATCAAATGCAGAAATAAATTTAAGTTTATAGCTGGAAAATTCAAATGTAATGTTTTTCTTTGATATTTTTCTTACTTAATTTATTTCCTTACTATGTTTTCTTAACACTATTCAAAAATTCTAATTCTTATTAACAAAATGAACTTTATCTCAGTTCAGAGATTTCTCATTTATTAGCCATTAATTTCCATTATATTTCCATAAATACGTTGGGTTTGAGAAAACCTGTAACATTTTGAATTTTATGGCATATCTTTGACAAGAAAGACACTTCATACAAATAACGGCATTGATACCGTTATAAATAATTTGGTCTTCTTGGCTTCATCCAAAACAAGACTATATTTATGAAGCATCTAGCTAGGTTCAATTTAATCCATAATTAAATATGTTCGTATAACCGGCTCGAAGATCAGTTGTAATATTAGTCATAAGTATTATAAATGAGCTTAAAGTAGTCTGACTCAAGGCCAGAGCGTGAGGCACGAACTGGAGATCGGTATCACTGGTTTTAATCATCTGAAAAAATACTTTCGTAAGAGTTACTACATCTACACCACAAATCGCCGAAGGTTATCGGTATTTCCAAAAGGAACCTGTCGTAGACACGCTCTGTGATATGAGCTTGCTAACTACCGCCACAGGGCGTCTTGGTAACGGATTCAGACGAATCTCTCTCACTCTCCCCTATGTCTTTCTCTCTCTCTCCCTATGTCTTTCTCTCTCTCTCTCTCTCTCTGTGTGTGTGTCTATGATTATCTATCTATGTATCTATCTAACTCTATCTTTGTCTCTCACCAAACACGTACATATATATATATATATATATATATATATATATACAAGTTATATAAAAATTACCAGAGTAGGTCTATCTGTTTAATGTTTTTTCTTGTATTGTTACTATTTTTCGAATATTTTCTCATGCAACCAAATATTATAGATAAACACTAAAATTCATGTTTCTATTCGGTGTTTCTTTTAAGCACTTTCAATATCCCCGGTCATTACCAAGAACTAAACGCTGTCAGTATTTTAAAGAAACATATTTTAAGATATATACTGGTATTTTGAACGTTACTTACAATTCAGATGTCAGTACATTAAACATTTAAACCTAAATAGAGGCGAGCGGATTTTAAAGAACGACAGGTTAGTTGAAATACCGTTATATAGGCGAGAAGAGAAGTGATTAGGATTTTAACGAAACCTGGTGAGAGTCCTTGCTAAAAACTTTCTATTATGTCAGTATTAAATCTCTGCAGAAATTTATAGAAGATATAGAAAAGTTTGTGTATTTTTATCATCTTAAATTATCTCCTTGTTAGAAATACTCATTTTATCGGGGAATATACTTAGATTATTTGTAAATTTCGATGCTGATGATACGACTATATACGGGTGTACTGCTAAAACTCTCAATGATCAGAGATTGGCAACTAATCTCTCTTCCGATCTCGCACAAATTACTCTATGGGGTAAAAAAGAATTGCTGGTTACATTCAATGTTTCGAAGACCAAGCTTGTTATATTCCATCATTGCCGATCTGACCCCGATCTACCCCGATCTACCCCGATCTAACCCGATCTACCCCGAATCAGGATGAACAGATGTCCTCTCAGGAAGCACCATGTCTTGAAAGACTGATAAGCTTTAAACTCACAATCGACCTCAAGTGGAAGTCGTACATATGATCCATTGCTAAGGATACAGGTAAAAATGTTTGGCTCTCAATACCGCTACAGTAATTACCTGACTTCGCTTGATATCCTCTAACTTTACAAGAACGAGATCAAGCCAAAAATGGAGTACTGTCGTCATATTTGGGCTGAAGTCGCCCAGACCTCACTCTCCAGCTTTGATGGAGTTCAAAAGCATCTCCTAGCCCTTTTGGGTGACGAATTAGTCTCTACCCTTCAATCTCTCTCTCAAAGGCGGGATGTGGCAAGCCTCTCGCTGCACTACCGCTTCTTCCACGGAAAGTGCTAGGACTAACTATATTCCCTGGTCCTGCCGAGGGAAACTTCTCAGTAAGAACACGCCATGCCACTTACATAGTAGCAAACCACCTACATTTCCTCCATATTTCACCGGTAAGAAGTTGGTTCCACTCGAGCAGCTTTTTCCCGCGAACCAATGTGGAACCGACTCCCAATTGGGTGTTTCCCCGATCACTACAATTTTAACCAGTTCAAGGCTATAGTTAACCGTTATCTTCAACTCTTATACAAACAAATGGCCTCCACACGTAGCCCTCTACAAGGGCCTTGTAAACAACCTCGAGTAAAAAGAAAATAACTAGGCGTTGATTTTGTGTATTGATTGCTCAGGTGAAAGAAATTGAGATTAAATAATTTGACTTTTCTCTTTACTTTTGTGCATGCTTACTGTGTTGATAATAATAGCATAAGGGCTAGTTGGAGTATTTTCGCTCGTAAGGGGTCGAAACGCGAATTCTTTAGTTACTACATCTTGAATGGCAGAGAAGAAAAGAAAAAGAACGAACTTTTGTCAAAGTATTTATAATAAAACGTAGTCACGTGATTGGTTTCCGGGAGGCATAGAAAGATTTTTGGCAGAATTGTATTTTTGTTCAGGTCAGGAACAAGGTCGAAGTTATTTGGACGTAATTGAGAACAGGATTTTTATATTAACTGACCAATATGAAATGAGAAAAATATCAAGTCTCTATGATCCGCTTTTTCACACAATTTACACAAAAATGAACATTGAAAGAAAGTGGTAACACAATGATAAAGTTTCCCTACTCCTAAAAATCTATCCAGATTGGCAAGCATTTAGTAGAATATCCTACGCATAATACTGATAGAGAAGTTATTTTCTTGTCTTCTTGAATATCAAATCAGATGAAGAGGTTCAGATGGTGATATAGACAGAGTGGAATGTGCATACCCATTAATTACAGGAGTGGATAACTAAGTCTTTGTGAATTTTGAAAGAAAAAGAAATGCCCAATATTATCTTGCTCTGAGAACTTTTGCGTTGTCAAGGTTTTAAAATGTTTAGAAATAATGATTTTACCCGTCTTAAATTTACGATGGTGATAATATATGCACATATCATCGCAAGGAATATCATCTACAATAGACAATAGTTATTTAATCCCACGTCCACTCAAGTGGTCTAGGACGAAAGGTCTTGTTTAAAGTAGGATAGTATCTTCTGCATATGTGGACTTACAAACGTCTTCTCAACATATCTGAGAATACCACGGGCGCCAGGTAATGACCCTTTCCCCGAATGATAGATAAAGAGGAGCCGACTCTGAGCGATCTTTTTTATATTCAATTTCGAGCCTTCAACAAATATTTTTCAGACCGATACAGCTATAGTGAGCTACTAATCCACTTTAAACGCGAACTTGCATCATAGTCCAATTCTTCAAAGTTAATTTAAATCTAAATTAATAAGATTATATAAAGTCATGACTATTCTGGCAATTGCGGTCAGTCGATGTTAAATAACCCTCTTATAGATAAGAATCGCCAGATCAGTTCCTCATATAATTGAAAATAATACGATTTCTCTTCCTTTTCATCTCACCTAGTCTTTCTTTCTCTCACACAGAAATGCGAAAAGAAAAATTAGTTGAGAATCCCTAAAACTTAATCAGGTTTTCAGTCATGATTCTTCTAAATATATGTTGTGACGTATGAGTATCCTTATTCTAAATGAAACTACAACATTTCTGAGAAGTTTAAATTCCTCCATTTTGTGTTAGAGGATATTAGGCGTTGTCTTGTAAACTAATTCTAGTGGGCTCAATCCTAATAAAATTCCTCGTTAATCTGACCTTTTGAGAAATTTATCCATTCATTACATCTAAATGTCATAAAACAATAGTTAAGAAAATATTCTTGTATCGTATTTTCAATGGTTTTGATTTCCACTGACTCATTATTGAATCTTAATGTTCATAAATATTTAGGTCGCCATCTATAGAAAAACGTTAGACAATTAATTTCCGTCAGCTTTTCTTGCGAATATGACGTTCACTGTGTGTCTTTGGCCAAACTGAACTAATCTTAAATAAATATCGATATTACATTACAGAACCTGTCTATTAATCGAGCGGATATAACTCCACTTTGCACAGAATTCGGTAAATTAAAGACTTACCCTCGACTGCTATCATTTTCTTTCGTTCGTTGCTATAAAACACTATAGTCTTTGTGTTACACAATTAGTACAATTATTAAAAGTTTCATTCTGAACAATAATTTATAAAGAAAGTTGTCTTATGATTGTCTACGCAGTCACAATTCAGTAATCTAGAAAATTACTTCATCGCTTTCACCCAACAGAGCGAATAACTAAGTCTTCTTTTATATAGTATAATGATTTTGGGTGCATTGATGTTTAGCAAATATAGACGCAAAGACCAATACTACGACTAACGATTTCGATTCTCGCTGGCTTTTTATTTGTTATTAAACCATATTAGAATAAGCTTAGTAAAGAGAGAGCTAGAAATCTTCTTTGCTCGATTTTCACTCAGATGATAGGCGATCATGGCTCTCTACGGCTTCCTGTATTTTGAGCGCGTTAGGTAGGTTACCCGCCGTTATCGTTTTTCCTATTGGGTTCAATATTCCCTATGAGTGACAAAGTCTACAAGCATTCTTTCCTCATTGGGTGTCCTATAAAGTTTAGCTTTCTCGTTCTGACTCTAAGCATATACATTCTTTTTACTTTGCATTTTCCACTTTTAAAACTTCTTCGTTACTCATACGTTCAGTGCATGCTATTCCCGGTATCCTACAGTGATCTGAAAAAAAAAATACTTGTCTCGAAGAATATTACTACTACAGTGAAATTAATTCTCATTGACCTGATTGTCTTCTTTTTTTTTTTTTTATTTGGTGGTGGTGGTGGGATTATTCTGTCATATTAAACAAAGTTTTCTCGACTTGCATATAATTATTATAATTAATTTCATTATTTAAATGCATACTATTTTCTTCATATTTGTTTTTTTTCTCATCAAAACGTTTCGACCGTTTTGTACTCCGGCCTTCATCAATCTGGGTAACCTACACCTGATGAAAGCCGGAGGCCACAACAACCTAAAGAAAAAGGACAATAGTCCGCATGTAAATAGTGTAAATAATTTTAATTTTTCGTCCCAGAGTGTAATTACTACAATGTTAGCAATTTTCAGGAAGAGCCCAATATGTGTATGCGCGCCTGACATATTAAGCAAAGTTTGGAAATTGATTCGAAATAAACTTGAAACAGTTACTAGTATTGTATTGACGATACTTAGTCAGAAGTAGGCTTATGTCTCTTTGTTATACGAAGTGAAGGTCAGTATAGAAAAAGCGATGCACTCTCTAGAGATTATTCTGAAATAAATCCCACAGACAATTAATACCGCAGTGCGTTCAATCTAACTACCTACTTCAAAGATACCGTCTTATTTGACGTTTTGAGGAGAAGGTAAAAAATAGTGGAGCATCTTTTAGCAATAAATTCCCTCTAGTGTACTGTTTCGCGTGTTTAATGAGATCGACCTTCAGTGAGCACCCTGCACATGTTGCCTTAAGCCATACAAAGGTAAGTGCATACAGAACATCTTGCATTGTCGTAACATCTTTAATAAACAGGTGTCTTGGTTTCTCTCGTTTTAAATGTAAGGTTGTGATGGGGAACACAAATCGATAAACTCACATAATTTCCAGAGATGTTGTTGCCTGCTACAACGTTCTGCGCTTTCCCGAATAACAATCAGAATAGTCTTTAGAAAAGTTTTCTGGTTTAAAGCCGTTTGCTCAGGGGTCAATTATCGAAAGATTAAGCGGTGGTACCTTGCCAAAATTAATAGGTCGACTAATTCGATGAATCAACAAACGTACACTGCTGGCTGATAAGAGACGGACGAACAAAACGTTGTGCTTTAGGGCGTTCTTTGAGACCCGAGAAGAAATTTAAAGAGAAAGGGTCGACCTAAGTCCCTAACGTATCGAAAGATTTCAGTTCGCTCTGATTAAAATGTATTGATTCTGATGTCTATGGTGCGTTCCACATATATTCTTGGAAATTGTTCCTGGGTGAATTGTATCAAAATGAATTAACCGCTAGAGTTAAGCTCGAGCACCTCCCCAAATAAATACTACCTCTCTCGTCACATTTCTCTCCCCGTCTCTCTCTCTTTCTCTCTCTCACACACACACACATTTATATATATATATATATATATATATATATATATATATATATATATATATATATATATATATATAAAAAATTAAAGAACAAATGACAATCTTCTTTTGACTAGCGTTTTCATTGATGACATGGTCGATTACGCCACTCCACAGTTTCGTATCACTTTTAGCTCTTAGTTTCTTTTTACTTTCCCCTTCATTTACGGTTTTGCCGTCCATTTACACAAGGTCATTGTCCATATTATTCGCTGTTTCCCATTCATCCTCTTTCTCTCAATATATCTTGTGAGCATCAAATTGTCCAAGTCTTCATTTCTCGCTATGTTTCCTAGAATTATTGTATCTGTCTGATTCGAATAAGAAGTGATTTTTTTGTTAGTTAACGGTCTTTCGATAGTATTCGCATTATCTTTTTGTTGACCCCCTTCTCTGAGGGCTAAAGTCTTTTCAAATTATCCAGAATTCGTTGACATATAGGTGTATTGCAGGTGTTTATCTATATATTTTCTTTGTTTCTAACGGTTATTTCGTTTCTTAAAACTATGGAAATTATCTTTTGTTATTCAAACATTCCTTCACATTTCGCTGTCATATTCTCCATCCTCCGTTAAAACCCTTTCCACATATCTAAATCTTTGAACTTGTGCGATTTCGACATCTGCACTTTTTAACTTGCATCGTGTTTTTTTCTTCTCCGGTAGAAAACTTTACATTTTGTCTTGTTATGACTAATGGTTAGTCATTTCTTCTCGCCTTCCTTTACAAAAGTAAAATACTCTGGTATGTGCGGCATGCCAAGGGCTACTCACTATAAAACTTATACTGGTAAACTGCAGCAATTTTAATTCAACCCGCTTAAAATACTATCAAACAAGACACTTAAAAGAACTTTTTCAAGATACTGATTCTTTTGACATATTTCAGTTCCTTAGGCAAATTAAAATTATTTCTAAAATATAATGGAAAAAATAACCATAGAAAACAGTAGCCTTACTATTCAAAATAAAATTGTCTTCTTAAATAAAAGAAATTATTATTAAAAAAAATAATTTCCATTAAATGACCCATTTATTGTATAACAAACCAAACCAATTCTTTATCAGAAAAAATCATTCCAACAAACTTTTCAGTATTCTCCCAAAGATGCTAGTTAAGAATGTCATAAGCGTTTCAGTAGCATATTCTAATGAATCATAATTCTTAAGTTAATAATTGAATAATCTTCTTGCGAGTTGAATTAATAAAAATATCTATTTAAATACTACTATTAGATCTTTAAACATTTGAGCTTAGCCACTTTGACAAAATATTACAAAAACAATCATAAATATCAATGCCTAACATTATTTAAAGAAGCAATATGGTAGCAATGAAAACATTCAAAATTGACGAAGATTTCCATTTCACTGAAGCAGACGTTAAACGCATGAGGGCTTTATCGGCAGCCCTATGCTGCTATTCTTTCTTCACATTGTTTACGTATGCTTTCTTTTTCTCAATTTTTCTCAAAAATCAACCGTCCATTATTTATCACATGCAATGACAGGGCGTATCGTACGGTCTAACGCAAAAAAAAACATTTTTAATCAAAATTTCTTACGTGCTAGAAAAGATTAAAAAATAATAAAATAACAAAAATAATTTGGTATTCCCTGTTAATAATAACATAAACATTTTAGCGATAAACGTTTGTTTTTTTATCAAGAGTGGGGCCTTTTTTCCTCATGCTATGCAGTTTTTTCGGCAAATTAGCGGCGGTACCTAGTTAAAAAATCTTTCAAAAATAAAATCTACATTTCTGAAAGTTTATTTGAGAATAATTAATTGGTGTAAAGTTTGAATTGAAAAAAAACATTACTTACTTTTATTTTAAAATTTCACAGAAAATAACTTTTTTAACACGGAAAGTGTTATTTTTAAAGAAATGAGTGATATATTGACAGCCTGATTGTTCGTAATTTAAATAAGGAGTATATAATAGAAAAAAATTAAATGAATACAACGAGAACGCATTTTTTATAGAACTTTTAACTACCCGGTAATCTTAATTTTAATATTTAACTGAATTTTCGGTAATTTGACTTATTCTTACTGATGAAGGCGCATGTTGAGGAAAAGTAAGAAAATTGCCAATACATCTTGAATTTTTTTATAGGTACCACTCATCATTTCTGGTAATATCATATATGGACACCCATATTTTTAAAACATTAACACGTTTCTACGCATAAATAAAGTCAAAATACTTTGTTTTATAATACTGAAGCTTGGGGAATTGTATTGAACGTTTCCATTTATAATTATCAAATACAGTTTTAATTTAATAAGAATATCACTTGCCCACTACAAATTAGTACAGAATTTTAAAAGATTAAAAAGTTTATAAATTATTATAATTAAGATTTAAAAAGTGAAAATAATAATTCTTGTAATAATTCATTATTCATCGATTGCTTTTCGTAAGACAACACTGTCTATAATATATTTTATTCATAAAATCAATTAAAAGGTTTTCTAATTAGCTTCTATTAGTTTTATTGCATGTTTTTTTACGATTCAGAGCAAATTTTCTACAATTGGGTTCCGAAATAAATTTGATTTCATTTCTCCTATATTTGTCCTTTTAACTAATATAAACATTACAAAAATTAATTTAACGAATTTACATTAAATGGGTGGATGGAATAAAGGTAAACAACCACTTTATTTTTTTCAAAGAATTTTTAAAAATTTCTAAAATAATTTTATTAATTTCTGAATACGTCTTAAGACATACCTTAAACCCGACACTTAACTGATTTCTTCAAAAAAATCAAAATCAGCGTGTTTTTCGCGCTCAAATTTCGCGGGCAAATTTATACGCAAGATAAACAAGATTTTTAGCCAAATTCTAGGATTCTAAAAAGGATCAAATTTACAGAAAAATATTTGATCATACTTCCTAATAAAGCAAAAAACGTCGACGATACATTTTTTTTTTTAAAGTTTTGTGCTTTTTTCATTATGTATCTTCCTTTATAAGGATTTTTCGAGTTACCTTTATATATATATATATATATATATATATATATGTTTCTTTGTGTGTGTTAATGTTTAAGATGCAGGGTGCAGCAGAATTACTTCCAAGAAATACATCTTATATAATTATAAGACATTAGCTTGATGAAGACTCAGTTATGTGCCATGCGTGATACTCGCTTAGTCAATCATGTATTTTCGATACATGACTGACGCAGTAGGTTGCCATTTCTTTCTGCCATCCAAGGCTATAGAACACAGTCTATCCTGCTATTTACCCATAGCGGGGAGAAGAAAAGGATTCATACCTTTCCCAAGCTTCTAAGTGAATGTAATGGATTCAACTGGAATTCAAACTAAGCTCTCCGATTCCTCAATCTTAGCCACTATCCATTACTCCAAAATGTCTTTCCATTATGTGGTAGGTATCTCTGGGAGTTTAATGAGGGATGTGGTATTTCCTTGTATAACTGGCTTGTTGAAGTTACAATAATCACATTCTTTTTTTTTTAATATTTAAAGACCCAAAAAGAATTTTAAAAAACAGCTAATTCTAAAGAGTATCAATTTATGTTTGTTAGTGTCAAGAAAGTCAATTTTTGAAAAGAGAGGTCACTAGCACTCAGGGGCAGAGAAAGTACTTGATACTCGCCTTGCTTTTTTTGTTGTTTTTTTTGTTTTTGTTTTTCTGTAATCATTAGAATTTCCTTTCTCCTTTTGTTTGGCTGCTCGTGGCACCAGTCAATTCGGTGCCGTTCTTGTTAACATTCCCTTTTCCTTCATCATGCTACAAATCCTTTATCGCTCGAAATAAAAACAACAAATCCAAACAATGGACAAGGGTCAAGAGCTGACAAATCAGCATGCGCTGTGCTTTCAAATCATGATGTAAACGACCAAAGTTCCTTATGCTAAAACCTTTGTTAGCATGTTTTTCATTCCTTCGACAACAGATTGTACCGTCCGAATCGATTGTCTGAATGCATTTGATAGGATTCTAAATCTATTCGGGCGACCAAATAAAAGTCGCGCACTTTTTTTTTACTACTGACAACGTGGATTTATGTGGGGATAAATTTTATTTTGATATATTCGTTTTTAGTAGGAATTAAGAATTACAAGTTACAAATAATTCCTCATGAAGTAACTATTTTAAAGTAATAAACTTTATTTCAAGAGTAAATAACATTTTAAATTCTTCAAACCCTAATTAAGTAATAAGATGAATCTCCTTCACTCGAAGTAAGAAGTTTTGGAACTTCGACGTGCTGTAATGGTTAACAAGTTTCTCTTGATAGATCAAATACAACTTAGTTGTGGGTTCACTTCTCACTTTTGGTCTTGTTCCACATCTAATCTACGCTTAGAAAAATCATTAGAGAACCTCGACGTAGTGTAATGGTTAACAAGCTTGTCACGCTAGAAAAATTACGACAGAAGTGAGTTCGATCCTCAGTGGGTGCACAATATTACGGTTTTGTCCCACATCTAAGCTATGTTTAGGAAATCACCTGTAGTAAGAATTAGGTTCTATGCGGTCAGCTTGTAAAGATACAAGAACTGCTGCTATAAGAAACAAACTCTCCGGCAGGGTGCTTTCCCGATCACTATAATCTTGACCTCTTCAAGTCTAGAATTAAACGTTATCTTTCCTAACCAACTCCATGGATTGCACTTCTTGCATTTTCTGACGCTCATAAAACACTTCAAAAACCTTCTACCTTAACGATGGTTAAACCTATATTGCTGTCATCTAGTGTTCATGCGTTCAATTCCTGCATTTTAGAGGATTTTTCAGTGAGAATGAACAATAACAATCATCGTAGGGACAACATACCTCTCTCTAATCAAAAGAAATACTATATCAGCCAAATAATGTACACCTGATAACGACAGAATTTCGCAAAAATGTTGTGTCCGTATATCTATATCAACGAAGATTTAAACAATATTTAGAAATAATAAAAGCATATTATTTTTCATTGCCAGAATATTTCAGTATGTAGTTCAAATAAGAAAATCTCAGGGAAAAAGCAAAAGAGCACTTTTTAAAATAAAAATAGTGTTTTCCAATCATATCACACCATACAAGGAAGTAAAGCCACTAAGACGCACGAGGATGAAAGAATAAGGAAGAAGAAAAAAATTATTAAGGAGCGAGAATAATAGAATGGTAATCAAGAAGAAAGTAGATGACTATTTACATTGCATTTAAATTCTTAAAGATCAAATTTGGCTGGAAAGCATGGATCCGGAAGATTGTCTCACAAGCGAGAAATGCGGGGAAAAATGTGTTAGAATAGAACGTACGGTTGCCTCTAGCCAATACAACTGATGAGATATTGTTGTCAATCTAGTACGGTGCTTAAACTCATAAAATCTAGGTTATTTAATGCCGAAATCTAATTAGTTTGACCACATTTTTATGGCTTCAACTAAATATATTTTGAACGCAATTGTATACCTTCAACTACAGGTATTTTGTACATAATTTTATATTTACAGTGTAAACTTGTTTTCACACACACACACATATATATATATATATATATATATATATATATATATATATATATATATATACTTAGTATATCATCTGTCGTAGATGTTATATGTTTTAGTATAAACCTATTTCTTTAAGGAAAAAAATGTGTGATATACCAGGCGGACTTAAACAAGTGGATGACAGAACATAGTCTGGGGAAGGAAGCAGAGAGAAGGATTGAGGTGAGAGCCATGATCGTCTAAGCCCTGAAAGGACTTGGTACATAAACAGAAAAGAATGAATCCAGCCTGCATAGCAATTTCACCAGCAGTTTGTTGTCCAGTTTTGTTTTGTTTCTTTTTATTTGTTTTTTTTTATTAATATTACTACTGATTCAAAAAATCTTACATATACTTCTATATTTTTTTCGGGAGGTTAATTCCAATGCTTAGGTCTATTGCAGTGAAAACCGAAGTTTCTTTTGGCAGATGTTTCGTTTATATTTTCTTGCTATACTCTGTTGCACATCCTGTTTCATTTTTGTATCTTCATATAACCGTGAAGATGTATGAGTGTATGTGATAATGGATTTTGATTTTCCTATTTCTTCTTGGAATATAAGTGAAGGCATACTTTTTTTGCGGATGTCAACGAACACCCCCTTGCCACTTTTGTGATGTCAATGAATACTCGTTGTCACTTTCGTAATGCTCGTTATAGTAGATACTTTATAGCCGCGGATACAACTATAGTACCCCGTTGAACAATACTGGAGTCAGACGCATTCGAATATCACTCGCACTAATGGTACTTGCTCGATAATATTCGCTCGAAAAGTAATCCGTATAGTGATCCGAATAGAGAAATAATATAGTGAATAGAGTAGACGTGTATAGTATAGAGGATAAACTAGAATTGGAGATCAATTAGACGTCAGACTACCTTCCATACATATATGCGTTTCCTCTATGGTCACGTGGTCTACGTAATTCAATAATGGAATCACCTGTGTTAGCTCACTGGCGATCTATGTTCAAACTCATGTGTCGCCAATGACACTTCATTCCTATATAACAACTATTTTGTGGCGTTTGCAGATTTTTAGATTTATGTGCGGTATTCCTCATCGTACAAGCTGGTATATTTGGTATGATTGTTTTATGGCTTCTAAATAAAGATATTTCAGGTTCTTGAATAATGGTCTCCATCTGGAGTTTGAAGGTTTTTATGGCTTTCTCTTTTTGTTGGAAGAGATTTCTGTATTTGTATTAAAATGATAAATCACTTTTAACCCTACCTGATGATTATCTAAAATTTTCCAAAACAAACGTCGCATAAAACTGTTTCTCTTTTGTTTTAGTTTTTGGACACATATAACAAAGTGTACAGTAAGAATCTAAAATGTTCCCGTATAAAGTTTTAATGAAGACTATAAAACAGTTTCCTTTTGCGAATCAAAGAAGTGTCGTTGCAGATAGTTACCACTTCTTTCTTTTTTAAACTGCTAATATAGCAACCAATGTTTTTTATAAAATATTTACTTTTCTGAAATGAGCCTTTTATTTAGTATATTTACAGACAGTCAAATTTCGTCAGGTTTCGAACTGTCACCATGTCCAACCTTTTTCAGCTGCCGGTCAATCTGGATAACCGTAAGGGATTTTCAAAATGAACACTTTCTTTAATCTACACGAGTAGATTTTTCTTATTCTGTTTAACCTGTCGAAAGATTACGCGTTTTGGTTAAGTGTCCTTTAGTACTCTAGTTGTTCCTAGTTTCTTCTCAAATGTATTAACCAGGCCACAATTAGTAAAATACCAAATTCTCTAAAAAAAAAAAAAAAACATTTGAATTCCCGAGACTACTGCATGGTGGAAAAACATTGAACCTAAAATTAGCCGTCTTAAACCTAACATCCTCCTTGCCTCTTTTGCTTTTTTTTTTTTTTTTTTTTTTTTTTTTTTTGTTCAGCTTGGATTCTACAGCCAACGTTTATTTTCTCTTGTATTTGACAATACTTCTTTATATGCCGTATCCCTTAAGGACAGAGGCGATCAGGGTTATTCACAATTTCTTTCCTAGTACTTATTAAATTTGGGGTTCTTTTTTGTTATTTCTCCTGAACGTTGTTCCAGCATCCATTTACTCAAGCTCATTGAGTAGGTTATGCGTTTCTTCTTGCCTTCAATATGTCCTGTGTGTATCAGATTTTTCAAGCCCTCTTTCCTCATTATGTATCCTAGAAATGCCAATTTCTTTTCCTGGTGATAAGTATAAGTCTTCTTTTGTTTCCATTTTTTCTAAAAATTCGTCATTGCTTACATAGTAGATTCAAGGTATAAAGTCACTTTTTTTGGCTGCCGTACCTCAGTGCCATTAATTGTCCTTTCTTCTGCAGTGTGATAGCCTTTCTTTCTTAATTAATTTCTCAAAGTTACTACATTGCTCTTTCTTGGTAAAAAATAAATGCATAAGTTGATTCAATTATCTAATCAATCGAGAAGTGGTATGAAACTCTAAAAACAACTAATATTCTTATTTTCTCTTCAATATAATCGTTCTGTGTAATTGTGGATTAGTTATGAAAGCTCAATGGATCTTGTATGAATTTTACAGATCATCAAGTACTTTGGAATATTTGTATCACGGGGAGGTCAGACAAATGCCCCAATGTCGAACGTTATATTAACAACGTCTCTGAGGCGAGGAGTTAATTGTGCTTGAACATAGATAAGCAAACCAATGGCGATTGCATCTGAACGCTGACATTTGTGCATTGATTCGATTTAAGAAGTGATTCTACTGGAAGGCTGAAAATATGAAATATGATTGTTATCGGGCATTTTTTTCAAATATATCATAAGGCGATACTACGCATTTAAACAAACCGAGTCAAACCATAAGAGCAGACATTGCTATGTGTAATGCACATATTTCTATAATCTAATCTCATATTAAGCGTATTGGCTTTTTTTTTTATATAGTAGATTACCTAATATAGGAGAAGACTCAATCAGTGAGGACACTGAAATACCACTTCTGTAATTTCGAAAGAAGAAATAAATGGCAAAGTAGTGCGGGCAAGAAGTACGAAATTTACTCTTTGGGATAATGCAACTAATTAAATAAATAAACAATGATTTTTATATTTTCATTGTTTTCGGTACGCATTTAGGGAAATCATTCCTATGAGTCTAAAGCTGTTTTGCTAATTTCTTCGAAATGCATTGAAGTCTGATCAATTGCAATGGAAAGTCTCTAAACTAAAATCTATTATATTTACAGAGAGGATGAATTGCCTTAATCCTTTGAGCCCTGACCACCGCTTGACCGGTAGTAAACAAAATACCTAACCACCGGTTGCACGGTGGTTAAACACTTGTAACTATTTTTATATCTACCTTGAAACATTACATACCAATTATTTGCGAATTTTGACTCAGGAGCTCAGGCAGAAGGGTTAAAATAATTCAGGGCTCAATGGGCTAAGGCTGCTTAAAATATCGTAAACTGTTTTTGTAACGACTTCAAATTAATGATACTCCAATTAATTCCCGATAAATTGTCGAAATTCAAATAAAATAAATCTGAATTAGTAAATAGGTAAAGCGTTATTAATTATATCTGATGACGGATTACAAATCGAAGATTAGTGGCTCTGAACTTAATAATAAAAATATTATATTATTATCCATATCTCGTCCGGGACTGCTGAATATTCACATTCCAGTAACAGCATTTATTTAGGGCATATCTGAACTCTTGTACAAAAGGCAAAAGGAATTATTACATTACTGTACAACCCCCACCCACCCCCCAAAAAACTCGTATTTATAAATCTTATTCACTTAAAGTATATTTTCAATCAGATTAACTTAAAATATTTTCAACATGCCAAGCATATTTTAAATTCCCATTCACTTGAAAATATTTTTAAATATGCTAAAAATATTTAATACATAATTAAGATATTGTCACTTTAAAGAAAGCTGAAATGTAAAAACAAATGGACGAAACAGCAAACTTCATTCTGATAGCAGGAAGAATCTCTTTGTGTCTTTTAAAAATTGACTGAAGAAAGTTAAAATAAAAATACTTACTCTTATTCACTTAAAATATATTTATATATCACTAGATGTAATGCAATTTAATGGAAATTTATAGTTGAATGGATCGTTACCTAAACTGGGTTAAAATGTATTCCTTATTCCTTTGTGTTGGTAAATGAATGTTATTCATTTCATCTTCGTCCGATTATAATTAATCATCTATTTTGTTCAGATCTACCTTACTTTTGAACGAATTTATTGCTGGTTGTATTTCGAAGAAGTGGTATGAAATCCCAATATCAAATTGTAAATTAAATATTTATTAAGGTTCGAGTCGATTTCAAAGGACGGTTTTTGCTGCTTGGAACTTCTTTCAGCATATATTCTTGTTAATTAAGAAAATAAAAGCTGAAATTCTTTTTTTAAGTAACTATATTATTTCTTTGTTGTGCACTGTTATCGGTTTCCTCTCGTCACGTAATTTTTGTGTAGGCAGTTGGTGAAATCTTCACTTCTAAAGTCAATTAGTTATGTGACAAAAAATGATTCATGGTTCACCGTTCGATTCCTGCTTCGTAGCCAGATCAGTAATGTTGCAGTTTTTTGGCGCTACACGCAGTATAGATATAGTTACCAAAAGAGGGTGTTGTAAGGGCGAAACCATAGGGAGCAAGATGTGCATATTTTGACGCTATATAGTATAGATAAACGCTGACCCTAGACTTAAAAAGATCAAGTTTTTAAGGATCGAGAAGGCATATTTTCGGGAGTCTGTTCCACAATGTAGCCGTTCTATGGTCTTCATGGAACTCTCTATTTGCAAATGGAATACGACAGGAATGACGATGACTCGACTAAGTTTACCTGGCGTGTCAGTTACGAGTTTTGAATGTCCCTATTTATGGAACAAATGAACGTAGATCTACCAAATATCTACTACGAGAATAGCGACATTGTAGCGAGAGGTTTGCATCTGTAGGAATGGTGTAAAATAATTAGCTTCCCACTAAGCCGCGCAAAATCTTTTGAACAATGTCAGTACTGGAAACTCAGGATTGGGCAGCCCCAGACTAGATGTGTCAACAATGTTCTATTTTTGGTTGAATATGACCCTTGTAATGAAGATAATAGCAAAAGTCACGTAGATTCTGGAAACGGTACGAGAAACCAACTATTCTGCCAGCGTCGATAGTAATGGCCCATACGTTCGAGTTGAACTTAGGTCTCAAGTAAGGGGACTGCATATTTGTGGGTTCCTAAATGAAACATTTCCAGACCGGTGGATTGGAAGAGATGACCCAATTCCCTGGCCATTTTGTTCACCAGATAACCCTCCTCTAGACTTCTTTTTATCGGGTTATGTTAAAGATATAGTGCATCGAACAAAGATACGGGACATCACTGATCTAAATCAAAAGATTACTGACGCCATTGCCACCACTGATGAGGCCATACTACAGCGAACATGGCATAAATCGAGAACCGTCTTGATGTGCTTCGTGCAAATAACGTTTCCTATATAGAGGTGTATTAAATTAGTTTAAAAAATTCAATATCAACACTTCATTTTGTAACAATTTCCATATATCTGTCTGTTCATTTGATTTTGTATAATTATTTTAAATTGTAAAGAGATTTTATGGACACCCTGTAGATCAAATACAAACCAAAACAAGAAGAAAAAGGATAAAAGAGAAATCTTTAACAGTAGTCAAAGGTGTTATATCAAATAAACTGTAAAAATCAACTACAATTGCTGTAGACATTGTACACAAAGGTCAAGCAAACCAGTGTCAATAAGGTAGATGCAATTCATATATATGCTGTTTGGTGGTGACATCAAAGTACGACTTTAAACTGCTGCTTGCTGGTTGAGTAAAGATGTCTGTGCAGGAATTGTGATAGATTAATGTTGATAAATGAAGGTAGTTATTTTTCCATCGAGTCAGTTCGGATATTCATGAGACTAACACGCCAACAATCACGGTCCTGAATCAAGCTCATTAGGGAGGCATTCTATGCCATAACATAGCTGTTTAGTGTAGGTGGTTGCTGGGTGACCAACTCGCCTTGCGCCATGGCTAGGTATCAAGAATAGTAAATCCCACGCGATTTCTTGTTTTGCTCGCTAGCAGTGTTCTGCAAAGTGCAGTCTGCGTTTACGGAAGATTGTAGAAATATCAGGGGTGGGTCCATAGAGCTGTGATTTAGTTGGATGTTGTCTCCAACCGATGTTATGTACAGCTCTCAGCATCCGGGTGTAGGTTCCTTGAAGCTTATATTCAATGGTTTTAGCTAATGCCCAAGCAGTGGCACCGCACATTAAAACTTATTCTACAGTGACTTGAAGGAATTTCAGTTTGAAGTTGTCTGATAGAACACATCCTCACATTGCATCTATTTTATTCAAGTCGGTCCAGGCTTTAGCTAGGCTAATTTTCACGTATTTTTCAGTAAAGTTTATGTCAGTTCCTAGGTATGTAAAAGTTTCGACAGATTTTATTGATTCGTCTTTGTATTGAGCATTGTGGGCTGAAGCCTATGAAGTCAGTTTTAGAGGCATAAAGAAAATTATTTTCAGAATGAATACCAAATATAACTGATACTAACCAAATTTAGAACTGATACAAATGAAGCCACCTAATTAGAAATTAATATTGTTTTATTCTTTAACTTGAAAATTAACTTGCTTATGTTAACTAACGTGGAACTACAGAAAATATAGTTAACTTAGTAATTCTGAACATTTCATCAGATGTTATATAGTATAGTTCACCTTGCAAAATCCAGTGATTATTCGTTGTCCTTAATTGCATTTATTTAATATAATAATTCTATTTTTATTTTTCAGCATAAAATAATTACGAAGGATGATATTTGGGTTGTTTATTCAATAAGTTTGCTGAGAAAAATATTAAAAAAAACTTTAATGGCTAAAGCAGACATTTTATCCAACTTCTCCTCGCAAGGAAGAGTTACACAAAAATGACATTACATCTAGCACTTTGCAAATAATTTTCACAGTAAAGTTGATTTGCGACAAATAAGACCGAAGAATGGATTCAATTTTATGACTAACTAAAAGAACGGGATTTTAATTTTATTTGTGCCATTTTTACGTGTCGTTGGCGTTATAATGTCGTGATACTGCACAATATATAGGAAGAATATTGGCAACTCTACAGTTACAGTATGAGTACATATCCAAGCATCATACTGGTGTTTACATATAAATTTATGAATATATGTAAATATCAGTAGATTGATGATTTTATGGAAATTAAGTTATTTTGTTTTGTTGTTTGCTCTTTGTACGTGCGATGGCTAAATTGTCGTTTAAATGACGTAAAAATGAAAATGATATCAGCATCTCATTTTAACAAATATATTTACCAAAACTACACAGAAATATCTTGAAATACTAAAGAGTAAATGCATTCAATAAAATCGCGAATGGCTTCAACCACAGCCTCCAGACGACTTCGGAATATCCTGCATCTCTTCTGGACAGTCTTGTTTAAGTTGGTGAATGCTGCCATAATCCCTGCCTTCAGTTCATATTTAGTGTTACAAGGAGTTTATTTGTTTCTCGATCAACCGCGTCCATACATAATAATCAAGAGGGTCAATTAGGTATCCAGATGTAAGGGGTGATCTGGTTGCAGAAATTGTCTGATACCTTTGACTGGGTACTTCTGTTGTGTGGCATGTTGCAGAATCTGGTTGCTAGTTATAGTCTTTCAGCTGCCTCCCTCTTGATCCAGGGCAGCACTACCTCCTCAAGGCACTTGATATAGGTCGGCGTGTTGAGACTGATGCCCTGTGATCCCTCCAAACACCATGATGTTGACTGAATACATCATCCAATTCTTTCCGAATCCTCTGCACTATCCTCAGATTGACACACAAACACTTTGAAATGTTTGCATTGGATCTTCCGGTACGAATAACAAGTAGTACAGCATGCCGTTTCCAAATTTCTGGAATTAATTGCGTCATGATGCTCTTTTTCTTACAGACAGGGCCTAATTAACGATACTATACTGCGCAGTCGACAAAATCAAAAACAAACATCGCAGAAGTGCCAAATTAAAAATATAAAATAGCGAAAGTTTACCCATCGCACCGTGTAATTTGCTTCTTACAATGCATATAACGATGTATCTATCTATCTATCTATCTATCTATCTATCTATCTATCTATCTATCTCTCTCTCTCTCTCTATATATATATATATATATATATATATATATATATATATATATATATGTATATATTTAGATCGATATAATTTGACTTGTTTTTTGTTTGCGTGTTTAGCGGTATAACTATTTATTACTGGTATTAGTTTTATATTTTATATTTTTTTACAAAAAAAAATGTATTGCTGGTATTTTTTTTTTTAATATGAAAATTTATTGCTGGTATTTTGACTCTAAAAATGTATTTTTAAACTTTCATAGTATTTTGACTCCAGTTTGGGGGTTAAGTATGTACCCATATCTACATTAATTTGCTGCCAAGTTCAGAGTCCAAAGAAGAAAAAAAAGCCGATACGAATAGGTAAAATAACTAAGTAAAGTGCTCAATACACCACGTAGAGCCAACTAAATTAAACCTAAATAGCCGCATAAACCTACCAAGGTTTCACCTACGCGGATCGTCAGGGAATATTCCCTGACAATCCGCGTAGGTGAAACCTTAGGTTTATCTGGCTCTTTAGGTTTAATTATATATATATATATATATATATATATATATATATGTGTGTGTGTGTGTGTGTGTGTGTGTGTGTGTGTGTGTGGGGGATGACTATCATCTAGCCTGCTTCTCTATTTGACATGCAACAGGATATCATGTCTAGGTATATATTTTGCTGTCTTCTTGTGACTACTTGAGAATACTACACGCTTTAAGCTTTGATGTGTGGGTTGTGTAATGGATAATGCACGGCGTTTTGTTAATCAAATTCAATTTCTGTAGTGTTCGTTACATTCATTTACGCGCAAATACACTTGGGAAATTGTATGAACCCATCCCTTATCACCCCAGCTATGTGTTAATTAGTAAGACTTATATCGCTAAGCCGTTATTATTTCAATAAAATTTCTTACACTCTAACAATATTTTCTGACTTTAAATAACATTCAAATGTTGATAAGCCGTAGAAAACGAATCAATTAATGAATCTGCATTTATATTTTTTCTTTTCTTTTGTTTCTTTTTCCCATTTCATTCGGCCATTTTGTTGGTCTTCAAGTCTCCTTTACTTTTATAATATTTTCATCTATTTGAATGCTTGCGCAAAGTTTTGTATTCATTTGACTGGGAACAATTTTTGTTACATTATTCATTGGATTTTCATTTGAAAGTACTTCTATCAACAACAACTAAAATGGATAACACACTCGAAGGGAAAATATTTATATAATCAAGATATTGACTTTCAATGTTACATTAAACAAAAGTTTAGAAAGGAAATAACATCAATACTAAGATGTGATCAATTGAATTTTCTACGTTTTATCAATCTCTTGCGGTTTAAAATCGAAACTTATTTTTCGATTATAAGATTTATTCTTTTATTTTTTATTGTGAATATTGCATTAATAGCTTTTGAGAATGATTTTCCCAGTTACTGGTTCAGATTTTTAGCCTATCGCTCGAGGAAGAGATGGATTCATAGCTTTCCCAAATGAATTCGCGAGTAAGTGAACATCAAAATTAAAAAAAAGTGATACCTGGATTTTGAATTCTACTTTCCTGAAAAACAGTTTAAGTGAAAGATTTTAGAAATTTCAGTTAAAGATAAACACTAATTTTTCAATCAATGAGTGCCTAATGGAATGAAAACTTATTTCCCTATAGGGATTATCCCTGTGACTATTATCTTGCTATAAGCAAGTTTTCTTTTAATTGGCAAATTCCAACAGTTTCTCAATTCAACTAAATATACTCATCTAACATCTGCATAACTGTCATATGATGAGCACTTATTTGTTTTGGAAGTTCAAATTCAAATCTGATTATGTATTTCTTTTTCTCGTCTATCAGTCTCTTCATAATTCTTGCATCTATTTCATCTAGAAAACATATGCCATTAATTTAAATAATTAATCTTATAACTTTGATGTAGCTTCCATAAAGCCACAATGTTAATTATTCGAACAATAATTGTTTTGTCATATCTTTGATCTCTTTATTTGCTGCAAATTAAAAATGCTGGTTGAATATCCGCTAAGTGTGCTGATTTCATAATTATTTTCTCTAATATTTAATTGTTTGATTGTTTGTTTGTTCTTTTTTGTGATTTCATTGATTTAATTTCAGAACAAAATGGACAATTTTTACTCGTTTATAATTCTTTTTAAGGTTGGCCTTTTCGGTGTAGTTCAGTTCTGTACAATGATGAGCGATTGCATACAACACACTATTTTTTTCTATGCCAAAGCGAATTATAAAAAAAAATAGTATTCTCGTAAGCTCAATGTGCATTTGGGCCGACTATACGCGGAACACCCAGAAATAAGCGAATTTATTCAATATTGTTTTAAAAAATCTAACAATATGAACACCTAAATTTTTTGAAGTAATTTCTTATTGATTCACTTCAGCGACATTGAAACAATTCGAAAACTCTATTCCAAAGGCGAAAACATGTTTGTCACGTTATCGACATCAGCAAATTATTTATATCTGTTTTATATGAGGCTGAATCAAATGGAAAAACAAAGAACATTATAAACATAAATATGCAGGAAGAAAGCAAGTTGATTCATTGATTGATTCAATTTTTTACGGTGTATCACCACTTTGTATGTTCTTAAAAAGCAAAAATATTTTTAGACTGTAAGAATTTGGTGGGGGGGGGAATAATAATGGTTTAGTGATACACGTCTTATTAATTGATCCATAGATGGGATCAGAAAAAGTAATGGATTCATACATTTACCGAGTGTTTTGGTGCGTTAGTGAATATAACCAACCCAACTGAAATAGGAATTCGGCGCTCCGATTAACAATTCGGGGCCATTATCCACTACACCACCGACACATCGAAACTGATAACAGCTAGTATTCCTAAGCGGTCAGCCATCTAGGTAATGTCTAGTCTCAACGTTGCTTAACTTCGGTGGTCGTACGGAAACCGTTCTTTCAACATGATACACCCGAAAATCTTTGTTGCTTATTTAAAGACGAAATATATATTTTGATTGCAAATTCTAGTTGTTTCGCGAATGTATATTTCATTAACAATTGTTTTTAGGATAACAATTATTTTTCCAAATATAATAGTAGTATTTAACCCAGAGATGGATTCATACCTTTCTTAAGAGTATTTGCCTGTAAGTGAATAAGAACAGATAAATAAAATGAATGAAAGACAATCACCATATTCTTTTTTTGTATAAATTGTTGGACACTCAGGCAAGAAAAAAATTGAAATTCTGTTAAAATTGTCTAGCATGGACCCAAGGCAAACTAGTCACAATTTATATCCCATAAAAGGTCCAATGATGATCTTTATTAATTGGGTGACGAACCTTTCAATATTTGTGTCATTTTGGCTAAGTTAAATAAGCGCTAGACTTGAAGTAACATTACACCACGACTGAAATGCAAATATTACTGGTAAACTTCTGTTTGGTCAAAGATGACTTCCATTAAAGTTTCCAGAAGAATAACAAGAGTTTCCGCTGCAGATGTCTACCATAGAAATAAAAAAAAAAAACAAATTAAAAAAAAACTACACACTGCTTCCGTTTTAACTTTCATTGCGAAAATCTCAATGTATGCATGCAAATCCGAGGGGCAAAAAAGCAATAAAAGACAAATGACAGAAGTCACAGAATGGTGGAGACTTGTTAAACCTAGTGGTTTAAAGTATGAGTGAATTAACTCTGTTCACCTTAACCGAAATATGCATGTAGAGAGCGTCACCTGATGTATTCTGATAAACAGAGCTGACTTTTTAATTCTCTTGATCTTCTAATTCAATTTGAGGCGTACTTTTTCGATTTTTTTAATAGAAAAAGCATAGAATCTCATTGATTTTATCCATTGAAACTCAGAAGTAATCAACTCACTTGTATAACACAGTAGTTTTGCATATAGAGGGTTTAGTAAAGAAAAATTAAACTTATTCCTGAGTGTTTAAAAATTCTTTGCTTTGGAAATGTAACCGATTTGAAAAAAACAAGATTTGTTGTTGTTCGACGCCATTCAACTTGATCTCGGAGTACATTGTGGCAGTGTTCATAATTATTGTTATAAAGACAGGCAACTGACAATCTTTTAATAATATTAATTATTATAACAGCCGCAATGTGCTAAATATTTTCAGGAATTCAAATATTTTCATTGATAGAAAAATCTACAAATTAAGTAAAAAAAATCGTTCTTGATAATGGTTAATACATTAGTAGAATGCGATCGGATTTGAAAATCATTTGGACAGTTCTTACACACCGTATGTCCAAAAAAAATATCTTTTTCGCCTGCAAGAAAAGTATAATAAAAGCTTAACTGACCTCTACAATGTATAAATGTGGAATTACTGCCAGCCAAATTTACAGATATACATACACACACAGGGTGACCCCAAAAAACCTATGATTACATACATATATATATTTTTACTTCTTCGGATGACATCTATATTTTCGTATCCTTTTATTACCGAGAAGTAAAAAAACAAAAACAAATCTATTTCCATACCTGATGATGTCTGTAGGAACAGACGGAAGCTTGTCAAAACTAAAAAAAGACCTTATGCAACTGGAATTTATAAACAGGGATCATAACATTCATATACACGTTCCGGGTTAATGTACTTTATTAAAATTGTTTGCGAGGATGTATTCTCGCCATTTAAATCATTAACTTCTATATCTGTTTTTTGTATGAATGATTCATGTAATATATATATATATAAAAACAGACAACTTTAAAGTTCCATTTAATAAATTATTTCACCACAGTAGTGAAATAATTTATTACATGGAACCTTAAAGTTGTCTGTTTTTATTCAAATTTATTTGCTCTTAATTTACATTGAGCTCTCTGGATATCATCCTCCTTGGGTCTACCCATACGGATTACCTAGTTTTGCATAAACTATATATATATATATATATATGTGTGTGTGTGTGTGTGTGTGTGTGTGTGTGTGTGTGTGTGTGTGTGTGTGTGTGTGCGTGTGTGTGTGAAAAGTGTATATAAATATAAGTAAATATATATATGTATAATTATTTATATATTCTATGCGGTACTTATTAAAAGCGCTCAATATCAGAGATAGAGCTAACATATATATATATATATATATATATATATATATATATATATATATATATATATTTTTATATTGGTACTGCGATTAAGCTTCTTATATAAGTTTTAGTTTTCGAAGAAGTGTTTTCTTTTCTGTGCACAGAGTGTGTAGAAACTGTCCACATGTGCTGTAATTCCGAGCGCTTTCGGCTATACATTTAGCCATTATCAAGAATGATTTTATTTTTACTTTTTACCTGGATTTATGGGTGGTGCGTATGTATCTAGAGTTGTAGGGAGGTTTTATTTTTCGAACACAGTCAGCAATCAGGAAAAATGAAATAAGAACGATTATTATAAAATTAAATAAAAATAATAAATGCAAATAGATAATTAAATAAATAAATACGTTTCTTATAATAAGACTAAATGTAAATGAAAAAGACAAAAACAAAGCAATAATAAAAATTTTAATGATAAGATAATGGAAATAATGTATTACCAAAAACGTTAAATGCGTTACACTTTAATATTAACAATCGTCGTTGGCTCCCAGTCGTGTCCGATTATCGGGTTCTGTCAATCTTTTAAGTCCGATCTTCACGGTTGATGTTTATGTTTGACATGACTTGCGAAGCCCAGTCGGTGGTGGAATAGTCGCGGACAGTGCTCACAGGGGAGGGTAGAGGGAGGACGGGGTCGTTCACAGCGCTCTCTTCTCCTTCGTCGCCTTGCTTCTTCATTCTCCTTCCCCCTTTCCTCGAAGTCCGCGATGCCATCGCGTATTGATCTCCTCCACGTCGTTCGGTCCCTGGCAGTTTCTTCCCACGAGGACGAGCTGATGTTGGTAAGTGTCAGGGTGCGCTTTAGTTGGTCCTTGTAGCGCAATATTAACAATAGTTGTATATTAAAGGTAGCAAGAAAAAAATGTAAAAATATTAATAAAAATAAATAATATAAGTATATGAGTCCCGGTGTCCGTCGAGACTAAATTAATCTGGGTCAACGTGTTTGAGTTGAAATTTCATTTTATGTAGGCAGTGCTAATTAATTCACTTCTTTTGTGTAAAAGTTTAGGATTGTTTACTTTTTTTTAGAGTTAATTTTTCAGAGACATAAAAAGAATTTCTTACCTTTTGTCGGGATGTTCGGGTTTCCGGCAGGAACAGTCTTGTTGCATGCTGGGAGTAATTTTATTATTTTAATTTATTTTAAACAAAGTTTACTTATTATTGTTTCATATCATTTTATTTATAAATTTCATTATTATAATTATTATTATTATTTTATTTATTTGTAACAATAATAATATCCCTACAGTCTCAAACTTCATTAACAATTTGAAAATTTTCTGTCAACATAATGCAATTAATTCAGCATCAACAGCAACCCAATTCCTATCAATTTCTCCTTGTATTCTCCTATGTTTCGATTTCAGTCATTTTTCTGTGCGGTTGTCTTACTATATGAGCTAGTATGTCTCTACAATATACAGACAGTTGTCGTATAAACAAATTAAAAACTTAATTAACATGACATCAAAGAAGAGAAGCCGGTATTCTTGGAGTCTTCAACAACCACTCTCCCATTGAAATTAATATACCATCGTGTCAGTTTATATCGTCGATATGGTCATTGTTTTCACCTACGATATGCCCACATTTTTGGCTATATTGTGAAATGTCTTATTCTGTAATGTAAGTCTTGGAGCTATTCTTGTAATTGATATATTTGTGTAAATAAATAACCCATTCCTTCAAATCTGAATAGAGTCCATTTTCATGTGGCACCATTATTGAACTAAACGGCTATGTACTGAAAATTATGGATTTATATGCACTGTTATATACTATATTATATTTATATTTAAATGCTGTATTTGTACAGATAATTATTAACTGTTTAAGGGAATACTTGATATTGAATGAAATGTTATTTCCGTAGGATTGAACACATTTTCGAATGTTAATACATTCATAATTTTGGCAAGAGGATTTCCAATAGTGTAAAGTTTGCTCATACTTGATAATATCCATTTTGATCTCCACAAGGAATAATAAAATAGTTTTATGTTTATTCAAGAAGTGAAATAATTTTTTTTTAAACAGGAATAAGTATGTATAATAAATAATGTTCTCAAATTTAAACTGGATGTCGTAACGTTATTTTTCACAATGCTAAAATTTTGGGGCATAAAAATACTGGTATCTCAAAGACATACATTTAAATTAATGAAATTTCTCGAGAAATATAACCATTTTTTCTGCAATCTTTATAAGATCAACAAAATGCAATACTCGGCGGCGTGAAGTAGGTAAAACACTGCTAGTTGTGGACATATTAGACGGCATATTACCATGCATTTATGAGGATTGGGACATACTTATTAGTGTTCATAGGTACAGTGTATATATATATATATATATATATATATATATAAAAGCTCAAACACAAATATTCCATGGTTATAATTTATTACATTGGAATCGTAATCACGATCCAATTCATCAGCCCTACAAATTCAAAAAGAAATCGGAAAATATAACTCCGGGTATAAAAAACAAAGTTTTAGTGAGATTGTATGTGTGGGAGTAGGAAACAAGTGTGAAAGTGAAATGTCTGAAAGCTCTAGAGAGAGGTTTAACAGAAGAAAGAAGAACAGGAAAGCCTAAAGGTGAAGGTGGGGCTTAAAATTTAACAGAGAGAAGTTTTAAAGAGAGGTGTTAAATAACGGTTTAAATGCATGAGATACAGATAATTAATTTTAATGTAGGCCAGCGATTCGGTAGCGAATTATGCATCGAAAAATAATTTTTATTTATCTGTATCTCACTCATTTAAACAGTTATTTAACTGCTCTCTTTAAAACTTCTCTCTGTTAAATGTTAACGTAATGGATACGTGACTTACAATTTCAGAATATATTATATTTAGTAACATATAAATACTATTGGGAAAGGTATTAATTACCTATTTCTATCTCTAGATATGGGTTTCTTGTTTCACTAAATCATTATTACCTTCCAAAATTTCTTATAATCTTAAAAGTATACCTGGCTTTAAATAACCCACTAAATGATAATAAGCCCAATTCAATGAATCAATCTATATGTATAGGGTTAGGTAAATGAAATAATTAGATATCAGCAACCGTATACTCGTGTGGTGGCAGGCATACACTGGTAAGCAAATAAATACCAAATTTTGCCAAGAGGTGTAGACATAATAGTGCTCGATGTGGTGAAACAGAACTAAAAAATATATTAATAAATATACATATACCTACATTATAATATATATATATATATATATATATATATATATATATATATATATATATATATATATATATATATATATATGGAGGTGTAACAACAAAACTGTTTATAGTGGGTCAGCCAATTTGTATTGGTTATAAATAGAAATAAAAACTGACTCTCTACAATTTTTTGCAATATCAAATGTAACAAAGACAACAACAAGAGAAATAATCAAGTAGAAGAAATTGTGAATTTGTTCAACAATAAATATTTTTATAAACACAACAAATACATAATATATAGTGCAAAAGTTGATAAACACAATAGAGTTCTTTGGAGTGTGTTACTGAAAGAATTTGAGTTACTGTACTGTACGTGTAAAAATGAGGTGTAGTTAGCTATATTTGTTTTTATAGGAAAATTAAACAGTTGTTTTTGTTTTTGTATTAAATAGAAAAAAGTATTGTTCTTGACTCACTGATTGTTATAGAGTTATCGCTCATTTACAAGATTTGTTGTTGTATTGAAGATAAAGTTTGTCTCCTTTGCTGTGTTGATTTCCAATGAAGTCAAGTGAATTGGTTCAATATTTTAAGTGCCAACTGACCAAGTCGCGTCGAAGTTTCGTTTTTATTAGTTCTATTGGTCACGTAGGGAGGCTCGTGAACATGTTTACATTTTATGGCGTCAACTAGAGGTCAAAATTTGGGTCGGTACCTTTGAACGTAGTTGACGACACCTAATTAATATTTTACAACCAATCAAAATACATCAGTTGTTATATTTGGTTGGGAGCCTCTATGTGTTTAACTTGCACAAAATTTAAGATTTTAAAAAAATGTAGGAATCTGATTCTACATGTTCAAATCTTGCAGCAGCATGGGATAATTGTTCGTCCCACAAAATGTTTAATATCTAAAATCCACTATTCTGAGTTTGTCTTTTACAGGTTTTCAGATAAGACTTTTTTTTTCTAAGAATCATTAAAATCCCTAGATTTTAATGATTCTTAGAGAAGAGGTTAAAGTCATTTCATGCCAGCTCTATTAAGTTTTCCCAACAGAGCAATGGTGAAGGGAAAAAGACAATTCAGGCCTTCAGTAATGGTACCAACTTTCATATTCTGATATTCATTTTCAAAGTACAATCAAGAACCATCAAGAGAACAGTGAATAAATTTAAAGAAGAGGGAAGAGTAGAGAAGAAACCTGGATCAGAAGATCACAACCGGAAGAGGAGTCAACGTTTCAAATTATAGCTAAAGAGGTCAATTAGAAAAGATTCAACTTAACCCATAAGATGTTGGGCACGTGACAGAAGAATTTTGTCTGTGACATTCCAAAGAGCCGTGGTTCAAAGCTCAGTCTAACAATTGGGCACTTTTGCTGTTACACGACTTTTACAACCACTTTCAACCCCTCCCTGCCTCCACTATCCCAAATAATCAAACGTCGATACTACATCTCAGACCTAAAAAACTTGTTTAAGGAACCCGGCCTTCTAGCATATCGTAGACCTAAGAACCTAAAA
>CAHIKZ030004979.1:6517500-6547500 GCA_903632075.3 Acanthosepion pharaonis | reverse complement strand
CTGCAGCTAAGGACCAAAGCCTCGCAATCATATCCGATCACCGTCACATAATCAAGGATAAAGCTAACCCGAAATGCAGAATCTGCCGAAAATATGACAAAACTGTAACCCATGTAATCTCAGGATGCTCGGATATAGCAAAGTATTAATCAACCCACAGATATAACAAGGTAGCGACCTATGTGCACTGGAAGTTGTGCAAGAATCACAAAATCGAAACCGCTGAGATTTGGTATGAGTACCAAGACACGGTTACCCAAAATAACGACGTACCTATCCTCTGGGACATGCCAATTCAAACTGACAGGCAAATGAAGCCAAACATTAGCATAAAAGCCAAGTAATTTAGGAAGTGTATGCTTATTGACATAGCAGTATCATCTGAGAGAAGCACCTCCACGAAATTATCGAGAAATTGCCCGATTAACAGGATGTGGGGAATGAAGATTAAGACTGTATCAATAGTAATCGGAGCTCTAGGCCTCGTGAGAAAAGAAATGGGAAATTTTACTAACAGTGTCCCAGGTAACATGAACATAAGTTTTCACGGAAAATCACCCTACTAGGAACATCCCATATACTAAGAAAAATGCCATGAATTAAATGACAATTCTGGTATAGGGCCTAAGTGCCATAGTTTGAACTCGGCTCTGCAGGATACAAAGTAGGAAACATAACACACACAAATAATAATAATAATAATAATAATAATAATTTTCATTTAAAAACAAATGAGCAGTGAAAAATTTCATGAAGCTATTTCTGACCTTAGGCCTCTGGTTGGAACCCGGGATGAAATGTGTACACAACAGAAACCCCAGGAAATAATAATAATAATAATAATAATAATAATAGTAATAATAATAATAATAATAAGCCTGCTCTACATGGATGATCTCAAACTCTTTGCCAAAGACGACAATGAGTTGAAAGGCGTCCTCAATATTGTAAAATACTTCAGTGACGACATAGGTATGGACATCGGATTAGATAAATGTGAAAAGGTAACATTCAAGAAAGGTAGAATTACAGAAACACTCTTAATAGATTTAGATTTTGTCACAAAGATTAGGGAACTGGAGCATGATGAAGCTTATAAGTACCTAGGAATTAGCGAAGGAGATGGCATACAACACCCCCAAATGAAGGAAAAATAAGAATAAGAAAAGAGTACTACAGGCGTGTACGTCTGGTACTAAATACTGAGCAAAACTCAAAAAACAGAATATCAGCCATAAACACATTGGCTGTCCCTGTGGTGCAATAGAGCTTTAATGTCCTTAACTGGACCATAGCTGAAATTAAGCGAATGGACGCCAAAACGAGAAAGCTTCTCACTTGCTACCGCATGCATCATCACAAAGATGGTGTTGATCGTCTGTATGTGCCCAGATCCGAAGGAAGCAGAGGATTAGTTCAACTAGAACTGTCCTACAAAACTACAACAATTGGCCTCCAAAGATACTTGGAAACTCATGGAGTTTCAAATAGGCGTAGAGATGCAAGTACAGCACAAAACACCGGCTGAAACTGCAAAATACTTTTTAAAAAAGACAGCAAAGACGAATGCAACCGACCAGATACAGAAGCGATGGCAAGATAAACCGCTTCATGGCCAATACTCTGCCCGTACCAAACAAGCTGACGTAGACAAAACCCGTACCCACCAGTGACTACGTAGTGCAGGGTTGAAAGCTGAAACTGAAGGTTTTATCCTTGCTGCACAGGACCAATGCTTGCTAACTAGGAATTATCAAGCACATATACTAAAATATTGTATTAGCCCAAAATGCAGATTCTGTGATAAATATCCAGAAACGATTGATCATCTTGTATCAGGTTGCACGATATTGGCACCCACTGAATATAAAACCCGGCATGACAGAGTGGGCCAATATCTGCATTAGAAAATTTGCAACTTCTACGGGAAGGTAACTGAAAGAAACTGGTATGAACACCACCCAGACCCGGTTACGGAGATAGGACCTGTTACAATTCTATGGGACTACACAATACACACTGACAGAACAATCAAAGCCAACCACCCAGATATTGTTATTAAAGACCACAAACAAAAACAGTGCCTCCTTATTGATATGCTGACTGCAATGTATCTTTGAAGATATTCAAAAAGCTATCAAATACAAGGACCTTGAAATAGAAATCTCGAAAATGTGGCATATGAGAACATCAACAATCCCTGTTGTAGTTGGAGCCCTAGGACTGGTTGGAAAAGATTGCAGTAGACTAATTGAAGGGATTCCTGGAAGTCCATGTCTCAAAAAATTGTTCTGACAAGTATAGCCCACACTTTACGAAGGGCTTTATCTATGTAATTTTTTTTTTTTTTTTGTCAGTGGAAAGTGTCATGATGCCATTCCTAACCTTAGGTCCCTGGGCGAGACCTGGAAAGAAATGTGTAAACGCCAGAAATCAATGAAAATAATAATAATAATAATAATAATAATAATAATAATAAGACAGTTCAGACAGACAGAATAACAGCCAATACGCTGGGTATAACAGTCTTATATAAAAGTTTGAAAAATGCGCATGCTCATTGAGATAAAAGTCCCTGTTGATCAAATATTTCAATCAAATTGTTCAACAAATTATATAAATACAAGTATCGAAATCCGGTTGATGTGTCATGTCAAACCTCATGCAATCCCAGTTCTTATCAGTGTAAAAGAAAATATGAAAAATGATGCTAAATTTCGGCTTTGGCTTGCACTCATAGATACTCCCAACATCCTTAGCATTTTCTCAATATGGCTGATTGTGGGGAAACATCTAAAGGACTTCTACTAATGGAAACTGTGCGAATGTTCGTATATATCAACACAGTTCTAAATTGAATGTTCTTAAACAATTTTTGTTTTACAGACTCTATATCTAATCAAATATATTTTTTCCGTACACTAATACACATTTAATGACATTTGATACTACGATACACATTGCAATATGAAAATTATGCTGGGGATATCAGCTACATATTCATCCATCAAGATCTGTTGACTTGGGGCTTTCGGTCAACTACAATTACCTTATAAAAGTTGCCTGTAAATAATTCTGAAAATTTTAAAGAATGAAATTCAAAATCTTTCAATAGAAATGTGGTTCTAAGTTGTTTACTGAGTTTACCATGAACGATGTACGCAAGCAACGAGAGATTTTTAATGAAAATGAGAAAAGGACACTAACGTTAATATTACTAGAATTTTATTTTTAATTTACAGTGGAGTTCACACTGTACAAGACCCAGGAGCCACTCAAGGTAGAAGGGTACAGAGTAAACGGCACAATTTACGCAAATACAGCGATTTTCTAAGCGTAGCTTAGATGTGCCACCCAGTGAGGATGGAATTCACTATTCAGTCGTAAATGTTCTAGGGAAACAAGCTTGCTAAACATTACACCGCCTCGAGGTGCCCAAAGTGATTTTCCAAGCGTAGATTTGATTTGGCACGAGGCCGAGAGTAGAGGGTGTACCCAGTGAGGATCGAAATCCCTACTCAGTCGTAATTGTTCTAGCGAGACAAGCTTACTAATCATTACACTGCCTCGAGGTGCCTAAAGTGATTTTCCAAGCACATATTAGATGTGGCACGAGGCCGAAAGTAGGATGCACCAAGTGAGGATCGAACTCACTATTCAGTCGTAATTGTTCTCGCGAGACAATCTTGCTAACAATTACACCGCCTCGAGGAGCCCAATTTATGCTGATATATGGGGAATATAACGGTTGACCCAAAATTTGAACAGGTTAAAATTGTAGTGATCGGGAAAAAGATCCTCTTGGGAACCGATTCCACAGAGTAGTGGTTCGTGGAAAGAAACTGATTCAGTGGAAGTTACTTCTTACCAAGGAAATGCGGAAGGAATGAGTATGGCGGGACCTAGCCGTGAAGATTAGAAAAGGTGGAACATATGAATGTAGTGGTTCTGAGCACTTTCCATAGAAATAGCGTTGGGGCAGTGAGAAGCTAACGTCGTTTCGTCAATGAGAAAGAGGTTTTAGAGTGGGAAATAGTCACCCACGAGGCCCCGGAGACGCTTTCGGACTCGATGGAAACTTTTACATTTGTGTCGCCGTTGCTAATTTTCTGCGAACAATGTAACCCTTCATATTTTACATTGTGCCGGCCTGGCCTATAAGCTAGTGAATGAGAGTCTTGGCTCATACATATGTTGCTATGTTAACCGTAAGTTCAATCCGTGGACCAGGTAGTGTTGACACAGATTAGACAAAATGTTTTTTTCGTAGTATGTTCTCTGTTCAGCGAATTCTGAACAATCTACTCAAAGATGAAGAAGATCTTTGAAGCAACAGAAATATGGTTCTACAGAAAGATACTGAGGATACCACGAACTGAACATGTGCAACGACGAAGTTTTAGAAGAAATGGAAACAAAATGGAAACTTATACTTAACACCAGGAAAAGGCAGTTGAAATTTGAGAACTGGGCAGCTCCTGACCAAATATGACAAAAATACCCCATGACAGAACATCTATTCATCGTACTTAGTGGTAGTTCATTGTCCGATCGTCGATGATGAAATGGTACATGTTTAGTTTTCGGGGTATTAAACGCAATCAGTCATTTTTTCTGCCATTGGGATGATAAAGATAGATCGAAGGGGAGACTAGCTGTCAATCTCTGGATTTTTTGAGGTGCACCCATATACCGTTGTTTCATCAGCACATATATGCACAAATGATCGGAGCATGGTTTAGCTGCAGGTTATTCAGGAGTGAACCAGGGCCGTCTGTTCGGTTTTATGGGAATGCTTTTTTTTTTTAATAATTTTTAATTTATTTTTTAATTTTTTTGAGTGGGGTATAAAACTATCCATTTCAGAAAGTATGCATTCTCAGACGAGGGATGCAGTTTTGGAAGCAGCAATGGTTGAAGTAGGTTAACAGAAGTGCTTCCGCCTTCCTGTAGTATATAATGTATACATAATGAGGTCTTGAAGAATTTGACATTCGCAGGACATATCGAAGGCAAAGCGGGGGACATTTGAATGAATGGCTGGGGTGCGTGTGAGAGAAGTGGTAAAAAGAAAAACGTTACTAATAGTTACAAAGGATAGGAAGTTGTGGACAGCCATGAACACAGCTATGATAACCCACATGCTAAAAGGGACACGGCACGTTTCTTTTACTGAACTCAACTCGGATTCAGTGAGAAGCATTAATGTTAATCGGCCAGACACATAAATCAATTACAGCAAAGCAATCTGTGCTTCTCCACATCGCAATTAGAGATTAACGCTATTTGCAACCGCAGAATGTTGCAAACATTTGTAATATAAGCACAAATCAAACGAAGCTGGTATCATGGGAACTGACAGTTATGATTATGTCTTAATAATGATAAAAATGATGAGAAACTGGATATGAAATGATATCGAACATAATTTCTTGAAGTCCACAGAATCTAAATTAAGTAACATTTAGTAAATACTAATGCATCACCATAAAAGAAATATATGGAAAGCTCTTTCATGAAACTATACTGAGTAAGATTCTTACCGTGTCCCTTGCTCAACTTCCGGCTTACGGCCACGTCACATTGAAACACTACTTCCGGCATGATCACCGAAGTTAAGCAACGTCAGTACCTAGATGGATGACCACTTGGGAATATCACGTGATGTATGCTTGGATTTGTGGTTGGTTTAATGAATAATTCTTGTTGGGTTCGTTATATTCGCTTACGCACAAAATAAGAGGCACGGTGGTGTAATGGATAGCGGCTCGGATTGAAGAATCCAGTCGAATCCAGTCGAATCCAGTCGAATCCATTACATTCACTTACGTGCTAATACCTTTGGGAAAGGTATGAATCCCCTTTCTCCCACCATCTATGAGTAAATAGCAGGACAGACCGGGTTCTATAAACTTGAATGACAACTACCGCAGAAAGAAAAGGCAACCTACTGCGGGAAAAAAATCTGAATCGGCAGTCATGTATCGAAAGATACACGAACGCCTAAGCATGAAATATAACTAAGTGATAAGCAAATACTCTTGGGAAAGGCATAAATCTACATCTTCTCCCCAGGTATGGGTTAATTAGTTAAACTTGTATCACTAAACCATTATTATCTGAAACAAATTCTTAAAATTTAAAAAAATATCTCGATTTACATAACCTGTAAAGGGTTGATAAGCTGTAGAAAACGAATCAGTCAAACCTGGTTCAACTTTCCTTGTTGTCAGGTTAGGCCAGTTGTAGTAAATACTTATATCAGACGTCTACCGGCGTCGGAATGGTATGGTTAACAAAAAATTTTATTGCAGTTAGTTTCCCACTATGAGGTCTTTAACAGTGTAAGCTATGTTCAATAAATAAAATCGTGTGCATGAAATAATAATTAGAAATTTTTATCGGTAGCCATTACATTTGATTTAGATATTATAAAGATATTAAGGCATCCAATAATCTCGGATGTCAACTATACTGGCTATTTCATTTCTGTTAGAGACGTCTCCTCGGGCTCATTTCTGTTTCTTCACCTCCAAACACACACATACAAACTCTGCTTTGTACTGCAATTATACTGCTAGAACCATAGTTGGCACGATCGAGGCCAGTACGCTGAAACCCTCGAAGATGATGACACGTGATTTTCTGCTAACTCAATCATCGACGGTTTCCAAATATTTTCGTCTACCCAATTTCACTCAAATGTTTGGATCAACACGTTGGAATGCTTTTGAGATACTTTAAAACGTTACTACACCCTGGGACCGTCTCCCTAGGCCGATATCATCATTATCTGCATGAAAAAATCGACCATGCTGATATTCAAACCCTGATCTCATAGACGGAAGACTAACGTGCTAACCAGGTTTGTCGTAAACTGAGAAAAGGATGAGCCTAAAATGCCAGTTATAAATTGGAGATACCAAAATCAAATATCTGGCAAGTGTTATAACCTTTTACTGAATATGATATACTGAATTCCGAAGGCGCATTGGGATAACGAAAGTTGCTTTCCAAAAGCTAAGCAGAGTACTATGAAACAAGGGAACTGCGTTGAAAACAAAGACAAGAGTACTGAACTGTTATGTGATATCTGTCCTCGGCTGCAATGAATGCCAATGAATTTCACGTATTCATGAGATGATTACCTCAAAGACGAATAAGTGATTAAAGATACAGAAATTGAAGGTTCTACAGAAGGGTGCTGAGGATACCATGGAAAGAATACCTGAGCAAAGACGAAGTTCTAGAGAAAATGGAAAGAATAAGGAAACTTATATTTAACATCAGGAAGAGACTGTTGAAATTTCTAGGACACATAATGAGGAAAGGCGGCTTGGAAAATCACAGGACAGATTGAAGGACAGAGGGACAAAACAACGCATGAGTTTGAGTAAATGGAGAAGGGGACAGAATTTATGAGAAAGAACAAAATTCATTATATAGAGCCACGAAGGGCAGAAAATTGTGAAGAGCCATCATCGCTTACGCCTTGATTCGACAGGACACATGGAGAAGGAGATTAAGTAGCAACATTAATCGTAATCGTGAAGCAATGATAATTAAACTAAAATCAAAAATCTGTTCTTTCTGTGTGATTTCATGTCTCGCTCACGTCTTTCAAATTATAAGATTAGACAAGAGGGTGCATAATTTATTTAATATTAATCCACAAATCAACTAATGATAGCAATATTATCCTGCCATAAACTAAGGAAATTTATTTAATTCAAATATCAGTATTAAACATATGTTTTGATGTCGCAACATAACTAATTAACTGACGAAGCTATATATATATATATATATGTGTGTGTGTGTGTGTGTGTGTGTGTGTGTGTGTGTGTGTGTGTGAAAATATATAGAAAATATGAAGGAACTGGTTAGGTAAATAATCCAAAGTCCCTTAGTATTTTAGTTATTATTTTTAAAAAATAGTGCTCGATACAAAAGTAGAGCATAAATATAATTATTTATTTAAAAATATGATTCCAAATCGCGACATAAGAAGTCCCATGTTTCAAAACAAGAGCCGAAAACTTCAATATAATTATTTAAATTAAATTGAGTTAAAATAAGCTCTGTTCCATCTTCAAGCGATTTTTTTTTTTTTTTTTGGAATAACGTGTTTCTGAAATTTACGTGTTTTAAAAATTGAAATCAAAATTTCCATGGTAACAGCTAGGGCGAATTGTTTAAGTTGGGTAGGCGGGTGTTGGGTGTTAATAATAAGTATCAGTATAGAGTTACTTTCGTAGATGTTAAGTCAGGGAAAGGTGGGGGTGTCTAAATTTGAAACGGAAGATGTATTAACCCTCGTCTAGTTTGCATGTCTATGGAGATTTATTTATTTTTTATTTTATTTTCTTATGAAAAGGTTTGTGCATATAAAAAAAACCGTCGCAACGTTTGTTTTTTTGACGACTTCATAAAGGGTTATCTTTTTTAGGGTATTTAAACTATTTATTTAGGCTATGGATTATGAAGGGTGTTATATTGTATGCATGCTTTTAGTTAATTATTCAAACCATGAATCTGATGAGTGGGCTATGGATTAAACAAGTTATTATATTGTATGCTAGTTTTTAGCTAATAATTCAAACCAAAAATCTGATGATGCCTACAAAAAACGGTTAACTCGTGTCTATTGTTTAATAGATTATTATTATTTAGAAGTTTAATTATGTGCAATTTCTCATGGAGCCATAAAGGGCATGGGTCATCCCAAGTTTTACATGTTCTAGCCTTGTTTATAATTTTCCATTTAACTTTAGGTGTCCTGAAGGAAACAAATAGAAACACGTAAATTTCAGAAACACGTTATTCCAAAAAAAATTTCGCTTGAAGATGGAACAGAGCTTATTTTAACTCAATTTAATTTAAATAATTATATTGAAGTTTTCGGCTCTTGTTTTGAAACATGGGACTTCTTATGTCGTGATTTGGAATCATATTTAAATAAATAATTATATATATATATATATATATATATATATATATATATATATATATATATATGCACTGGAGAATATTCTTCCACATACCATCTATCTGAAATAAGATTCATATACATATCTTATATACACACACACACACACACACACATACACACATATATATGTGTATATTAGCTGGGACTCAAGAAGTCGGGTCAGTCGTGATGAGCCCAAGTAGTTCAACAGCCAAGTGTATACGTTTCCAAGAAACAATATTCTCTCAGGACACTTTATTACTTCTTGACTTTGGTTAGACCGAAATTCTTAAAGAGAGCCATCACGAATAAAATAAACTCGAATTGGTTTAATTTACTGCTTGTTATAGATTTGTATTAACGCTAAAATGTTGATCTAAATAATTTCTGCTAAAAGCGTTTCCAGGAAGAAAAACATTAACGTTGCTAACAACTACAGAACCTGATTACAAGACTCAAACATTCCAGACGATTGGGTCAAAAGTAAATTTGCATAAGAGCATAGCTTATGCGAAAATATTTGTAATTGAACAATCAAATAGAATCGTTAAAAATCTCAAATGATTTTCTTACTGTTTTTTACCGAATATATTTTCCTGGCCTTAAGTCTTGATATTGAATTCATTTTTATTTTCTTACAAATTAAATGGAGTAAAAAAACAGAAAGACAGAGATTTTGATGTTACTGTTTGACGTTGCTTATACATAACTATGAATGTGTAATACAACACAGAGAGAGACACAGAGAGAATGTGAGGGCAACAGACACTCAGGAACATATGCAGAAGCATTTACAGAAACAAGTTATAAGATAAATCTAGATATTTGGTCTTAAAATTACAATACCGTGACTTAATGTGGAAAAATTAATTCTGCATAATTTCGCCTTACATTAATAGATTTTTTTTAATCCTAGATTTTATTACTTCAAACATTATTATGCAGAATCCTTCGTATTTGAAATATTCGCCCCATTTTTATTTATTAAACAGAGTTTATTACATCTAACATCGTGACGTTCTTTCTAATTAAGCAATGAAGCACACTGGATCAAACGGGTGTTTCGCTTACAAAGGAGGACGCTGGTTCGATTCCTGATGGGAATCACTGATTTACTAAGATTTTTTAATTCACAAACCTATAGACATAATACAGACTTTTAATAAACACCTCATAATCAAGAGTGTTGTTCGTAATTATCTTGGTTTTCTGCAACACGCAAGTGGCCAGGGAAGGCTCTTTTCTACTGCATATATAGTTACCTCCCCTTAAACGGTGTCTGTCAACACAGAGTTCGCGATTCCACATATAAAAATGGTAATCTTCTGATGTCCACATCATTTTCTGTCCTTTACAACCATGAACACCAAATACTTACTCTATATTTAACAATAACCTGATGATGACATTATGCTATGTCGAAAGTACTCGGAATAATTACAATATGAGCCAATACGGTGTTTTCCTCTCATCTAACTGGCTTTGAAACGAGCCGGAACGTAGTGGTACATTTTAAACTCTTGCAAGGCACGCCAACAAGAAATTACTGCTACTCTTATACAATGCATCATAAAATACAAATCCTAGCATATATTAACAAGTAATCCATTTTCAATGGAATAATTATCCAACAGCACTTGGGACAATATTCAAAACGGACCGTTTTTTACACGCTCTTGGTGCTCAGAAAAAAACTTTAAAGACACTAGAAAAACTAAATAATTTTTTTTGAAAAATTATTTTTTCCATTATATTCAGTGAAACATGTAAAAATGAAGGATTGTTGCCAAAATATATCATATATATATATATATGGAGGGGTGCGTGTGTGTGTTAGACGTAAACTTTCGGTTTCCAGTGTTCTTGCCAAGGCTCAATATCTTTTGAAGTAGAAAATTCAGCGCGAAAGATATCAATCTGGGCGACAGAAACAGGAATTGACATCGGCCTGAGGAATAGAGAGAATCACTAAAAACATTCCATGCCCACCCAAAGTCTCAGACGGCATAAACAAGATATCGTCCCAGAGGTCACCTTCAAGAACACGAATTGGCTAGGAAGGCTGATCGTCATATTGATGCGCAAATAAATAAATAAATGCATACGGAAAGTTACATGAAAAGAAAAGCGCAATAACAAGAAGGAAAATGCAGAAGGAAGAGCAAACCAAAAAATACATAAGGAGATGGTCGGATAAAGATAAATAAGAAGTTATAAAAAATAAAAAAAAAAGGAAATATATATGGTGCGGGATGAAGTGAAGAAAAAAAAAGATAAAAATGGTACAAGGAAAATAAGAAATGTGTTAATCAAAAACTTAAAAGCAGAAATTAAAAAATGAATATTAACAATTTTTAAGTGAAGTCAATAATATATTTTTTTAAAGATTAAAAAGATACTAAAAGTAAACAGAATATTTGCGGCTTGACTCATTTTCCGAAATCTGATAAAATGTTGAAATGCCAGTGTCATTTTTCTATTTTTCAATGAGCGGGTACGGTGGATAACGGCTAGAATTAAAGAATCGGAGACCCGAGTTCGAATTCTAACGAACCCATTACATTCACTTACGTGCTAATATCCTTGGGAAAGGTATGAATCCTCTTCTTCATAACCCTCACCCAGATATTCGTAAATAGCAGGACAGACTGGGTTCTTCGATGGCAACTGGTCAAACGCACAAACAAATAGCAACCTACAATAGGAAAAAATCTACCTCGTCAGTCATGTATTGAAAGACACATGATCATTTAAGCGTGTATCCCGCACTGCGCATAACAGACTAACAAGAATTCCGCATTACTGGCTCGAAAATTTTTTTAGTATTGTTTCACCCAATATTAACCTTGTAGCCACTCAAGGCAGAGGGTTAGAATCAATAAAATCATAATTCTAAATGAGGTGTTTGAGATGAATGGAATAGATGCTGGAAGGGAAAAATTTGACTATGAAAACAAGAGGTTATAACTGAGCTTAAAATCAAGATTGAAGTGTTCATGCAAGCAGCCTCGCTGGTATCTGTCCCACAAAGTAACAGATCTTGGGAAGAATCTCTAATGTGAAACTTTCTTTTTAGGCTTGAAACACGGAGGAAACGAGGGTGATTCGAGTCCATAGAAATGGCATGCCTTATCCTTGCAGCAACGTTTTCAACAGTTAGAACTAAGAACGGAATTCCTCTAAATATTTGCCCGACAGAATAACGATAGCTTTTCATCGATGAGTCTGAGAGTAAGAACGATGTTGTAAAGTAGAAAATAAATCTTCTCCGACAACAGCGGAAGCGATTTTGAATTCTCTCAAGGCTGAATAGCCATGAGTGAACCTATCCAAGCTAGTAATACACAATTTTTACCAAATCTTTCTCTTGTAAAGATAAGTATGGTAGAAAGAGTCCCATACTCCCTGGATCGATAGAATTACCCCCACATTATTCAAGCATCTTTACAAATGGAGTTTGAATCGAGTTCTGAAGTGATTCTAATTCCGGTGAGACGTGCAAAGCATAAAGCTCTATTGAGAGTGATGCCGTGCGTCGTGACTTGAGGAAAGCCAAAAAAACATAAATTTCCCTATATGAATAGTTATAAGAATCTTAGTCAATTGTCGTATATAAAGATTTTTACTAAAGATTTCATAATGGAGAAAAACTTTAAGTGAGATTATTGTGTCATCTTAATTATGTTGATTTTGTTTCTAAAGCTCAGTCCGTTTCCTATTTAATGTTCTGAAGAAACTTTCAAATATATCATGGTGAAATAATTAGAAATTTGTCAAAATGCTATTGTTTCGTCTAATACGTTTAAATAACAAGTATCTTCAATAACATTATCAACATCATTTTTGTTTCAGCTTGGAAGGGAAAGACAACAAATCGGCTTATGGCTTGATTACTCCCCTTAGTCTCCTTGTATGATTTTTTTTTAAATTAGGGGACGTACTAAGCAGCAACTTTGAATGAAGATTAACTGACAGCAAACCGCTTGCTTAAGGCAAAACTCTTCCCAGTATTTATGTTAATTTGATAAACGGTCATTTTGAAACCAGAAATCAGAAAAAAACATCGAAGCGATCAAGACTAAAATCAGATTAAATAGCTGATTATTGAAGTATTGTTGCTTCTAGATACCGCTTGGGCTGGAGAGCAATTCACCCGATCTTATTAATGCTTTTGTTCAACCCTTACAAATATATATATATATATATATATATATATATATATATATATATATATATATATATATATATATTATTTACATTATTCAGACTATTGTCCTCATCTTTGTCGCCATATTTATCACAACGTTTCGGCCGTTGCACGCTCCGGCCTTCTTCAGGTGGTTGAAATTTCGAACATATGCTAGGCCACAAAAATCTCCTGAGCCGACCAAGCATAGAAAAATACAATATGGGAACCAGTAATAAGGAGTGCCAGAGAAAAGCAATGATAACAAAGTTGCAATATGAGCTCTGGTAAAAACATGCAATGATAACAGCAAAATTGCAATATGAGCACTGGTAAAAATGGTTGCTGATGACATTAGGTTTATAATACTCAGAAATTCATACCCAGATGTCCTCAAGGACACATGGCACAGTGGATAAAGGCGTTGGTTAGATCCAGTGACAGGACCCAAAGAGTGGGAGTTCAATACCCGGTTAAGGGTTAAGGCAGTGGAGAAGTTTCAGAAGAAAATTAGCAGGAGATAACTGATAACGGACATCCATCAAAACATGGCACGTGGAACTAGAACAGTCTACCCCAGTGAGCGAAATATTCATTTCGATGAGGACAATAGTCCGAATAATGTACATAATACCTCATCTCAGAAATATAAACAGAATATATATATATATATATATATATATATATATATATATATATTGCTATTAGAACGACCTATATTGAGACACGTGACAACGGAATAATGATTTTCACCAAGGGAAAGAGATGAAACTGACAATTATATAACATGTGAATACAATAGATCTGCTGCAAGGTTTTACTGAATCCATATATTAAAGTGGGAATGGCAATCGATTTGGAACTGAATAAACGATTGTAACTCTTGATGCAATTCAATCATAATATGCGCAACGCAGGCGATTTCCTAGAGTAGATGAATATTAAAATAATGTGTTATTTTCAAATACAAAGTGAGTACCCAATCCAGGTTTGTATACTCGATAGTGTCATCGTTTCAACAGCAAAACATATTTGGTATATTTTTATCTAGTTATAGGAGTGACTGTGAAATATAACGCTGAGTTTGGAATAGTTTTGAATTGCCTTCGAAAATTGAACGACATTCAAGGATTTACTTAAGCCATCCTAACTACTATATTAATACCGAGAGGGATGAGAAGAATTCTCCAGACTTGGCTCATTCTTTATCTCTAATCGATTGTGAACAGATTATGGTGCTATAAAATCGATGTTTATATCCATATTGGGGTTTTGCTTCAGTTGATTAGATATGAGTGTTTTCCATTTTCAGTAAGGGATCGCAAGTTTCCTTCATTCTCGATCATTCTCTTAAGATTTCAAGTGGATGTTTGTAAAGCACATATCTGGTTGATCTAATCTCTAAAATTTTCAAAAGATTTTACAAGTTTCTTCAAATGTATTAAAAACGATCCATAAAGAACTCGCAACTAATAACTTTATAGTCAACACATACGATTTTCTAGCAAATAGTCTTCTAATATTCCCTCTGTCTCTCGTTCTCTCTCCTCTCCCTCTCTCTATTCTATCTATCTATCTATCTATCTATCTATCTATTCTATCTATCTATCTATATATATATATATATATATATATATATATATATATATATATACCGAGTTTAACAGCGAAATTGTTCTAATGGTGTAACAGCATAATTGTCCATCGCACAAAAAAGGTTAATATCTAAACTAATTGAGTCTCTTTTTTCCAGGCTTTCAGATAAGATGCTTAGTCATCTTTCACCATTTTTCTTAAAAATCACTGACAAAACCTTTCAGCTATTCAGATAGAAAGATAACAGGTTAAAATCGTTTTGTGTCACCCTCACCCTCTTATCCAAATGATCAATGGTAAGAGGAAAAAGATAATTCAGACCTTCAGTAATGTTATCAACATTCATACATTGGCTTCCATATTTAAGTCCATTTAAGAACAAACAAGAGAACGATGAATGAGTAAAGAAAAAATTGAATCAGGAAGAGGGCTCATAATTCCAACTTAGACCTAAAGAGATCAATCCCAAAAAAGATCCAACTCAATCCATAACAGGTTTGGTACGAAAGAGAGGAGTTTCAGCTATTAGAGTCCAAACAGTAGTCAAGAAGAGTTGAAAATGAAACTGTACGTGAAACCTTTGAAACACCTTGTTACTACAAGACAAAAAAGAAGAGGGCGAAGATCATCTTGAATGAGTTGAAAAAAGATCCTGGCATATATATATATATATATATATATATATATATATATATATATATATATTGTAATAGAGTTCGTTGCCAAAACTCCTGTATCTTTTTCCGTAGTTTACTGGTGGAAAGGAATTTTAAGCAGGCAAGTTTTTTAACTTATGGTGCTCGATAGTAAAAAGTAAGTAAAAAGCATAAATAGAATTAATGTGGAGAAACTCAACACTTAAATGAGTAGTGTTATTTTAGTCATGCCAATTTTCCTGAGCGCATGGTTGTAATTCCTTCACTCTTCAGGGCTGTTGGCTTCTCTGCCGCTACTTCTCAACCTTTACGTATTTATGTATAGTCTGGTGTAATTTGATATCTTTATGTGAGTGTGTGTTCTTTCATTTAAATGGTGTTGTAATATCTGTTTTTATATTTTGACACACACACAGATGTACACACACACACACATGTATATTAATGTTTGTTGCAGCAAAGTGTTATGTAAGAAATTCTAAATTTTCAAAGAATCTTTCTAAAAAAATCACCTACGTTACCTGCCTTGAATAAAGACAAAAAATATTTTGAAGTTACGGTGTTAATGCTTAGAACTTCCATAAATATGCAACCCCTGAAGATGGTCTCCGATGAGATTGAAAGTACTTGGGAAAATGAAAATTATTTGAAAGACATTTTTTAAATTTTTCTTAATCAATTTTTCTACAGCCAGCAAGAAATTAATTCGCGGACATGAAGATTAAAACTAAAATAAACATAATAAGTCTAAATTATTTAACCAAACAAACTTGAATTCACATACAGATACACACGCACACACACAAACACACGCACACATACATATATATAGATATAGATAGATAGATAGATAGATAGATAGATAGATAGATAGATAGAGAGAGAGAGAGAGAGAGAGAGAGAATATAAATACTTATCTAGAGAAGCCAACTGCCCAAAAGAGTGAAGGCATTACTACAATGCGCACACGAAATTTCTAAGTCGGCATGACTGAAATAATCTCAGTTAAGTGATAAGTCTCTCTACATTAATTCAATCTATATAGAAGCACACACACACAAATATATATATATATATATATATATATATATATATATATATCTTTTTTATCTTAAGTACATTTTTCTCAGCGAAAATAATTTGTGTAGAGATAAAAATATTTTTTTACAAATAGAATGGATCGACGTATATCATCTCGTAAGTTTGGTTAAAGAGATTATTGTTAGCTCTGCAACAGTGTGCTGAACAACAGCAGATTCTCATGTCCTCATCTATTCAATCAATTCGAAATCCTGACATCTACAGCAGACAAGGTTGAACGCTTTACTCGGAAATTCTCTTCCAGCTCAACACTCGGAATACTTAGGAATACCCACACCTGATTTGCTCAATAGGACAGAGTTCTTACTGTGTGATATACGCATAAATTAGACTCCCATAAGGCAAGCGGAAATGACGGTATCCCAGCCATCGTCTTAAAGAAATGTGTCTCCTACCTGGCTCCAGTTTACTTTCAACTCTGCGACCATTGCCTCGCTGCTTCCTGCTTTCAAGTTTCTTGAAAGTTCTCGTCTGTAGTTCCTGTTTCTAAGAACTCTAGAGAACATTCTGACACCTCTAACTATCGCCATCTAAGTCTCTTAACGCTTTTCGGCAAAATATACTAGGCTGAAATGGTTAAGCTTCTTACCTCTCACGACCTGTTCTCTGAAAACAATCTGGCTTCTGCTTTGCTAGATCTACCGCTGATGTGTTAAAAATTAAGAACAACAGGAGAAAGAATGGTGGCGAAAACAATTCCAAGTTCAGAAATGTTATCAAGCAAGAATAGTCGGCCACTAAATCATGAGAATACTGACGAGACAATGTTGAATTGGTTAATTGTAACCGCCACTTCTACTCCAACAGTTTCTTTTCTTGCACTTCCTACCGGTGGACCTTTAGTCTGTTTCCGTGCTTCCCTGATAACTTCAATCTTCAAAAATTTAAATGCAACGTCAATCGCCATTTTCTATCTTCTTGTACTCCGGTCAGCTTTTATCCTTTCCTCGGTTCCCCTTAACCAGTCTATTCTCCCACCTTCAATCTACTAGTGGCTTTTCCGCATTGCTTAGGGTGAAACGTCTAAAAAGAACACGATTAATATTTTTGTAGAAATGAAAAAGAAATGTTACAAAAGAAATATAATTTCAAAAAACTAAACGAACTTTTTTTAAATCTAAAATAAAATTTATTCAAAAAACTAAACAAAGTATTATGAAACAGAAAAACATATTTCAAAAGAAGGAAAGGAGTACAAAACTGTTACGCAATATCAGTCATACTTATATTGCAGTGAATACTGGACAATCAAAGATGAAGAATAAGTCTGAGGACAAAAATATGTTTTTGCAGAATGATGCTGATAATACCATTGAATGAACATATCAGCCGCGACAAGGTTTTAGAGAAGATGGAAGCAAAAAAGAACACTTATGTTTCTCATCAGAAAAAGACAAGTTGAAATTTCGAGGGGATAATGAGGAAAAGATGCGTGGAAAATTTGACACACACAGATAATTTGAAGGCAAGCGTCATAAAGGAAAGCATCCTATAACCTAATCAACGAACATGTGTAAATTGTTGACAGAAAAAGGATAATTAAAGATAGCAAAAACTCAAACTTTACCAAAATCTATAAATGACTTGTGGAGCGATATATCATCCACGAGCTGAAAGGACAAGGCTATTGAATAAGAATAACTTTACTTCTATAATGGCTTGTTAGCAGAGCTAAATCTGACAGAAAATATTTGTGAAATTATGTATGCTCCATTCTTGAAGGTATGATATTATCTATTATGAATGCTTGGTGGAACATCAATCAATCAGCGCTTTTCAAAATTAGTAAAAGATTTCGGGTTTGAATGACGAAAGGTGTGACCCTAAAATACCAACATTTTACGAAATAATTTTGACAATAAAAAATTGTGTGCTTTTACTCGTTGTCATTTTTCTTGTGATATTTTATTTAAAAAAAAAATTAATAAAAATCAAAATTTACCACGGCGCAGAAAATATTTAAAAAAACATATTCAGATAAATTTTATAACATTCTGAACAAATTTCACTAAATAATCGTAGTAATCCCCACAGAGGATCTTTTTCGCCTTCCATTAGCATGGCTGGTGCTGACTTCAAGGGAAGTAACTCATTGTGCCTTGCTGGTCTCAAATTTTTCACTGACATGAACGGGAGAACATATATTGAATCCAATGCTAGGCATGCCGTTATTCACTCTGTCGTGACAGATTATTTTTCTCGTCAGAATCCACCTTACTCATTTATAATTCTATCATTTGTCCGTGCATTGAAGGTTTCTGCTATATACGGTCTGATGCTCCTGCTATATATCAAGGAATTCTCAAGAAGATCCAAAGAAGGCTCTGATCTGGTATCTCTGTTTTAGTCACTTTCCCACTACTTTCTCTCTTTTCTATAAATATTTTATGGCTATTGTCCCAGTCAGCTCTCCTCCTATGTAAATTTAAACGTACTACTTGTTTGTTAACTTGGGCTCATCGTTTTATTGTTGGATTATTCTAACAGTTTTTTCTCTCACTTTCACTCGTGGACGCCTCGTCCGGTTTCTTGCCTTCCTGTCAGCTACAATCTTCCAAGTTATAAATGCAACATCAATTACAATCTTCTGCCTTCCTTAAATCTGTTCTTTTATTGCACTCTCTCCTCACTAATGTTTTCTCATTCTCTTTTACTCCCATTAAACCCTTGCCATTTAGTGGCATTATCACGTTGGTTGGTTTAAAAGGACTAAAAAATTCAAGGCAGTTTGCAAATTTATAGGTGTCAAAGAAAAGATACACTGCAATTTTGTTCAATCAAATTAAGTATAACTTTGCAAATACTCTCAACTTTCAGTTACCCAGTGATCAAAAGACGAAATACGAAATGTATCAAATGTTTTATAAAACAAAAGTAAAATATCATTCTTCGTTGTAAATATGACATGTTGGACACTCGATTAGAATATATGTGCTTTTCTGCTAAAATATGCCGAATATATATATATATATATATATATATATATATATATATATATATATATATATACGTGAGACCTGGAGACAAAAACAGAAAGAATGACATCGACGAAACAAGTTCAACATTGGATAAGTACAGTTTGCGTTCATTCTGCACTAATAAATTTGACAAAGGTACAACCCAGGATATGGTTTCCACTGTTGATATTATTATTACTCACAATATTATCAACAATGAACAAAACCACCACAACTGATCATGTTCGGTAATTATTCCTGTAGAAATATACACGGTAGTCAGATTTCTTAACTCTAGGTCATCGTCGCACGGCAGAAAAGGAAGGAATTATAGCGTTTTTCTCTATACGAAATACGACTGCAGCTCGCAGAACTCAGTACACTTTACTTGAAGAGTAAGGATTAATCGCAGAAGGAGCCGCTGTTTTTTAAAATCCCTTTTCCTAGAAAGTTCAACCGGATTTCCGGGAGCATATACAGACTTTATCGCTGTATCAGCTCCTCAGTGTGGCTAGATGTCCGATTGCTTCAAGCCGGGATCGAAACCCGTATATATGCGCCTAACGTGTTATGATCTCACACACACACGCACATTAATATCAACTATGAACAAGGCCACCACAGCTGACTGTGTTGGATAATTATTTTTCCCCCATTCCCATTCTTATATATATATATATATATATATATATATATATATATATATATATATATATATATATATATATATGCCCAACGTGTTATGCATTTTGCACACACAAAAAAACTCGTATGTGTTTTGTGTATATGTGTGGGGGGTGACTGTCTCCAGTGTTTATAGAAGGAAGTTAATTATATGATTGATTGAAACACCTCAAAATTAGGGGTTGTAAATAGCATTTACCGATTTAGAAATAAATCAAGCGCACAAAATTAATTTACCCTGGCCATGGAGTGACCGTCTGCAAGATATTATTAAGATTAGACGCCGCGGTCTGCATTGTTTTGGCCAAACTTTTGCCAATATTTGAAGAATTCATTTGCAGTGAGGCTTGTGTCGACGACTTCAAGTAACTACATCAGGTAAATAAAGAGAAGGAAATGAAATTTGCTGATCGCCAACTCAATTGTAATATCTGAAAAATACTTTATTAAATAAATGGGTAAGAGACTGCATACTTGCATATTTATCGTCTCGCGACCTCTCGCTGACACCTCATTGGAAAATTCATCTGAGCTAAAACTTATCGAGATGTTGCTTCATTCCAGTAACCATTACTCAATCAAAGGAGTATGTTTAACGCCCAATGAAATGCATAACTACGAAAAGAAATATAAATGGACAGAAAAGAAGGGGAATAGATAGATAGATAGATAGATAGATAGATAGATAGATATAAATGGACAGTGAAGAAGAACTAAATGATAGATAGATAGATAGATAGATAGAAATGGAGAATGAAGAAGAACTAAATGATAGATAGATAGATAGATAGATAGATAGATAGATAGATAGATAGATAGATAGATAGAATGGACAGTAAAGATGAAACAAATATATATATATATATATATATAGATAGATAGATAGATAGATAGATAGATAGATAGATATAAATAGACAGTGAAGAAGAACTAAATGATAGATAGATAGATAGATAGATAGATAGATAGATAGATAGAGAGATAGATAGATAGATAAAAAATGATAGTGAAGAAGAACTAAATGATAGATAGATAGATAGATAGATAGATAGATAGATAGATAGATAGATAGATAGAATGGACAGTAAAATGAAACAAATATATATATATATAGATAGATAGATAGATAGATAGATAGATAGATAGATATAAATGGACAGTGAAGAAGAACTAAATGATAGATAGATAGATAGATAGATAGATAGATAGATAGATAGATAGATATGGACAATGAAGAAGAACTAAATGATAGATAGATAGATAGATAGATAGATAGATAGATAGATAGATAGATAAAATGGATAGTGAATAAGAAACAATAGATAGATAGATAGATAGATAGATAGATAGATAGATAGATATTAGGTTGGTGCAAAAATAATGACGTAATAGTGTCGTTTTTGACGTATTTTTAATGTCAAAAAACGACATTATTACGTCATTATTTTGCACTAACCTAATAGATAGATAGATAGATAGATAGATAGATAGATAGATAGATGAAAATGGACATTAAAGAAAATGCAACGTATCGATAAATAGATTGATAAAAATGGACAATATAGATCGCGAGATATATAGATATATATATTAAAATATGCCTTTTCATCTAAGTATAAGTCAATCAGCGAACTTTAGTATGGATATAATTATCTTTGTCAGTCTATATAGATGCGTGAAACTTGGAAACATTTAAATTTGCTTTGTTATATGTTACTGAAATCTTCTATGCTTAGTTACAAATATGACAAAATGGAGGACCTGAAGAAAAAAAGAAAGGGTTGTATTAATATTCCCAAAGATGAAGACATCACCGCTAACAAAACCAGAATTCGCAATTTCAGATTTTTACTCGAGACTTAAGCCACAAGATTTGGCTCACGTAAGAAAAACCCATCAGCAAACTTAGCTACAAGTGTCCAACACCACCCAAAAAATCAAATCGAAACTTAAATTCACCTCTTGTCCACGCTTTAGTAATATTCGTAGCATTAGTATTATTCTTTTTTTGTTTATGTATTCAAACAGCAAATACTTTTTATTAATCTTTATTATTTCTGATTTTCAGAATCATTTTTAGTTGAACGTCGATCTACAGCAATGAGTTGATGGCGTTTATCGTGAATGACCGAAGATTGCTTATATTGACAGCATGGGTTTAAATGAGTAAAGATAATATTTCTGGTATGAGGACTGGTGGTATTAACAGATTTTCCCGATAGTATATCCATCCAAAATACATACACGAAACTGTACTTCCTGAAATTTTCAGGTGCCTTGAAAAACAATTGTAAGTCTGATTACACGCAAATATTCTAAACTCATGTCGCCATCGTGTGGTGGGCCAAGAGAAATTCAAATATTTGCAATTATAAAACTGTGACACACAATCTTACATATGACGACAATTGTGTTGGTCGAGGAAAATATGAGTAATATTAAGTAATAATTGTTCTTTAACTGAAACATTATTTTTCTTGCCTAGGAAAATAAATGTTAAATATCGAATAAAATAAACACAAGCAGTAAAACTGGATTACTACATGACAAACAGATCGATAGATAGAGAGCTAGCTAGCTAGCTAGATAGATAGATAGACGTGGCTTGTCTTTAAAAAGATTGTCTTGAAAAAGAAAACGCTTGGCTTGAAGAATAGGGGAAGATTGTGATGTAAATTCATGTAAAATGTTTATGTAATGATATTTTTTTGCTGATTTCCAATTTCTACAAAAATTAAAATTTAAAAGAATGTTTACAACCGAAGACGTAACACAAATGCACCGAATAAAAATGTGTGAGCATTTAATCTCTAAACTATTGCCCATAGTGATGGAAAAAGTTGATATCTATCTTCCTGTATGGCAGCGAATGCTCGACAATCTCCTCAGAGAATAACAGATTTGATGCCAAACGGCAATGTGCTTCTACAAATGGATTGTGATGATACCATAGAGCGAAAATGTGAGAAAAGATAAGGTTTTGGAGAAAGTTGAAAAAAAAAAAGAAAATTATACTTAACATCAGGAAGAGGCAGTTGAAGAAGGAGGGCACGGAAAACCTGATCCTCACGCGACAGATTGAGGGAAAGAGGAAATTATTTGATGTGCTTTGAGTAAATGGGGTTGTAGAAAAGGATTTTGGAGAATAAACAAACAGAGAAAACTTATTAAGAGCGACAAGGGACAGGTGGATGTGGAAGAACTTGATCACCAGTACATTTTTTGTAAGCATTACGCCCCGAGCAAGGCTTGAAGCCACTAGGATGCAGGGGGTTGCGGAAGAGTTGGAGCAAGAGCAGATAGGAGTGATAGAAAAAAGGATGAGGAGAGGGATAGTGGATAGATCAAGGTAACTGGAGGTATCGATTGATATTACATAGAATAGTTAGAGATTATAGCTCTCAGGGAAACAGTAATTGGGAAGGGTGTTCCACAGGCAAGAGGTGCGAGGTGTGAAGGTATTGGAGTAGAAGAGACGGCTACATTTAAATGTTTCTACAGTGTAAGGGTGGGAGCGGGATGCCAGCCTCGTAGGGCGCTTGAATTCATGGAGTCTGGGAACCAGTGAAAGCAGCTCAACGGAGGAATTACCATGAAAGTATTTGTAGAAGAGACAGAGAGAGGCGACGGCCCGTCTGTGAGAGAGTGACTGTAGATGAGACGCCAGATCAGGGCCAATTATATTACATATATGTCTCTAGATCTTGTCAAGAACTCCGAGGTAAACAGAAGGTGCCCCAGGCCATATATGGCAGCAATGCTCCATGCAAGGGCGAATGGTTGATTTGTATATTTGAAGTATCGATTCCGGGGAGAAAAATTTCCTGGCGTGGTACAGAGAGCCAACTTTCCTCGCTGTGGAAGAAGCAATTGACTCAATGTATTTGTTCCATCTCAGGTCAGCAGTCAACGTGAGACCGAGCAGACTCAGGGAGTTGCTCTCAGGAAGTTGACTATCAGACATTCTAATGGCGGGCAGGGAAGGATCTCTATGGTGATTAATAGAGAGTAGTTTAGTTTTTGAGGCGTTAAAGTTGACCAACCAATTCTTGCCCCAATTAACAACCGTTAGGATGTCCATTTCAAGACGCACGGCCAGGTTAGTTTTGCCACCGACACTAGATTTGTTTAGGAAGCAGGAGTAAATTGTAGTGTCGTCCGCGTAGATGCCACGAAAGAAGATGATAGTTTTAAACTCTTGTTTGCGTTAAATACTTCCCGACAAATAACGTTGAAACAACAGTTGTCATCGTTAACACTGGTCAGTATTCACATAGATGACCGCTGAAAAATTCCGGGTGCTGTAAGCTACACAATAGGCCTAGCAAGCTGGTGGTAGATACGATCGCGCTACTTATGCTAACAGAAGATCTCGTTATGTGCAGAGGCTTCTGGACTGCGAAATCACAAGGAGTACCTGCAGTGAGCGGAGTTTGAGTGATTACATTAAATGCACAGTTTGATAGAGATTGAAAAATCATAAACAGTAAAAGTATTTGCTTTTCACTTTCTTTTTAAATTAAAGACAAATTTATTGCTGGTAAAGTAAAGTAATTTGGTGTCAAAATATTGCGAAGCGAGCAATTTAAATACTGGAAATAAGGATTGATCCATCAATTACAGGAATTTTAATAACCCGAGAAATGTTTTAACAGAATTCGGTTTAATGTAACACAGAAATCCGAAGAAACGGTGGATTAGCGAAAGATGCCTTCCCTAAAGCTAAGCAAAGTATTGTGAGACAGATTTGCGTGGAAGCAAAGAGAAGATTGCTGAATCAATTCTTTTATTTATCAGTGAATCCTGGTAAATTTCCTCATAAATGTGGAAGAGATTGGTTCAACAGAAATATCGTCCTACAGAAGGATGCTGAGAATATGTGAGAACATGTAAGCAACGATGAAATTATGAAGAAAATGGAAGAAAAAAGGTTACATCGACCGAGAAAAAAATAGCATTTCTGCGATACATATTGAAAACACAGGGCTTTGAAAAATTGAAACACACAGGAAATAGATGACATGACAACGACGAGTGACATACCTAAACAACTTTGGTAAATGGAGAGCAGAACAAGAACATGGAATGTTAGTAAAAGATAAACTTGCTTAGAACTATACAGTATAAATGGAGATTCTTATAGAATGCGTAGGCTGTGTCATGATGCCAACCGATTGGTCAGGATACCCAGTGAACGTATAATTCAGATAGTGATGGTTGTATCTGTCTAAGTTTTGGATACGAGACCAAAACAGCGTGAAGTCGGCAGAGAATTATAAAGCATTGAAACGCTTTCTGCAACCAGAATCAACATGTAGCGGAATTCTAAGCAAACGCGTGAAGGAAAGCCACAAGACAAGAATAAACATCAATTGCAAAAATACATAATGCATGGTTGTCAGCAAAAGGAACAGCCCAACATACAAATTATAAATTGGAGATAGTAAAATCGAACAAGCAAAACAATTTAAATACCTGGAAATGGTTTCAACAGAGGTCGGAAAGTGTGATACTGATATCCGATAGAACATTGGGATAGCGAATGATGCCTTCCAGAAGCTTCGCAAAGTATTAAGAAACAGGTATAGTTCGTTAAAAACAAGAAACGTATACTAAACTTTTACGTGGAATCGGTCCTCCTATATAACAGTGAGTGCTGGACAATCTGCTCAGAGATGAAGTTGAGACTTGAAGCAACAGAAATTTGGATCTACAGAAAGATGCTGAAAATACTATGGACCGAACATGTGAGCAATGTTGACGTGTTAGAAAAATATAAACAAAAGGTCGACTTATACTTAGCATCAGGAAGAGGATGTGGAAATTTATAGGATGAATAATGAGAAACATTTATACTTAGAGGACAGATTGAAGGCAAGAGGGACAGAGGAAAACAATGCATAACCCTCCTAACGAGCTTCAGTAAATGAAAGACGGAACAAGTTTGAGGAGAGATATTAGCTTGGTGCAAAAATAATGACGTAATAATGTCGTTTTTGACGTATTTTTTAACGTCAAAAAACGATATTATTACGTCATTATTTTTGCACCAACCTAATAACAAAAAGACAATGTTTACTAAGAGCTAACATATACAGGAAACTGCGGAGAGCCATCATCGCCAATATCCTGGACGGACACGGCGCATAGAAAGCAATTGTTGATAGGGGATATGTATAAATTGAATATTACATTTCTTATAACTTTTTCTGTCGTTTGCTTTTTTTGGCTATCTTTTTTTTCTTTTTTTTTTTTTTTTTGTAGTTGCGTTTCACTGAAGATCGTCCTCTTTCTACCTCGTAATTGATGCAGTCCCGTCTGTCCTTCATAAATAATAAAACGATTAACGAAAGGAAAGTCTTTCGTTGATATAAAGTGGTGTTTGTGTCTGTAGGGCTAACAAGGGTAACAAGAGTCATGATCGCCTGCATCTTTAAGGGGACACGATTCATAAAAGATGAATAAATATAAAATCAGTTATCTCCTTGTGATTTCACGAAAAGTTTTATCAGTTTGATAATTCTTTAAAATATATCTACATATATATGTCGATATTTCTGAGACTTACACTATTTACATTGTTCGGGCTATTGTCCTCATCTTTATTGTCATAGTTACGACGTTTCTGCCGTTGTACGACCCGGCCTTCTTCAGAAGATATTCATTGGAATTTTCCCAAGCTCAGTAGATAAAAGGGTTGGTTGACCCAAAGAGTTGTGAGTTCAATACCTGACAACAGAAGATGTGAACAAAAACTTGGAGAGTTGAGTTATTAAAGAGAAATAACTGATAGTGAGATATCCAGAAAAGGCATGGCACGTGGAACTAGAACAATCTACCCCGGTGGAGAAAATAAAGGGTTCGATACGAAATTCCAAAGTATAACATCTGAAGATGGCCGAAACCTTGTATTTATGGCAGTAAAGACGAGGGCATTAGTCCGAACAATTTAAATAGTGTAAATATCAAAATATATGAATTCAGTTATTTAATTCGGGATTCCTTTTCATGATAGAAACAAGAGTATCATAGTGTTTTAAATTGTGCATTGATATAAATAGTAAGGAACTCTCATTCTAATTGTTGTCATTTCTCTGTTTATATTGACAATGTTATTGCGGGTCGTTTTTGGTGGGCTGGTTACCTGATAGACACTATCAGAGAAACCAATATTACTCAGTTTCCATCAGCAGGCCTCCACCTTGAAAGCGGCATTTAGATCTCTGAATCATCGCTGTTATATTTCAAATCAAAAGAAGATGCCGAAAATGGCGAAGACAATTAGGCTGTTAATTTAATGCGGCAAGGTTATTTCATGCTAGTAACGTGGCTGTCTGCCTATCAGTGAATAATATGGCTGTCTGTCAGTGTGATTAGTTGACAGTGACGATGACGTTCGTTGTGGAATCCAGCAATACATCACTACAAGCAAAGGGGAAATCTTTCTGTCGTAAAAGATTTGGTCACCATCTTACAGAATAACTGTGGGCATAAATGTTTAAAAGTTCGAAGTATTTTACTATATATATATATATATATATATATATATATATATATATATATATATAGAGAGAGAGAGAGAGAGAGAGAGAGAAAAAAAAAGGGGGCATTTTAGAGCATTATTACTGTATTCGTAGCCGATTGTATTCAGTATCGGTTTCAAAATTTTAATGAAGATTGCTTCGAGGATCTGTAGTTTTAATTTGTTATTTTTCTTGGTGTACGATAGTTGTGTTATCAATAAGTATTTTTCTATACAACGAATGTGGACAGGAATGGTCAGGCATGTGTAGAGTAAGACTTCATGATAATGTAGTTGTCGTATATCCAACATATATGTTTGTTTTTCTTTCGGGGATATATTCTCCCAAGGGACATATGACTTGATATATAATGTTGGTTTTACGTAATACATCAGTTGGTGAGGAGGAATTATTTTAAATAATTAAATTGGTTATAATTTATTTTGTATAATATATGATTAATTTTATTTTTTATTGGGATCCTTGGAATATATTCGCACGAATGAGTTTTTTTTTATTATTTTCTCATTGTGTTTATAGTTAGCATGCATCTGGTTCCAATATAAGAGTTTGATATATTTCGGGTCCTTTGAGAAAGTACCATGTTCTATTTGACATATGTTAAAGTTTTTGATAAATCGTCTTATTTGTTCATCTACATTTGTTCATCTGGTTTGGGAAGTCATTATTAATGAGAGTCTGATTAATATTTTTAGTTTTGTATAGAAAATCATCTTGTAGAGGAATTAATTTGTCCTCGATTATTAAATTCTGTATAAATGCTATTTTGTAGTAATTAGGACATTCACTCTTATAGTAGAGAGCGTAAGAGTTTTTGCTGGTTGTTTTTTATATGAGGGGGAAGTAAATGTGGTATTATTTATGTCTATTAAAATGTCAAGGAAATGGATTTTCTTATCTTTGTTAAGCTCGTAGGTGAACTTAAGGACAGAGATATTTTTAAAGGTTTTTTAGGAGTTCAAGTATTTCTTCTATGTTTTAACTAAAATAAAAATATCATCTATATATCTGCGGTAAATGGAGGGGTTCTTGCTGGTGCTAAATATTTTATTTTCGTCGTCTCTGTGTTGATAGACTGGGACTTCGGTGGTACAAATTAAAAGTAATTTTCTTAGTATTTATGGTTTAATTTTTAATGGGAAGAGATATAAATTGTTACGTATATTTTTAATAATATTGTCAGCGGTTTCGCTAACTGGATCGATAGCGGTGAGATTTTCAACGTCAAGTGTTGCTATTCAGTGGTTGATTTAATGCTGTATTTGTTAGGTATGTTTGGTGTAATTAATTGGTTAAGCGTTGTATTTAGTTGGTAGACAGAAGTGGGAATTTAGGATAAAATAGGGCGGAGTGCAAAGTTAGGTTCCTGCGTTTTGATAGAACTATAAATAGATAAAACTATAAATGTATCCTGGTTTATAGTTTCCTATTATTTTAGTGAGTTTTGATTGTTTTGTTCCGCATTGTTAGCTGCGATTAACTTATTATTTTAACTTTTAGATGAGTAGTAAGATTATTAGAAAGATTCTTAAATTTGGTTTGATCGTCAAGTAACTTTTCCATTTTTGATTTGTAGTCAGACGTGTTTAAAGCAAAAACGATATTTGCTTTATCAACTTTCTTAATTACTATTTCAGCATGGTACTTTTGCAGGAATCTTTAGTGATTTATTTAGATGTTTAGATGATTTCTTTTCTTTCTACCACGTCTGATCTAATTAACCCTAAAGCATAACTGTCAGCAATAGCATTTAAACGCAAAAAGAAAATTTAGTAATTGACAGCTACACAGTTTTTGCCTTACCAGTTGCACATCTGATGATCATCTCAGAAAGAGATGGAAAGTATTTGGGAAAGAAAAGTGATTCTCACTGTTACAGTGCATTTCTTGCCTTATTGTAATATACGAAAACATATTCGTGAATATGAAAGGATATGAGAAAAATTAGCAAATATAATGTTTGTAATTTATTCAATCAAACATGGCGAACAAACTGGCAAGCCTTACAGAGTGATCATGGACTGTACGACGAAAGAGAAGCTCGTGACGCCCATAATAGACCTGTGGTACCATGACACCAAAATCAATAGGGACTGCTTCAAATTAGTGGATTCCATGCCAGATCGCATGAAAGCGGCTCAAAAAAAAAATAAAGGTGGACATACGAAGTACTAACATGTGCACTGGCTCATGTTTCATAGGAAAAATACGAAAAAAGTAGATAATAAGAGAATTGTTCTTTTTGTTTCAATTAATTTGCACAAGGGTCTCTTCTCTCTCTCTCTCTCTCTCTCTCTCTATATAT
>CAHIKZ030004979.1:6260000-6515000 GCA_903632075.3 Acanthosepion pharaonis | reverse complement strand
GGGACAGTTTGACACCAACGTTATTTAATATAGCACTTTATCGTGATGTTTTTTTTTCTCTTTTTTTCATTATATAGTCTGACGAAGTTTTTTTTTATTATACACTCTTTAAAAACTTTTCATGCCAATGTTTGTGAATACTTGTTGACAATTATTTCAGTAATTAGGCCAAAATTACCTATTATAATATGATATTCAATGGCTGTTTGACCAAATGCTTTTCATTAGTTAAGAATTCGGTTGCGTATCCTACAAGACTTTGTTACTTTATTCATTTCTTATATAATGTCCAGTGAATATAGTGCTGAGCCAAAATTGGAGCGGGAAAGAAAAAGGAAACGTCGTTAATGAAAAAGAAGAATAGAAAAATATAAATTCATATTTATTAGAAGCTTGATGTATATTTTATTGAATCAAATTCAAGTTGCCTTACATATCCCTGCGTATTGGAGGCAAAGTTTCGCCTGTAACAATCATAAGTTGATATTTGACAACTATCCATTTTAAATTCTCTCTCGGTGAAATTCTCTCCAATTATTTCTTGGCGAATGGGGGAGATATTATCTTGGGCAAGAATTTCCAGTGTCTAAATAAATTACATATTTTAAAAATCAAAAGACTTCTTTTAGTATCTATACGTAACTTTATATATTCCGAGAATTTCATAGAATATGTTCAATGTCTGGAACTCGCTCGAAGAATAAATTTTGAGTAATACTCAAATTTGTAAATATCTGATTTTACACAAAAATGCCTAATTTTTTAAGCTGTAACAATTATTATTATTATTATTATTATTATTATTATTATTATTATTATTATTATTTTCTTTCTTGATAATTTATGATGTAAAAATGCCCTCCTATTTTTGCTGTCAAGCGAAATGGACCAGAAATAAAGCTCATTAGTTCCCGAAATTATCTAGTGGTGATCAGTTATTAAGTTAACATGGTAGTTTACATAACGTGTCTCTCTACAATTGGAAGCAGACGTTTGTCTTATCCAGAGACAGACAATTAATTACAATTGTGAATTATTCCGAGAGAAATCTTGATACAAAATACAAATGTTAATAATCCCAAGGAAAGTCCTATAAATATAGACTCATGCCCAAACTGAATTATTGTAATAAACATCGTGAACATGATATAGATGTGGGTTGGTTTCATTAAAGCTCCATCAGAGAAGTAAATATGGTGGAGAAAAAAATGCTGCTATTTTTAATTTTTGTGTTGTTTGTTTCTCATTGGTTACGCAGAACTTACGTGCATCTGTCTTGTCAAGCAGCCTTTGTGTGTATAAATCATGTGTTTATGTATATCATAATTCTAGTCTCTCTCTCTCTCTCTCTCTCTCTCTATATATATATATATATATATATATATATATATATATAGTAAAATTAATAAATCCGTTGGTATATCATCCAAGTGGATCCTAATAATATAAAATGATAAAACTGATCCACAAAAGAGCTCAATGTATTTATTATTACAGAGCATATAAATTACATAAGAGAAATATCCAAAATTACCTCATGAGTATAGACTATTTTAACTAACGCCTTCCTATAGTTTCACTTCATATTTCTTATAACCCCAAAGTGGCGCTTTAAGGTTAATATCTGGGCTGAATTTGTGTAGCTTTTTCCTTTTAAGACAGATGACTTCCGCCCTCTCCTTACCACCACTCGGGTAGTCTATCCTCTCTGCTGTTTTATGGGTGGCTCTGTATCAATTTTTCAACTACTGTATTTATTAAATACTAAATTTTATATCGCTGCTTCCGACAGTCCACCGTCTAAGTTGAATAAGGCAGATGCCATCAGCGTTAGTTAAAATAGTCTATACTCATGACGCATTCTTGTATATCTCTGTTATGTAATTTAATTTAATATATATATATATATATATATATATATATATATATATATATATATATATATATATATATATGATATGATGTGATATGATTAATTAGGTTTTCCTGAAAAAATTAAACTTGAGAAAAATTTGAATTATTCAAAAGAATGCCTAATAAGCAGGAGATGTATCCTAATAATATTTAAAAGAAATAGACTTTCATAAAAATAATAGGGAGATTGATTTTTTATGGATTATCAATCTTTTACGGGTTATTTAAAGCCAGAAAAATTTTAGATTGTAAGGATTTTGGGGTGATAATAATGATTTCCTGATTTCACCCATAGATGGGGGCTGAAGAGATGGATTCATACCTTTCTTAATGGTATTTACGCGTAAGTGAATATAACAAACCCGACTAGAATTGGAACCCAGCTAAAAAATCCCCAATTCCGAGACATTCTGCATTACAGCACACGCACATCGAAGCTTACAGCAACGAATATTCCCAAGCGGTCCCTCATCCAGGTACCGACCAAGATCGCCGTTGCTTAACTTCAGTGTTTGGGAATCGGTGTTTAAACGTTATATGACTGTAAGCATATAATAGTGCGAAAAATGACAATATTATTTCATATTGTTTAGTCTTGAATTCTACTTACAATTTTATGTGCTAGGTATTGACTTCAAATTCAAGCAGCTGCTCGCATAAAATCATCGAATGAAAACTGTCCATGTTTGGCGACCATCCAGTTTAGAATTGCTTCACATCATCGCTGCCGACAAGATCTAACGGGACAAATCCAATCAATCAGAACAGATGCTTAATCACTCCGATGATCAAAGCTTTGATTTGATTAATTAGGAAAACAATCCAATTGACGGCCTGGAATGCGTGAGTGGTCATGAGTCGGTGGAAAGGGACAAAAGCGCAAACTGATGTGTTAAGTTCCATCCACTTTTCAAGGGGCTGATTTGGCAAACATTGGGGAGCGGCATGATTGGCCATAATGCGCCTTTCAATGAAATTGGCGAATGACTCGCCCACATAAAAGTAACATTGTTTTGAGTTAACCATTTTTCTACTGGGATGGAATATTTTGATCAAAACCTAGGATGGACATTAACACTAACGCATTTCTTCTTCTTCTAAATAATGTGTCGGTAGGGAAATGCTTAAAACATTATAAAAATAAACTAATTTCCATAACGATACAGTCAAAGTAAAATATAACGATGCAGATGCTTAATGGGAAACAAGTTTCATTTCAAGAACGTAGATTCAATTCTTGTGAAATAAATGATTTTTATGATGAAGTGTGATCATCGGCATGTCCAAATATAAGGAGCTGGCACGGTGGAGTAACGGACTGAGGAATCGGAGAGCCGAGTTCGAATTCCAGTCGAATCCATTACATTCACATACGTTCTAATACACTTGGGATATGTATGAATCCTCTTAACCCCCACCCGCCCCAAGGTATGGGAAAATAGCAGGACAGACCGAGTTCCATAGCCTTGGATGGCAACTGGTCTACCGCAGAAAGAAATAGCAACATACTACGGGGAAAAAATCTGCCTCGTCAGTCATGTATCGAATGATACATGATCGCTTAAGCGTGTATCATGCATGGCACAGAATTGACTCATGTATGCATACCTGTATATGGATTTTTTTATTTAATAATTCGAAAGCCTTTTATTACTTAAACGTTATTTTCGTGGATATTCACAGTTGAGTAGACGCCCCGTAACAGTATATTTAGTATATTTATTTACTTTCGCCTACATTATTCAACCTATTTCTAGAGAAAATCATGCAAGAAACAGTGAACGACTACGATCCTTCAGTCTCTGTCTGTGGTAGACCCGTCTGTAATTAAGGTTTTGCAGATGATATTGATCTCATGACAGGTAGTAAGAGTGAGCTCCAGGACTTTTTAAAACTTTTTAAAATATCAGTGGAGGAATTGCCTAGTTTTAAATACTTGGAAGCAACTTTCTCTAAATATGGTACGTGCAGTTCGGAAATCCGTACATGGATTGCCGATACTATGGCAGCGATGGCCAATTTGGCAAGAATATGGAAAGGCAAAATCAAATTTCAGAGGAAGTACAGACTCTACAATGCAATGGTAGTCTTTATTCTCTTATAAGGATGTAGAACGTGAAAAATCTTGGCAAAAACAGAGAAAAATATTCAAGCATTTGAGGATAACTACATGAGAAAACACCTTGGCATCTTCTATTGGGAACATAAAACCAATGAATTTTTGTGAAAAAAGGATAAACGTTTTGTTGGCCACTAGTACCTTCTCCTCACCACTGACAAATGGAGAAAAAAGGGGAAGTTTTGGCATGTTACAACGTACGACAGCCTGTGCAAGACTATCATGCAAGGCACCGTTGAAGGTGGACGTAGAAGATGACGCCAACGCAAAAACTGGTTGGAAAATGTCAAACTATGGACATAGAGTATTGCTGCCATATATGGTCTAGAGCTCCTTCTGTTTGCTTGGGGTTCTTGATAAGCTCCAGGGGCGGATATGCAATATAATTGGCCCTGCTCCGGTATCTCGTCTACAGTCACTTTCTCACAGACGCGCCGTCGCCTCTCTCTGTCTGTTTTACAAATACATTCATGGCAATTGCTCCGAGGAGCTGCATTCGCTGGTTCCCAGACTTCATGAGTTCAAGCGCCCTACGAGGCTGGCATCCCACTCTCACCCCTTCACTGTCGAAACTCCTAAATGTAACCGTCTCTTCTACTCCAATAGCTTCATGTCACGCACCTCTAGCCTGTGGGACTCCCTTCCCTATTCCTGTTTCCCTGAGAGCTATAATCTCCAACTATTCAAATGTAATGTCAATCGACATCTCCAGTTGCCTTGATCTACCCACTACCCTTCTCCTCATCCTTTCTTCTATCACTCCTATCTGATCTTGATCCAAATTTTCTGTAACCCCTTGCGTCCTAGTGGCTCCCCGCCTTGCTTGGGGTAAAAAAAAGGATGACTATACCAGAATTGCTGATGGCTGCCGTTGTGGAGAAGATTCAATATAGTTTAGGTATTCGGATCCCCCTCCTACGATTACAAAAGTCGAGAGGAAGATGATGATAATGGTGATGGTGATGATGATGATGATGATATTTATTTATTTTCGTCTACTGTCCTGAATATTCGAGAAATCTTATTAGAGAAAATTGTGTACACTCCCGGATAATTTTTCTCGAATAAAATTTCTCGAATATTGGTTGGTTTACCAATACGCTGTGTTTTATACACACACACACACACATATATATATATATATATATAGATTGAAATCATCTTCAATAGGAATGAGGATTGACGAATAAGAAGCAAAGCGTAATATACAGAGTTATACTTAATTTTCGTCTTTGATAACAATGATAAAATTTCGTGTAAATCGCATATACATATTAATTAAAATTTTATGAATGTTATAGCCTGAGAAGATTATTAGAGGACACTCTGTTATTTAATATATTTTCGTCTAATATATAGAAGGAAAAGATATGGTAATATGCTTTGAGTTACTTGTTCGAAATAATTTAACTCGATAAAAAAGAGAATTTGAAGTCATTTTAAAATTTATGAATTTTCAATTCTTCACAGAAACTTAATAAAATGTGCACTTATTGCATCGATGAGTGAACGTATCTATCCAAAAGATTTCTTCTAAAAAAATCTAACCAAAGCATTAGTCCTGTTTAATATAAATATCTTCGCTTATGAAGTTTCGATATCGCTCGATCATTACTAGATATAGTAAGTTTTAAGTTTCATCAGTAATTTATCAAAAACTGTTTCTATTTTCGAAATAACGAAAATGCTGTTAATAAAAGATCATCGACATTCTATAACATTCATCGCTCTTTCAAACTTTATTTTTTATTACGTTTCTACTGTTCGGTCTTTAACATACATTGCAAAAATATTTAAGGCTTATCAAATATCCTCATTGAATGAATATAGTTTTCAATTAATATATACATGTCTTTTAGTGTTTGACCACATATATTCTATTGGATTATTATCTGGAAAGGCTAAATATCATTAACATTATATAGTTATATTTTACCAATGTTAGCCATAGTTATCTTTGTAGAATTTCAAAGATTCTTGGTCGCGAACTCTACTACCTAATAACACTTTCAATTCAACAATTTACAATAATTCTATGCATTTATTGACATTATGACAGAATTTGAAAAAATAGCAAAGATTTTCCTACCAACAATGAAAGCGCAAAATATTATTCGGCCTCTCTGCTGTTATTTGACTATTTTCATGAAAGAAACAACCAATGTAGCTCTCTATTTATCAGTAAAAATTAGTAATGAGAGTGATTTATTACCACTTTATCCAACTTATAATTTTCTCTGCGTGTTTTTTTTACTAAAAGATACGTTAAAGATGCTCTTTTCTTGTTCCTTTCTTTGCCTCAGCCAATTCTCTCTTGCCTTCTGTATTTTGCCATCTGTTTGCTTTTAATATTTTCTGCTAGCCAATCTAATTTTTATTCTTATTACGTTGTTACTTTTCTTAAACTTATTTTTTACCTTCTTAAAGGTAGTTATTGTTTTCGTGTTATTTCAATGGATAGTTTGAATATTTTTGTGCACTCTGCTATTCATTCAACATTCCCATCATTCAATAAATTATAATTCAATAGAGTACCACTTTCTCTTTGCAAATCATACGTTTCTTGCAACCATTGTATATGTTCTAAATATGTATTAGAAATAATTACCAATAGCTATATTGTTACATATATGTATATGTGTATAACCATATATATATATATATATATGTGTGTGTGTGTGTGTGTGTGTGTGTGTGTGTATGTATGCGTGTGTGTGTGTGTAACCATATAGCTATTGATATTATATATATATATATATATATATATATATATATATGTGTGTGTGTGTGTGTGTGTGTGTGTGTGTGACGTCGTCCCTGGTCGCAGCGCCAACTGTGACGTTCTATTCTGGTCTACCACGGCACCAACTGTGACGTCCCTAAACAGCACCAATTGTGATGTCCTCGCCGCGGCGCCAGCTGTTCGCTCCTCGCTGCTCCGTTCGGGTGTCGCTGCTCCAAACGTGACGTCCGCCTGTCGCGTCAGTCGTGTTGTCTCGTCCTGTGACGACCAACTGGCTTGGTATCGGTTGCGGCACCCAAATGTGACGTTCTAACCTTTTGGTGATTCGGGTGGGAATCTGGTTAGATTTGATATCAGCCTCGTCGTTCCCAACTTGCTTCCAACGCATGGTTACCAAGGTAACTGCATTGATCCCCAGTCTGCCCACCCACGTTGTGAATTGATCTTAGGCAGACGAGATCAAACAGTGGTTGGGGCCGTAATGCAAACCGAGTTCAACGGGGGTGATACCACACAAATATGCATAAAAGAAAATAAAATGAAAACTCAAAAAGTTCAAAGTATCAAAGAAAAAGGTAACAAACTTTATGTCTAGTTGTTCGATACATAGGACTGCATCTATCTCCCGACCCGTTCTATGGATTGTGACACGTCGTTTTCCGTTAGGCGAGTTTTAACGCTTCAAGTTGTTTGCTCTCTAAGAAATTGGTTTTTCGGTGTGTCTTTGGACGAAAGTCGAAAAAAAAAACTTATTGTTGTGGTCTGGATCTAAGTCGTTCTTCAAAATAATTGTTCTTGGGTTGAAGAGGAGTCTGGAATTTGCGTGAATCTTGGTTAGCTATCTGCGAGGCGGCTTCAACTGGAGACTCAGCTCAAACTTTTCTGGAACTGAACTCACTGGAACTCATTTCTGCTCGTTGTGGCTTCGCTTATATGGACGCCGACCAAAACCGGGGTGGGTCTGTCGGCGTCGGGGGTTTCCTCGATAATTCTAAATACATATCTGTTACGGTTTTTTGGGTATATATTACGTATAACTAGTGAGTGAGTCAGAATGACTTATTTCCCTTTATAGTCGACCAATGGAAGGTTGATCAATCAGAAGACGCCCAACACTGTATTCGTCGGGTATAAAGGCGGCCATCTTGTTTCGTCTACCGGAAGGACCAAAGGCGACCAGGAGAAGGATGAACTACACTCTGCTGTGATATCCACTGCGAACCTAAAGTACGCTTTCCTACTGTCTCCGAAATATTCACTGCCAACCCCTGGATTCAATACTCGAGGCCGACCGTCATGAAAATGTCTAACATAGGTTATGAGGCCCAGATCACGATATATTTTGACGGGAATGAATCTGGATATGAATTATGGGAGACGAAGTTTTTTTTAGGCTACCTAAGAATATTGAAAACTCCATGACATTATCTTTTGCAAGTCGACCAGGAGGGGGGCATGATGATTTTATGAAGAAATGCGACCGTTTTCGCTGAGTTAATTCAATTCCTGGAGGACTGGAGTTTGTCTTTAATAATGAGGGAGGCCAAGGACAATGGAAGCCGAGCCCTACACAAATTTAAACGAATACTATTTGCTGAAAGGTAAGCCTAAAATTATTGCTTCATATACTTGAACTAACCGCGAATCAGTAACCAATTATATGGTAGCAGAGAATGTCACAAATGCTTTAAAATTGCAGGTGAGGACTATCTCGGATGGGCTGCAAATAGCCATGGTCTTGAAGGGTTTGCCGCCTTCATTCAAACCATTCACGACAGTTATAACTTAAAAAGATAACAAGTAACTGTCACTGAGTTTAAAATTGCGTTACGTAATTATGAAGCAATAGGATAATATGTACCCCCCAAAATCGAGGCAAAAAAAAATGTTGTTTTCGTTGTGGTAATAATGTTGGCCATGTCCGTGCGGAAATGTCAATTTTATACACGGAATGACTTTTGTAAAGAAACAAAAAAACAACTTTTTCGAATGGACGTGCATATGCCTTTTTTGTTTGGATTGAGTACTGTGGCCAGTACTTGTGATTCGGTCAATTCGGGTGCGACAAATCGTGTAATTATAGTTGTAACAAAATTTATTAATTTTGACCCGAATTTTGAGCTCGACTGACATTTTATCTAGTTACTGGACGGCACCAGAGCTAATAATTTAGCTTCAAAGAGAGGTAGTGCCTGTACTTATCTGCGAAATACTAGAGGAAATATATAGAATGTTTATTTAAAAAAAAAAAAGGCTTTATATATTTTAAATTCAAGATATCCAGACAGAACTGGATTTAATATACAGCAATATGGACGTTTGTATTATTTGAGAAGTGTTAAGTCTGCGTAGATGGCCACGCATGACTTAAGAACTTAGCATAAGATATTAGGCCACTGTAAGAATTCTGATGTTAAGAGATTGCAAGAACATGTCACTGGAATATAAAAATACACTTCCAAATGATTTAAAATATTGTGACACGTATATTAAAGAAAAATGATTTAAACTTTGTTGCCGAATACTCAGGGCTTATGATTTACTTTCTGAAAGTAAATTTGATAATCTGCAATCTACGAAAAGCTATTTATCCGACAACTCCCCCGCATGGAAAATTAAATAAATGAAGGCATTAAAACATGAGAAAACCTGTTCTTATTCTCCGCATAAGAACGGAGTCGCTGAACGCAGTTGAGGACACTTTTTGAAATGGCTAGATGTTTATTAATAGAATTTAAATTACCCAAGAAGCTGTGGTTTTATGCATTAAGAAAGAAACTAAAACTAAAAACTCAATGAGAGCCCAATGTGAGTGATATGCATATTTTTGATATAATTTGCTGTATATATGTTGACCACAGGGCGGAATTAGATCCAAAAAAATGAAAGGGACAAATTTATTGGGTAGAATAAGCCAAGTCCAGACTATATGATTTGAAAGAAAAATGATGAGGAAGATCAGATGCGTCAGAATGATAAATTCCTTTGAGCGAGGGGAGGAACCTTAGAAAATATATATATGTTAATTACGAGGAACTAGTCCAACCCGAATTAAGTATGGCCTAATTATGGGTAAAAAAACCCGTTCAGAGTCCACAAGCAGAGGAAGGTACTATACCAGATGGGGTATACGAGAAGAAAATCAGGTGCAAATTCCGACCAAAATGGAGAAAAGCCAGACTATTGTGAAATGAATTAATGTAATATTAACTGTTGTTATGCGGTACAAATGTATCTCAAGGAAACTACCAAGAAGCCATACATGTTGTTAGGATCAGAGCGGCCATGCCTTCCAAAGGAAAGAATGAAGAAATTTAAGCCTTCAAAAGGAAAGAATGAAGAAATTTAAGCCTTCAAAAGGAAAGAGAGAAGAAATTTAAGCCAAAAATAAAGAAATTTAATCTTTAGTATTGTGGAACACTTTTTGAATCAAAACGCCCCGGGTGATGATGATGATGATGATGATGATGATCATCATCATCATCATCATCATCATCATCATCGGCAGCCGTACTATGGCGCGGGCTGAGGATAGAAAGTCAGTCTACAAGGTTCGTTTTATAGTTAACGGATTTTCATAGATATAGGGGGGGCGACTTATGTAGAAATCTTAAGTCTTAATTAAATTGATGATAGAAATATTGGCAGCCGTTGGGTTTACACTGTAAAGCGAACTAAGAATAGATCGCCAGTATGCGATGTTCGTTTTTGTAGCTAACGGATTTATTTTTATAGATATATGGGGCGGAAGACTTATGTAGTGACATTAAGTCTTAATTAGGGTTTTGATGCAAATGGATGCCCATTGTGGTAAAGATCTACATCATATGGATGTTAAAAAAAAAAAGGCTTATTTCAGAAGGCACCATCGACTATGAAATGTATATGGAACCACCAGAAGGTTTAAAAAAAAAAAAAAAGAAGCAAAAAAGTGATGATTAGGTATGAAAACTTTAAGAAAAAAACTTTTAAAAAAGTCACTATATGGACTCAAAATGAGTGGAAAAAACATGGAATAATTTAATCCATTGTTATTTAATGAGACAATAATTTCAATCTCCACAAGTTGACCCATGTCTGTACACAGACATTTAATGAAATATCAGTAATTCTAGTTATTTGGGTCGAAAATATGTTAATTGTATCAAAGAGTGAGGCCGCGCTATTAAAAATCAAGAATTCTCTAGAAATGAGTTTTAAAATGACCAATTTGGGTCGAATTGTCATGTTTTTCTTGGTATACAGTAAAAATTTAAAGGCAACACGATTTTAATGAATTAATCAAGATACATGAAAAGGCTTTTATCGCAATTTAACATGCAAAATAAGAACTACTCCATGTGAAATGGATTGAAACACAATTAGGAATAAAGAAGATGGTATAGCGGAGTGTGAAAATGAATACAGAATATTGGTCGGAAGTATTATTTGCATGATGATATGAACTAGGCAAAATAATCTGCCATACGGTTACTAAGTTATCCCAAAACTTAAATAAACCGTGGACTGTACATTTGAACAATTTTTAAGCAAGTATTACGTTATCTGAAGTGGACTAATAGTCGATGCCTAGTATTTTTGACAATCCAATAAATTATTAAAAATTGGAAGAATTTTGTGATGCTGATTGGACCAATTCACCAGACTATAAGAATATAACAGGCTATAGCTTTAAGCTAGCGGATGGTAACCCAATAATCAGCAGAAATTAAGAATAAGCGAAAGATTTCACTTTTTACTTGTGAAGCTGGATGTATTGCATTGTGAAAAAGAACACAAGAGGTTATTTTTCTTAAATTGCTAATGAAAAACAATTATAATACTGGCAATAACTGAGCCAATTATTATTTACTCGGTGATCAGAGCAGTATTGCTTTGTCTAAAAATTCAACATTAAAGATCAAAGCATATCAATATAAAATTAGTTTGTTAAAGGACCAAGTACAGAAGAAAACAGTACAAATTGAATATGTTCAATCGGGAGATAATATGGAGGATTTATTTGTAAAAAAAAACGATTATGAAATGGAAACAACAGGCTTTTTGCTTCTGCAATGTTTGGTGCTGACTTCTTAGGTCCTTATTAGGTCCTGGGCAAGACGTAAAACTGCATCCATTAAGGCCCTTATTAGGTCCTGGGCAAGACGTGAAACTGCATCCATTAAGGCCCCTATTTAGGTCCTGGGTAGGACGTAAAACTGCATCCGTTAAGTACCTGTAAGGTCCTTATTAGGTCATGGGTAGGACGTAAAACTGCATCCATTAGTTACTGTCCTAAGAAGCGTCAGTTCAGTTTTTGATATGAACGTAAGTTCTTAGTTTCGGGGTATAAAGGTAAATGGTCCTACCTTGAGCCCAATCCTCTTCTAAATGATTCCCTGGATCACTCTGACCCGGAGTGATAGTAACTGTTTTAATAGGTCCCAGCTATGGATAAATAATAAATGATTTTTCTGGATCACTCTGACCCGGAGTGATAGTAACTGTTTTAATGGGTCCCAGCTATGGATAAAATAACAATTTTTCACTTCTAAATGATTCGGAAGATCACTCTAACCCGTGTTGTGATCGCAATCTAAACTTATGATATTGTTGTTCATGTTTATTAACCCGAAGTATTTAACTGTGAACAAAGTGATATGACTAATTTTTGTGAATATTAATTTTCAAGAAAATATAAAAAAAAACATAAAAATAAAATTTGGAATACTAAAATATATGTTACATATTAATATTACCTTTTTAAAAAAAAAAGAAAAAAAATTATTTTTGGAATTAAAGTATTTATTAACTTTACTAATATTTTGAACGAAGATTCCATATATGCCCAAAATAAGGGGGGTGTTACGGTTTTTTGGGTATATATTACGTATAACTAGTGAGTGAGTAAGAATGACTTATTTCCCTTTATAGTCGACCAATGGAAGGTTGATCAATCAGAAGACGCCCAACACTGTATTCGTCGGGTATAAAGGCGGCCATCTTGTTTCGTCTACCGGAAGGACCAAAGGCGACCAGGAGAAGGATGAACTACACTCTGCTGTGATATCCACTGCGAACCTGCACTACGCTTTCCTACTGTCTCCGAAATATTCACTGCCAACCCCTGGATTCAATACTCGAGGCCGACCGTCATGAAAATGTCTAACAAATCTGGTTAGGAATTTCCACTTTTTTCCATTTTTGGGAACCTTTCCTCACTCCCACCTTCTCACCATACTTCAGAGGGCGTGAACTGCCCTCTCCACTTCTTCGTAGCAGCTTCTCATACCTACACTCTGGATGGGCGGCGACAGCCTCCTTCGTGCGTCACGTGATCACCATTTGACCAATGATGTCTTAGTCGGGCGTGGACGAATCCGCGGCTTTGTTTCAGGAAAAAAAAATATCTTGCTTAACTACAAAAATTATCCCTTCTTTTCCTTTTCTTCCTCTTAATCGCCGTTATCATTTCTCTATCCGCAAACGGGACAATATGAACAATGGCGGTCATAACTCTTGTTCTACACGTGGTTTTTGTCAGGTATTTTATCGCTACTTATCCGAATGGGTGGTCTTCTTAACACGGCCAACGTCGCCCAGAAAAGACATTTCTAAATTCCCATTCATTTTCCTTCGGTACATATTTCTGATAACATAATTTTATTATCGCATGCCAAGGATGTTCCGTCGAAGGAAATCGGTCAGCGGACACTCGTGGGTGGCTTTTAATTTTTTCATATCTGTCCAAAGTCCTTTTTAGTTGCCTGTTTTTCGTCACTTATCGAAATAACATTTTCATTTGAATTTTTCTTTGGCCAGTCGGTCTGTAGTTGATAATAAGATGCCTTCCCGTACCAATAGTTTGTTTTCATATCCTTAGATAACACAGCCGTCGCCAAAACATATCTGATTCTTTTTCTTTCTTTTCTTTTTTTACTCAGAATTTCCCTGTCATTGTAATGACACCCTTTCGCCATTTGTTACTTCTCAAAATATCCCTTATCCATTGTCTCTTAGCCGTGTGTGTGTTCCGCTTATCATCCACGATTCGGTCCTTAGCCTCTCCTTTCTTCTTTTCTTTCTTTTCTTTTTCTGCCTCGTTAAATGGTGCCACATATATATATATATATATATATATATATATATATATATATATATATATATATATATATATTGATTTAATAGCAAAGAACAGTCAGATTAATGATCCAGAGTTCTTCAGGATTTATGCTTTCATTTAAAAAAACAACAGTGCTCGACACAGAAGTTGCAGTAGTAAAACATTTCTTCGGTTAGTTATTTTAAATATCGCTTGAGAATGCAACTGTGCTCTAAATTTTAAGTTTAATTTTGAAATTAAACTTTAGGACTTGAGCTTCCGTTTCGAAAAATTATTTTCTGTGTCGCGATGGAAACATATTTTCTTAAAATAATTATATATATATATATATATATATATATATATATATATATATATATATATATATATATATATTTGAACGACCGTAGAGTTTCCTAATAAAATCTCAGGCCACAAATTACATTTTATATATAAATAAAACCGATATGATAAGGCTGATTTGACATATTTTACTTATGAATATATATTTAGTTTTATATCACTGTTCTTTCAATAATGACAATACGATGCTGACCACATTGACTATCGGAAAAAAAGCATATGGTGTATATATTAACTATGCGTTCTGATTGCTCTCTAAGATTATCACACTCTGTTAAAGATGTCACACTCTTTACATTTACATAATGAAACGCTCAATCATTAGTTTTACTGACTACTATCTCTCACTTTTGTCACGTCAGTGTCCAATGTCAAACTAAGATTGATATGTCAACAAGTCCCTCGTGAGTAAATACTAAAGATCATTAACAACTATATTCATAGTATTTAAAACAAAGACGAGACTACTGAACTGATACGTAATAACAGTCTTTCTATATGGCAGTAAACGCTCGAAAATTTCCTCACCAATGAAGAAGCGACTTGAAAGAAACAGAAATATGTCTGTACAGATTCATGCCGAGAATATAATGAACCGAAAATGCGAGCAACAATGTTCAAGACCTTTTTTTACTATTGATCTTAGAAAGCGGTTGTATAGAGCTAACATTTTAAACATTTCTGCACTGATATTGCACCATACACGACATGCATGTGAAAGTCTGGATCTGACGAGGCTGTTTAAATCTTGACACGAGGTCTTAGTTTTGGTTTCGTACCAATTTGCAGTGTTGTATGAAACTACCTCGAGCACTGGCTATTCTATGTTAAATTTATCTTTTTCCTATACATAATCTGTTATAGCTGATCTATACGTCGATGTATCTTAAGTGTTTAGAATTTACTAATCCCTATATTTTTATGATAGATTTAGGATAAGCGCCATCAGTGTTTTCATTCCAATTCCATATCATAGTTTGTGTTTGTGAAAGGCTTATCTTGAGTCTCATTTCTAGGAAAACATGATAGAGGATGCTGATGCTCTATGAACACCTATGACATCAACATAGCACTCATTATCATCCTGTATATTGGCCTCGGGAGGGAAAGCAAAATCGTTGTCTTATATAGGTAGACTCGTTTGATATACTCATCTCGTCACACCTGTGTTTGCGGCGCGATTTGGATCCGGTCAGCATTCCAAAATAGCGTAAAAGGAATTAAGGTAAGATTAGTACAATTAAAAATTTAATAATTATTGGTAATACTTAATTTCAGACATTAGAATTATTTTTAACATTCAAAGTTCATTCAAGTCTCTGGCAATCATGGTGCCACACATTACTTTTTCTTTATTATCTGCAAAATGCTTTTATTGATTAATTAATTTTCTACGGCTTATCAACCCTTTTCAGGTTATTTAAAGTCAGAAAATATATTTAGATTGTCAGAATTGTTTTTGTTTTTCCAGAGAATAAGTGATTTAAGTCTTACTAATTAACCTATAGCTGGAGGGGAAAAGGTGGTCTCGTACATTTCCTAAGTTATTTGCGCATAAGTGGATATAACGAACTCAAGTGGAACTCGAACTCGACTCTCTAATTAAATATTTCGAGCCATTAACTATTATACCACCCACACACACACCCAAGCTTACAACACCTGGTATTCCCAAGCCGTTACCCATCTAGTTAACGACGTTAATTAACTTCGATGATCATATGGGAAGCGGTGTTTCAACGTGATATGTCCGTAAGTCCTGCGCATTGCCGTGAATTCTTGAGAAAGTTAATCCCTGTTGCATTGTCCCCGGCTTCTCCGGGGTTAATTTTATCCTAAAATGGCTGTCTCCCAAGGTTATAGAACCTGGTCAACAATGCTATTTAACTGCTAGCTAGCGAGAAAACATATGGATTTATGCTTTTTTGAAGGTCATTAGTACGAAAAGAAACCTATCAGATTAAGAAATTTGATCTCGTCACGCTGATTACACGTTCACCGCCTATAACCGTTAATGACAAGCATGTACTATTAGATCTCATACTACTAGGAAATGTCCAACTGTACCTGTTTGGAATTCAAACATCTAAAATGGTATCACTTTAATTCTTTCAGGTCGTGAAGGAACAATCATTTCGAACGCTATTTTTACTCTTAAGCTATATTCCCTTTTCTCTGCATTTATTTAATTTTTTTTTTGCTCTGAATTGCAATATAATGGTGTATCGCGTGCATTCCATTTTGATTATTTAATGGAAGAGTGACTGGCTTTTGTAGATGAGTTGTTCCTTTAATTTTTGTTATATTGGCATTCATGAAAATGTGTATTTTTGGTCAGTTTAATCAAACTAAAAGCGAAAGTGTATATTTCAGACAAAAATATTGCTGAATGATGTCAATGGCTTTTTTTTTTCTCCTGAAAATAATATCATCTACGATCATGAATATAAGAGAAAGGTGTGGGAAAAACTGTCTTTGCTATATTTATTAAAATATATGCAACGCATCTGTAAATCCATGTATACAGACATACGTACATAGTAAATACACACGCGCATATATGAAGTGTGGGTGAGTGTGTGTGTGTGAACGAGCAAAGTAATGTGAAGCGGAATCCTGAACATGCATGCCGTGTTCAAATCTCGGTAGAGGCCGATTACGTTAATTTACTACAGAAGAAATTTGAAATAGGTTTGAATGTTCTTACGTTCTGACTTATCGTCAGACATCTTCCCAAAACTTTTTCTTTCTCTTCAGGCTACTTTTACAGAAGAGTGTGTGAATTAAAGAAGACCACTCTCCCATATTTATGACCCCAAGCATGTAGCATTTTAAGCATATAGTTTAAACTTATGTGACAATAGAGCACCTACTATTTAATGAATTTTTACAAAGAAGAATTAAAAATTTATTGCTTACAATTGGATTTTCAGTGTTTGTTTTGTTTTGTTTTGTTTTGTTTTTTCTTAGAAAAATAATTTGTTGTTTTCTTTTTTTAAACCTATTTTACTTTAAGCGGTTTCGCTTAGATTTTAAAAAGTTTTTAACTGTTTCTGTTTCCACATGTTGATTCTTATGTTTTGTACTGAGGTAAAAAATGTAAATGAAGGGGCGTAACTGGCTTTTTATGGCATTTTATGGTAAGGGGAATTCGGTAGAATCTATTTATGCAATGAATTAAGTATGGGTGTGAACTTGTTGATGAAATATTTCCTTACTTATCCGCCTTTGTTCAATGGTTCTGTAGTCGTACTGGTAGAATGAAAAGACACTAAAACTTGGCAGATTTTGTCCTCTGCATGTGTCTATAGGTTGGTTAAAGGGGTATTTTCCTGGTGTGGAGGTCCCTAATTTGTTGGCGATGAATTGTCATACTTTGCCGGAGTGACTGGCCGGTTTGGCCAATGTAATGCTCTAAGAAGAAAAAAAACAATGAAAATCCCACTGTAACAAAGTTTTAACACACACACACAGTTATATATATATATATATATATATATATATATATATATATATATATATATATATATATATATATATATATATATATATATATATATATATATATATAACTTATAACAAATATTTTTGCATACTTGTTTCTATATTACTTTCTCAAAACAAACTAAATGATCTCAGGAAACAATATTAACCAATAAAGGCGGATTTAGCACAAACATAGAGTAAGTTAGGTTTACCCTGAAACATTGGAATACGATTCTGATAGACAATGTATAAAGACGGGCCTAAATCAATATTTTTGTTTGTGTCGTTGGCTGGGAGATCTAGAGTTACGCTTTCCTTTATTTTAACATGAATTTCAGGAGCCGAAATACCTGCGCCTTGCTGCGTGCCATACATTTATTGTAAGAAAATGATGATTGATTTTAAATCATTGTTATAATTTGTGGAGATAAATGATACATTTCAGTATTACGCAATGATTTTGCCGATGTGACCGCCACCTTCTGGTTTTCTCCTTCTGTAATTTGGATAGAAGTCATTCCCTTGTTCAATTTTAAATTTAATTTAAATCAAAGGGAAAAATCTTCAGTGGAGGAGGGTGCAAAACAGCTTGCTCTGACTCCTTTGCTATGTATTTGATGCAATTCTTGATTGAATGAATTGATGAACAGATTTCAACATTGATGTGTCAGTTGAACTAACGCAACAAATATGTACTGTATGGCGCTACCCTCTGATTTGTGATTTCTTGTCCAACTTGATGTCCACATTGTCTTATTTTGATCTTGCCGATGAAACCTCCATCTTTTGGCTTTCGCCTTCTATATTTTGGATAGGATTCATTTTCAGTGTAGGGTTTGTGTTCCTCGGGGTCTCCTTTTGATCAAGATGAAATCTCACCCCCCTTGTTCAAATTTAAACTTAATTTACATAAAAGGGAAAAAATTGATAAAGACGTTTGTGGCCCACGGGGAACCCCTTCGACCAAAATGAAACATACTTATCCAAGTACCTTGGCTAATGTAGTTTCAGAATATATGAGCGGTAGTTCGATAACAAACAAACAGGCAGAGGTTACAACTTTATATATATATATATATATATATATATATATATATATATATATATATATATATATATATATACACTGCGTGCCAAATTATTATCGAGATAACGTTTTTCTATTTCAAAAACCGCCCAATCAATTCACACAAAATTTTCACTCAATGTTGGCAACACTGACCTGCGAAATCATTGAAATTTTCGTACTGATCTGCGCAATGTAAACAAACTGGCGCCATATTTGTTATGAGCACGGTGATTTGAGCGTGCCAAATTATTATAAAGGTTTAGTAAAATTCCCAGAATTGAGCAAACAAAGCGTTTATTAATGTTGCACTTGAATGTTTATGATCAAAAGAAGCTAATAAATAAGATAATCAAACAAATAATAACAGATACAAATAAAGACACAGTTTTAAACAAATTAATAAGGAATGTGATTTCCCCGTTTTGAAATTACTTGAAGAAGTCGACGATTCATAGAATTTGTTAATTGTAGGATGTCATCTGCTGTAATGCCGCGAGATATGTCAAGAATTGCTTCACACAACTCAGCGTTGCTCCTGAATTGTCGTCTGTTGGCGTACAGTCTTCGCTTCATGATGCTCCAAAGGTTTTCGATTGGGTTCAAATCCGGAGAATTTGTTGGCAATTTTTCGAGGTACATCGAAGCCTAACTGTTTCAAATATACAGTAGTCTTGTGAGCAGCGTGTGAGGGAGCATTATCTTGCATATAAAACAATGGCCCTTCTGAAGGCAAGATGCTCCTTCATAAACGCTATGTATGCATCAGCAGTCATTTTGACGCCATCTGGTACTCTCCATGGGCCCACTAATGTTTTTCCAATAATACCACCCCAGATTATTATGCCTCCACCGCCTTGTTGGTGTCTCAAACGCTGATGGCGATTCTGTCCGTTCATTACTCAGCCTTTGCACCATCTATCTGGCCCATCAAGTGTTGCTCGAGTTTCGTCTGTGAACAAAACTTTAGAGAAGTCAATCTTCATATTGTCCTCGGCCCATTTCAATCGATTTTGAATGTGATTTCTCGTCAACGGAGGCTTCGATACAGGTTTGACTGTTTTTGCTATTTCCCTCAGATACCGACACCGAGTACTTTTAGACACAGTAGGGTCCCCAATGCAACTGAAAAGCTCTTGACTGGTAAATCCAGGGTTCTCGTTTAATTCATGACATGAGACGACGTGAAATAACCCTCGGCTTGCCTTTATCTTTTGCGTACTTGTGTAGGGTCGGCGGTGAACTTTTTCACTGTTTGATAACACCTTCCTATCATTTTAGAAATTTCTAGGGTAGATTTACCTTTTGAGAGTTCTAAGGTAATAGTTTTCTTTTCAGCATCACTTAAACTGCTTTTACGGCACATCTATTCACTAAATTCTTACACTTTTCTAATAATTTGACACGCTCAAATCACCGTACTGATAACAAATATGGCGCCAGTTTGTTTACATTGCGCAGATCAGTACGAAATTTTCAGTGATTGCGCAGGTCAGTGTTGCTAAGATTGTGTGAATTGATTGGACGGTTTTTGAAATATTAGAAAAAGTTATCTCGATAATAATTTGGCACGCGGTGTATATATATATATATATATATATATATATATATATATATATGTGTGTGTGTGTGTGTGTGTGTGTGTGTGTGTGTGTGTGTGTGTAGAGAGAGAGTGAGATATTTTATGTGAAGAAAACGCTGTCTTTCAGTAAGAAAAAGAAAATTTCATCAGATTCATAGCAGCGATTATTAAAATAGAACAATGTTTAAATTAATAAGGAAAATTTTCTATTTATTCTATTTCCCATTTTTTAAAAAAGATCTTCAAAAACATCATAGATTATCGAAGACATAACAACTGAATCTTTTTCAAGGTGACAAATGCATGATAAATATAATGCTTTACTAAAGAGTATTAAAACAATTCATTCCTCAATAAAATTCATTTTAAACAGCAAAATATCCCTGGAATAATTTTTGATCTGATTCAATCTTTCATATCTTATCACGAAATGAAAGTTATTTTGAATGGCCACTTTTCTATATCTCTTTGACGCAAATATCTCCCAGGTATTTATCATTAGACATACATTGTTCCTAATTTTCATGAACTACCTTTCTGATGTCAGTGCCTCTCAACTCGGTATCAATGCTGATAACACAACTTTTTACTCCTTAGCAGATGATCTCAAAAATAACATAAATCGACTGTTAATTGAGGCAAGATCTGGCTGGTTAAATTTAAACCACCAAAATAAAATTCTACCCTTTTAAACGTCGTAAAGAATCTGTTTGCCTTCCAACAACATGGCTGATGCTAACCTCCAGGAGAGTGATACATTGCTTCTTCTCGGGTTAGCATGAAGCGGAAATATTGTATTGAATCAATTACTTTGTTTGCTGAAGGGCAAGAAGTAACAGTGTGGGAAAGAACATCATTAAGGAGCAGGAACAAGAAAAGAATAGATATTAAGAACACTGAAGATGACTATGAACATTGCAATTCAATTTTTGAACATCAACGTTGACCAGAAAGCAAGAAGCCGGAAGAGAGTTCCATAAGCGAGAAGTGCGAAAGAAAAAAATGTTAGCATTGAACTTACGGCTACAACTCGCCATATCAACTGTAAATGGGTGAGATTTTGCCGCCAATCTAGTACTGTGCTTATATATATTTGTGCAATGGTGGAGATTAATACTCATTTTTGGGGAATCCATCTTGATACTGCTTAACTTAGACGATCGTCGGAGAAGCTGTAGGTGTGTGCGTGTGTGTGTGAGTGCACAGGCGCGTGTGCCTACACATGCACACACAACCTTACACATACACACACACACACACACACACACATATATATATATATATATATATATATATATATATATATATATATATATATATATATATACATATATACTTCTAAAAACGGAAAACGTAAAGATGCTGAAAAACTAAATAAAAATTAATTACATATTCCTTGTTTGCTGTATTGAAAGATCTTTAATATACATTAATATATGTGCGTGTGTATTTGTCTATGTATGTATGTATGTATGTTTTGTATGTATGGAAAGAAAATATTAACACGTTTGCTGCAATAAATGTACCAGAATCCAGGAGACAATAATCTACTTTCTTCTTTCACAAATTCTTTTGTGTGGCTGAAGAGGTGGACAGAATTTTCTGGTTATGAATATTACCATGTGTTATCTATTTGTTCTACTAACTCCTATATATATAGGACAATGTATTCTATTTTATTCACATTGAACATTCGAGAAGAAATGAAATTCTCTTGCTGGCCCACCTGTTCAGGCGGAAAACTCTGTTTCCTTTAGAAGTAAAAGATATCCGATTCCTTTGTAGAAATTATTTATTTCCTTCAGGAGGTCGGATGAAGAAACCTTAACATCTGCGCTTATAATTTCATCTGAAATACACTTCTGAGGTTCAAACAATGCAGCCTTAATCATCTTCAACCGAAACACTTCTCTCATTTTCTACACCATCTCTCTTTATATAGACATACAAACATATGTATATATATATATATATATATATATATATATATATATATATATATATATATATATATATATATATTGAGTGTGTTTGTATGTCTGTGTTTTCAAAATTTCCAATATACTGTCTGTCAGTTCCACGCCACGTGCTAGTGCTATCTTCTAACTATATATATATATATATATATATATATATATATATATATGGGGGTGAGAGAGAGACAGAGAGAGACAGAGAGTAAATAGAACAACAGTGTGAGTGTGTGCGTAAGTTTGTCTTTGTAGGGGTGCATATGTGTGTGCTTGTGTGTGTATGAGAGAGAACAAGAGTGTGAGTGTGTGTAAATTTGTTTTTTTAGGGGTGCATATATGTGTGTGTGTGTATGCGTGTATGCGTGTGTGTGTGCCTGTGCGTCTGTGTGTGAGAATGTGAGTGCTTGTTTATATGTTAGAGAGTGTGAGTGTGTGTGTGTGTGTGTGTGTGTGTGTGTGTGTGTGTGTGTGTGTGTGTGTGTATTTGAGAGGTGGCGCTTTTTTCCTTTCTTTACTAATTAAGGGTCTGCTTCCCACTGATGGATTTCCAAAATAGGAGCCTGTTTATTTTTAACGTTCAAAGGAACCTCAGCATGCCAACAATTCGAAATATCATTTCTGAGATTTTCTCAAATCCTGTATATTGCACTTATAAGTATCTATGGCAGTTCCATTCCTAACCCTTTCTTCGAAGTAGTGTAGAACGTCAATATCTTTAAATAGCATTACTTTCTATTTAAGTTGTACGTTCTATCCATTTAATTTACTGCTACTGATGTAGTTTCTGCTATTACAGTTATTTGTTGATGATTATGTAGCGAGAGTCTACAAGGTTTAAAAAAGGCTATATATATATATATATATATATATATATATATATATATATATATATATATATTATTTGGAATATTAATTCGACATATATATATATATATATATATATATATATCGAATTCACTATCCAAATAAGTATACTTGTTAACGATTTTACTAGGGTGCTGATTAAATGATGATACGAACTGGGTTAATTTATAACGCAGCACCTGAATTATTCATATTTAACATTACATAGTATTCAACTACTGGCTTCATAGATTACCCTCGGCCTGTTTGAGTGTGCGACACTGCGATCACGTTTGATACAGAGACCTTACATTCTCTCTGCGATGTGTAACAGACTGCCCAACGGTGCTCTTGTTGGTTTATTTATATATTAATCTGTGTAATAATTTTTCTCAACCAGTCCATATCAGGTATACCTTTGTTCACAACTGTTTACGCATAGGAGCACCTCTGAACGCATCTCTGCCCTCAGCTGAGATCATACCAGGTCATCTCTGGCCCTGATTTCTTTAACAGAGTGGTGCAAACTGTGGCGAAATCTATTCCAGCAGAATAAACCTCATGTAGCAGGGCACACTCGGATATAATTTATTGACCTTGGCACTGGAATGAGAGATTTTCCGTCAATGATTAAAGTCTGAGCAGATATAGATGTTGTTGAATAAAATTTTGTTTCTCGTGTAGGCATTTAATATTAATTTTATTATTATCAATAATGTTATTTTTATAGGCCGACTTCATAGAGTCCTTGTAAACTGCACAATACTTTCATTCGATTCATATAATAGTTGCTTCAGCAGGGCAACATATGATTTTTAAAATCAAAGTTGGTCTTCTCCTAGACTGGTTGCCAAAAGACGTTAGAGAATATTCTGTTCTACTATTTAACCCATAGATGAGGGTGAGAGAGGGGATTTCATACCCTTTCGAAGTGTATTTGCGCATAAGGAAATGTAACGAACTCGACTATAATTGTCATTCCGCGCTGCTATAGATTACATCATCTACACATCAATTTGTAATCTCTCTCTCTCTCTATATATATATATATATATATATATATATATATATATATATATATATATATATATATGCATGAGTACACGCATTATGAAAAAAATCAACCTTGCAACAACGAAAAGTACATATCAACTGCTGATAGCCACTAACGAAATGCTGAAGGGTAATACAAATCAGCAAAGTGGAAAACTTTATATTTAATATTTTAAATATAAGTCATTGTTAATCTTCAACCATTTTTAACTTCTCTCTAGACTTGTTTACGTTATGACTTACGTTCACGCCACTCTCACTACCTTTAGTCTTTTCTGCTTTTTCTCTTATTTAAATGCCATTTCCCTTATTTACTGCTTCTTCCTCTTCTTCCCCCTCGTTTTTCTTCTTTCCTTCCTTCTTTTTTTAATTTTCCAAATTAATAAACAAACAAAAAAAACCCGTTAAAATTCATTTTTTTAACAAACATTTTAGCATTGATAGGCCCCAGGGTGATTTTTCCGGGGGAGCGAAATGGCTCTCAAATGGGGTACAACTGAGTTTCGTTTTTGATGTAATTTATATATATATATATATATATATATATATATATATATATATATATATATATATATATATATATATAGTGCGATGGGTAAAGTGTCACAAATTCATGTTTTTTTTAATATTTTGCGCATGCGCGTTGTTTGTTTTTGATTTTGTCGACTTCACAATATAGTTGGACACCGTCTGTGAGAAAAAGAACATCATGACGTAATTCACTACGCCAGAAATTTGGGAACGGCATATATATCATAAATGTGCACGTACTTTTAACTCTTTATATATATATATTTTTTTCAGACTAAACATGACAAGATTTGATTATTTCTTGTCAACACTTCAGGGCAAGACAAATATTATTTATGAACAAATTCTTCAGCAGTAACACTCTGCTGCCAAAACATGAATGAACTGCTATTCAAAAATTATTTTACCTCTGTGTAAAAAATACTATTTAAAATCATTGCTTGTTTGACCACCTTAATTTTTTATTACGCCTGTCATTCTTGACAAAACTGCTTCACTAAATTAGCACAAACGCAATCACTCATTTTTTTTTCACACCAAGAATATTCTTTCTTTAAAATAAAACTTAATGGAAGTTTTGTCGTCCTTTTGTGTTCAATTGGATTTAAATTGGTAATCGTGCTAGGCCAATTATTTGTGTTTGTAGCGTCTTCAGAAACATGTGTGTTGATTTTGTTAAAATTATCATCTTCAACAAAACCGACTGAGTGAAGGCAACGTTTTTCCATTAACATTCTACATACAACGTGTGAAAGCATGTACGATTCCCTACCCTCGTCAACAGCGAATCATGGGATGGAACACTGTTTCGATGGTTAAGGCGGCACAGCCACTCCTCGCGCCACCAGTAGCGTTTGTCACCGGACTGGGTATTGATTTCCCTGAAAACGTGTCAGACTATTGCGATATCTTTACAACTGGGTTTCAACACTGTGTTAAAAGCGTTTGCTTTTGAACATTAACTAATACACGTCCATTGTCAAAGGAATGGAAGATAAACATGTGTTTTACGTCGGAAGTAGTATGATTTTATTCAAATTTGTTTATTTTTAATATTGACCAAATCTAACTCGATGTCTGTTTAGCTGTGGTATGGAGACAATGTAAAGCACACTTCAGGCTCCAGGCAGTGATACTAACCTCAAAAGGATGGAAACGATTGACCTTCCAAAGAATCTACAGCACTTAACACGTTTAACCTTTTATCCACGCAGGCGTGTCACAGTGATTCTTAGCATTTTTTCTTCCGCTCGTGAGCCTCCTCCCTATTCTCTTCCCATGGAATTGTTAATTTGTCTGGATGATGTGTAGTGGAAATTGCAGAGTTCTTCAAAGATCAACTAACACCCCACCCCGCAATCACTGGCTACACTCAGTAGTGTCATGTTGGGATATATATAGCGAAATATTAAGCATCAATTATTCCATTGAATAAATGCAGATGACAATAGATCACCCGGAATCCATGATATTCCATCCACCCCGTTCCACTGTTGAACCAATTATATCCCTACATTCGTTATGGCAATAATAATGTTAATATTAGCAATTTCCTTATAAGGAAAGATACATTTATTGGTTGAGCGGCCAGCGCTACTTTCGGTCGAAATTTATAAAGCAATTTTCAGGAAAAAGCTTTCCTCACATCCAGTAACTCTTATTGCTCTTTCAACTATTATTGGAGGTTTCCTTCCTAACCTTTTGCTTGAAGTAGTGTGGCGAATCAATATATTGGTAATGCTATTACTTTCTCTTTGAGTTAAATTTAAAATCTATTTTAATTGTTACTGCTGTTGAAAGTGCTCAAGTGATGTTGTTTCTTATATTTTGTACAGTCCTTTGTTTGTGATTCTGTAACATCAGTTAGAAGCGTAAAAGTATAGCCCTCACTAAGATCCACAGGCTTCATTCGCTCGAAGGCTTTTTAAAGCGGCTGTATACTGCTGACAATTTCTGAACGAGTGGGGTACCATGAATGACATATATATGAAAGTATCGATGTGATGAATCTATTTAAGTACATGACTCGAGTTTTTAAGTTAATATTTTGGTTTTATAGCAATTTGCGATGCAGGGGGAAACTGCACACAAGCACATAATATGCTGTGTTCTGTTGTGGAGTAGTTTTCACAGTGGAGGCTTGTATTTCAATAAGTCGTCCTAAATTAGGTTCGACATACAAAACGTTAGGAACTTGGAAAATAAGAGTTAATCACGCAGCAATCTAGTTGTGATGCTTGGTACTTCAACGTCCGATATCGTCTGACTCGCTCAACACCATTGAGCCCAACGGACCACTGCTACTCCTACTTTTTATCTGTGGGAGAGTCCATTACAATAGAATAGGTATATGGTATGACATGTTCTATGACGATGCCAACCTTTTTGAATATCATCATAGCCAAATAAGTTGATGACGTAAACTCATATCACTACAGTGATTTCACGTGATATCTTTTCAAATAGATTGTAGCGTCGTTTGACTAAAACCCCTTTACTGTCGAAATAATATTGAATTCATGTGTACCATAGTAGAAATATATTTTATTACTGGTGGGTTGCGGTTATTTGATATGAAGAAACTCCAAAAATTTGAATCGATTTCTAAAAGAGAAGGCTTGCCAGAATATATATATATATATATATGTGTGTGTGTGTGTGTGTGTGTGTGTGTGTCTATGTGTGTGTGTGAGAGAGAGAGAGAGAGTGTGTGTTTGTGTGTGCGCGCGCGTGCGTGTTTAAATGTGTGTGAATAAAGACAAAAGAAAAAGCGATCTTAGCTGACGCGTTCTCTGAAGAATTTTATTTTGGAACAAGTATTTTTACACAAAAACAAAATTTAAGAGACGCTCATAAATATTCACCAGGTTACCTTAAAAGTCTAGGTAAATGAATGTGAGTAAAAGATATTCTTGGAATTTTTATGAAAATTAATATTTAAATTATTTTATTTAATCTATTTTGGGATTATTTTATTGCTTATCAATTTTAAATAACATGGTGTTATGAACTTAACAGTTTTCTCTTGCTTCCTTTAACTTTTCATAGTCATGCAGGCAGATGTGGGAAAGTAGTAATTCTTTGAGAAATAGAGATATTTGAAGAAATCCGGGGCGCAGAGTTACATTTTGATAGGATTCGATAGCAACACTCCCGAGAATTTTCGGTGTATGTAAGTTCCTTTCTCTTTTAATAAGTGTGGCGTTTTGTAGACCAATGCTGTGGTTCACTTTTTCTATGTATAACTAATGTCTTTGATATATTGATCACTTTTGATTTCATATCACATTTTAATTTCTGCTCACACACACACACACACACACACACACATATATATATATATATATATATATATATATATATATATATGAAAACGAATTATTCATACAAAAAAGTAAATTAGTAAAGTGAATGATATCAAATGGAGAAATCACTTCACTAATTATATATATATATATATATATATATATATATATATATATATATATATTTATTTAAAAAATATGATTCCAACACGCTACATAAGAGTCCTCATGTTTCAAAACAAGAGCCGAAAATTTCAATAAAATGGAAAATTATAAACAAAACTAGAACTTGTAAAACTTGGGATGACCCATGCCCTTTATGCCTACATGAAAAACTACACATTATTAAGTTTCTAAATAATAAAAATCTATTAAACAATAGACATGAGTTAACGGTTTTTTTGCCGACATCATCAAAGTTTTGCATTGAATAATTAGCATAAAAACAAATAAAATAATTTTGAAAATTCATAGTCCTAATAAATAGCTTAAATGCCCTACCAAAAAAGATAAGCCTTTACGAAGTCATCAAAAAACAAATGTTAGCGATTTACGATAGTATTTATATACACAAAACCCTTTCAGGAAAAAATAAAAAATAAAATAAAAAAATACATAAATCTCCATAGACGATTAACCAGACTAGGCGATGTCTTCTTCCGCTTTAAATTTAGACACCCCAACCTTACCCTGACTTGACATCTGTGAATGTAACCGAGATATTGATACAAATTATTAACACCTTACGCCCCTTTTTCTTTAAACAATTGCTCTAGCCGTTACGATAGAAATTTTGATTTTAATAATGAATATGCTTATAAAACACGTAAATTTCAGAAATAAGTTATTCAAAAAAAAATTTCGCTTGAAGATGGAACAGAGCTTAGTACTTTAATTCGATTTAATTCAAACAATTATATTGAAGTTTTCGGCTCTTGTTTTGAAACATGAGAACTCTTATGTAGCGTGTTGGAATCATATTTTTAAATAAATAATTATATTTATGCTCTACATTTGTATCGAGCACTATTTTTTAAAAATAATAACAAAAATACTAAAGAACTTTGGATTATTTACCGAACGAGTTCTTTCCTATTTTCTATATATTTTTCACATAGATAGATAGATAGATAGATAGATAGATAGATAGATAGATAGATAGGATTCGTATAAAGTGAAGTACTCATTATTTTTACCTGTTATCCAGCTTTCTGGTACTTTAGCCATGAAAATAAATATAATTTTCAGATCTTCATCTGCAGTTATCTCGTTGCACATGTATACAATGTTGGCCAGAATATCTACTGCTCTTTAAGATGGTAGCAGCACATATCTTTCATCCATACAGTCCGCATTCATGTTGCTCGAACGTTGGTGAAGCATTAAGTATATGCATGCATATTAAATGTACACTGAGGTAGATTCATACTGCTCGTATTTTCTTTTTCTGATAGCTAAAGTCAAAATTTTATATTTGAAAAAACAAAATAATATTTTATTCACAACATTTTATTCATTTATTTATTTATTTATTTTTAGAATTTCTTTTGCTGAAGATTTATTTTCTCTCTCAACGGACTCAAGTCACTTCACGCTTTTTGACAACAGCGTGTCCAAACTTGGGATATTTTTGAACACATCAAATTTCAAAATACTAATTGGTGTCTACACTTTCGCTTCCTCATGAGTCCATATAACTATGAGTATTCTTTCGCAAGTGTTTGTGTGTGCGTGTTTAATGTACAGTTGTTTTTGTTTTGGGAGGTTTTTTGGGTTTGTTTTTTTTTTGTAAATTCTTGTTTTTCTTTCATCTGAGTTTTTTTTCCTTTAATTTGTAACGAGCTTTTTAATGTATTCGGTTAATGAAGAGCAAAGAAATTGTCATGTCTACGCATGCGTGTGCAACTGCGCAGAAGTGGTATAAACTAAAATCAGATCGATAGCCCAATACAAGATAGGAGGATAATTCTATTCCTTTATTTTCTTATTTTTATTTTGGAGTATCCTTTCCTGAAAATGACATATAAAATCTAAACTTAATAAAAAATAAAACATATCTTAAAAAAAAATTTTCTAATGGAGAATGCAAACATAAAAATGACAGTACCAAAATGATTTTTTGGTTTATTTTTGTTTTTGTTCTAAAACATTTTCTTTTGCATTTCTTTGCAAATTTAAATCATATTTCATATTTCTGACATATAACGAAATTCTGTTGAAGCTTTGTACTACGACTTTATATTAGTTTAATATTCTAATTATTTTTGTTCTCTTGTTTCGATACTTCCATTTGATATTACAGGTAATACACAGCGAAGCGTGTATTCTTTTTAGAAAAAAAAACAACAGTGGACTTGAAATAACCTAACATTAAGAAATAACTCAAAAGATGCAGATGTCTCTTTCTTGTTTAATATCTCCGAGGTTATTGAGTTCGTTGAATTTGAGATACTCTTAGTTCGTATGATAATCGGAACAGTACCAAATTATTTTATCAGCCGAGTAAATCATTTTCATATCTTGTTCTTTATAAGAAGGATTTATTTCGCTTTCGAAATTTATGATATAAGCGCATTGTTTTCAAATGGATATCGATGATACTTATCAATCACTAACAAAATAAGTGTGTGTATGTGGTTCCATACTAAGCCTAAATGCAACTTGGCAGTCAATCATAAGAGACCTTAAGGCATCATACATGAAGAGATTTTTCACTGAGGTATTTACTCAGCCGTTGAAGGGGACTGCGTTTTATTTGGGCATCGCATCTACAATGTGCAGCCACGTAGGCTATTTCTGTTTTGGACATGATTAGCGTATGTTTCATTTTATTTATTTTCATAAAACACAGCATTCCACAATTATTCTTCTTTAGGACGTAGGCAAATTCTTGTCTCTTGTAGCTCTTAATAAATTTTGTCTGTCTGTTATTTCTTCTGAAACCTGTTCCGCCATCCATTTACTCAAGCTTAATTAGTAAGTTATGCGTTGTTTCCCCCCCTCTCTCTCTCTCTCTCTCTCTATCTCTCTCTCTCTCTCTCTCTTTTCAAGTCTCTTTTTCATCTTTGAAAAGATTATCACTGACTGCTATACTGAAGGACATATATCACATAATAGTTTAGCACTCATTTTCTAGCGAAGTTTTTCTATTTATTAGTACACTGCCTCTCTTTTGAAATGCACCTATCTCAATACGCCATTGGATTTCAATGTCACAATTCTTTCCTCAGATATTTAAATCTCCGCACTTGTTTGATATTAGGATCACCGATTTGCAATTCGCATTTTGGGCTGATCCTTTTGCCAGCAAACAAGCATTCTGTCTCCTTGCATTTGTTTAATCCTTTATTCTCGCTTTCCTTCACTACATTCTGTAGGAGTTTTGTAGCTTTCTTTTTGTGCCTGCTATCAGCACTGTGTCATCTGTTTACCTTATTTTGTTAAGATTCTGGCCACCAATAATGAAGGTAGGACATCTAGTTCACTCAGAATCGCCTCACTGTTTAGGTTGAATAAGTCCAGTGAGAAGATACATACTTGTTTTGCACCCTTTTTATTTTTGTACATCTGCGGAACTCATTTTCTATCCGTATGTAGACGGTTAACTGCCAGAATAGAGTTTTGATTTTAATATCCTTAAATTTTAATTTTTTTTTGATTTTAATATCCTTCTCAAATATATCAAATTTGCTGAGCAGTTTCAATAGTTTTTTTTTTCTTTTGAGGCGTACTCTATCGAAAACCTTTGCGTAATCTATAAAAGCACAGGTATACATTCTTCTGCATTTTTATCCTAGAATAAATATCGCATTCCTTGTTCCAGTGTCTTTGAGGAAACAACATTGTTCTTGTCCTTTTTCAGGTTTGATTCTAATGCGCGCTCTATTCATCAGACTTCGGTTGATAAGTTTCGTTATATGGCTCTTTATGCTGATTGTCCGATTTAGGTCACGTGACTTTTTAAGCGGTCCTATGAAAATAGATCTATCTTAGTTCTTCCGATATATCACCACTTTTATACATTTATTATCTCTGTAATGTTGCCTATATATTGCCGCTTTGGTTCTGTTTAATTTAGTTAGTGCAGATCCCGCTTCGTCAATATATCTTCGTCGTGAAAGAGTTCGTTCCATTTCTGAAATATTTGTTCTTTCTCTATTATCAGCATTCCGTCCTTGAATTTTAGGAATCCTGTTGATGAGAATATATCTTGTCCTGTTATTTCTTTTATATTTTAACCATATCTCCTTTATTAGTGATACTCATTCTTTTTCAATTTCCGTACATTTTTTGTCGAGCAATTTCTCTTTACCCTACCTGTATGTGTTTCATATTTCTTTGTGTTGTGTCCCATAAAACCATTTTTCTCGAAAAACTCACATATAAGTAAAGCATAATAATTCTCTGTAAACATACATATATTATAAATATTACATATAAAGATATAGAAACATTAGTAGTTCTTTCCCAAATCTTATTTTGTTTATAAAATAAGCTTTTATACCTACTTTTCTAACAATTTCCCGTTTTACATTTTCGAAGATAAAAAGAAAAAAGAAAAATATGAAAAGATTTCAAAAGAAGAGGAGCATAAAACCAAACTGGAATTTATACCTCAAATAAAGCAACAAATGAAGAACAATTCGTGGAAAATAAAAAAAAAATATTGATTTAACTACCTTTTAACTTAGAGGTAAAGTGTAAAATAGGAAAATATTTTTAAAGTTACTTAATATACACTTCCCAAAAAATTCCGAATCACATAAAATATTTAATGAAAACACAGTTAAATTAAGCTACAGCTGTACTAGTAATTTAGAAACCACAATAAAAAAAACCACCATTAATTCCAAAACTAATATGCAGCAAAACATCGTTAACAGTGAAATATGCAAGTGTAAAATAAAGATGTCCATTAGATGGAGTTTGAAAAACTGAAGCAGTAGTTTACAAAGAAGAGTTAATAGATACAAATGGTCAGAAAAAATATATATGATGTACTGTGAGTAAAAAAGATATAGTACAATCATAAGTCATCTTTTGAGCTAGAAAACCTTAGAAATTCTACTAAACTAGCCAACCATGTGTAAAAATTAAAAGGAAAAAATAAAAAAATGATCCGATTATAAACTGAAAAATTAAAAAAAGCAAAACCTTACAATAATAATAAGAACAAATAAGTGAAACAATGTCCACGCATAGATTTGCTTGTCCATTATTACCACCATCGAGAGACGCGAGTTGCTAGAAGAAGAAAAAAAAGAAAAAAAATCTCAATTTTCTTACTACCGCCTAGTAAACTTTTGGTTGCAATAGAATATTAAAGATTGAAACCCTCTTTCACCGTTAACTCGAAAGCTTTTCACAGAGAGAGAGAGAGAGAGAGAGAGAGAGAGAGAGCATAAATATCGCATTCCTTGTTCCAGTGTCTTTGAGGAAACAACATTGTTCTTGTCTTTTTTCAGGTTTGATTCTAATGCGCGCTCTATTCATCAGACTTCGGTTGATAAGTTTCGTTATATGGCTCTTTATGCTGATTGTCTTTGAGAGAGAGAGAGAGAGAGAGAGAGAGAGAGTAATATAATATATCAACGTTGCAAGCTTGGTGATAATTAAAATTAATTCGATCTGACATTGACATTTCTTCAGTCTGATCGTTCAATTCGGCCCAATGCTATGATACTTTGCTAGGGCTCAATTTTACGTCAGACCTCGAGTGGAGCTTATATATATATATATATGATCCATCGCTAAAGATGCTGGAAAAATTGTGAGAATCTTTTTGCCATGCTTTATCTTTACAAGAGTAAGACTGAAAATGGCGTATTGTCATCATGTCTGGGATGGCTCTGAAAGATACTCACATTCCAGCCTTTATAGAGAATGATTTAATTGCATCTACAGACTAAACTTCACAAATTTATCCCTACCCGATTCCTGTTCCCAGGCAACATATTCATATAAGCTGCACTTTTTAATTCCACTCGTTCAGATACTTACTGCTAGAACTCACCATGCTGCCTCCACGGAATCGAATTACCTATATTTGAACTGTCAGGAAAGGCTATCGTGGCTCTCTAGAATTTCTATACTTTGTTGGGCTTCGCAATGTTAGCCTTTTTTAATATCTCATCTACCCCCGGTTAATTTACACATGTTAATTCAAATCGATGTTTCCTTCTGTATCACATGATTCACTATATCCTGTGTCCAGTTCTTCAAACCATCTTTCCTCATCTTGTTTCCAAAAGATTTTAACTGCCTTTTTCTGATTCTACATATAAGGGTTCTTTTTGTTTCCATTTTCCTGAAAGGATCCGATGTTATTCCATCCATAGTCTCACATTACACTTTTATTGAAATTTAGAAATATAGGTTTTCAGCCAGTCGAAAAGTGGGTAGGTACTTCCGACATTAATGTAAGATCAAATGCCTCTAACATTATATACTAAATTTTACTTCATTCCATTCTGTAATTTTGTTTTCAGAACTCTCTGTAATAATAGACCCACCATTTCACACACAGCCACACATTCAGCGGTTTACTTTTTAAGAGATTCAGTATTTACCAAAAGCCAACATAAAGTTAGGCCAGTGGGATTTGCCTGAAAAGTTCGATATTGACTATTATTATTCACGTATGAATATCGCCTATTGTCAGTTACTGCCTCTTAAATGTACAAAAATGAGAAATCTTTCTACCCTGTTGACCGAAATGTCTGTAGTCATTTTAAAATCTACGTTCGTGACAGGCACGCGGGGGAATAACAGACGAGGAAGAATAGAGTTTTGTGAGCCAAGACGACAAGCCGGATTTGTATTTACAAATTCACTTGACGAGTGGAAAATTCTTATTTCAAATCGAGACGAGCTATTATTTCTAAAATAAGCTATACATATTTTTTTTTTATTCTTATCACCTGACCATTTCATACAATAATAGATAAAAATGATTCTCGTGTTCATTATTATTGTGAAAGATAATAAAAATACATGCGGGTTGCTATTTTAGCTATTTTTCATTAAATCTTTATCCCATGCTACATACAAAAGACAATCAAGTAAAAGTTTTACTGAGTTAGTTTTACAGGCGTGAGACGAGGAAATAAGTGCAGTTTATGAGGATTTTTTTTCCTGCAGTGATGCTCACTCTGAACAAGAACCTGGGGACATTCAAGGTAGAGTTTTACAGAGCAAGAGTCAGAGTTTATGCAGATATGTGGGGAAGATAACGGTTAACCCTAAATTTGAACAGGTTAAGATTTTAGTGATCTGGAAAACGTCCTCTTGGGAGCGGTTCTTGGAAAGAAGCAGCTTAAGTTGAATTTACATCTCATCAACGGAATACGAATGAGAGTGGTTCTCTACAATGTGCGTAACATGCCGTGTATATTAGAACTGGTCGAACTAAGGAATATAGTTCGTCTGAGCACTCCCGGTAGAAATAGCGATAAAGCAGTGAGAGGCTTGCAACGTTTCGTCTGTGCGAAATAGGTTGTAGGGTTGAAAATAATTTGTTACCCACAAGGACACGAAGACGCTTTTGGACTCTAACTAAACTTGACAGTGAAGACTGGGCAGTCCCCGCCTATATATGTTAGCAGTATTCTATTTTAGGCTTAATCTGGTTCAGGGGTCTAATCGGTGATGATGGAATGTAACTAATTGGGTTTGCTAGGTATCGAATGTAACCAGACAGTTTTTCCCCCACTGAGATATCAGAACTAGAGCAGAGGAGAAATCAGCTGCCAATCTCTGGTCATCTTGAATTTTGGATGATCACCAATATAACGTTGTATCTTTTGAATATATATTTACAAATGATCGGGTTATACTCTTAAGAAAATCATTTATGTAAAGGAAAAAGTGGGTTAGTCCTAGAAGCTACCCATGGGGGACTCCTACCTTGATTGCTTAGACCTTGGTGAACTTGCCGTGAACAACTTTCTTCAGGGACCCACCCGTTAGGAAGAGTTTTATAATTAAAAAGACTTGTAGGATAAATAACCGTAAATAACCGTAGGCCCTAAACTTGAAGCGGTTAAGATTGTCGTGATCCGGGAAGAGTGCTCACTGAAGTATGTTCGACTAAGTAGGAAACAGAAGAGAACGACCTTCTTACCAGTGTTTCCAGCGTGAGCGATCAGGGATCGAACCCAGGTAAATTCCATGATTTTATTTATGCACAAAATGTAAAAGAAAGAAAAACAGAAGATAGCGAAAACTTTCCTAGTGTAGTATCTAAGAACAATCTCAACGAGGTATTTCTAAATCAAATAAAGCAAACCGAACTCATGTTGGAATTAAAGGAGTATTTTCAACTAAAACAAGGGATCAGTGTTCTAGCCGAGATAAGAAAAAATAGTATTTGGAAAGCTGATTCTCAAAGCGGACAATTTGTATCCAATACAAAGATATTTTCATCCTCATTCTTTATTTATCTAAAAAAATTACGGCCACATCTCGTTGAAAGGCTGAAGTTAAGCAACGTCGAGCCTGGTCAGTATCTAGATGGGTAACCGCTTGGGAATCCCACGTGATGTAAGCTTGGATGTGCTCGGAATTGTTAATCGGAGAGTGGATTTCCGTTGTGTTTCGTTATATTCACTTACACGCAACTACTTTTGGAATGGGTATGAATCCACCTCATCTTCCTGCATCTGTTTATCAATTAGTAAGATGTCTATCCCTAAACCAGTATTATCTCAAAACAAAAATCTTACAATCTAAAAATATTCTCTGACTTTAAATAACATTCAAATGGTGCATAAACCGTAGAAAACGAATCAATCCTTCAAGTGGATTGAAAACAATCCTTTTTGAAAAAGCTATTTTAAAATTCATATATACTTAATATTTTTGCATAGGTTTTCTATATCAAAGTTTGAAATACTTTGGAATGGCTTCATATAAGGTTAAAACACAAAAATACAAAAATCGATATAGGAACGTTTATTCAGTGAGGGCTGTACAGTTTAGACATTTTTAAGCAAGCACGCCTATTAGATAATCAGATTAAATAGAGGCTGTTATATTGAAAACTAAACATAAAGCTTGGAAAATATATATTTTCTTCGAGATTTCACAAACTCGATTTAGGTTCCCAGATCTATTTAATGTAAAACAATAATGATCTGTCGTGGATATTGACTAGTCCAGCAGATCTGTGAAACCAAAAGAAAGTGACCAACTTAAAAGCGTGAATGATTGTGTAATGTGTAGGTGACAGTTGAACCTTACACTAATGAAGCACACGTGTAACTTTCGAAGAAACCTAAAAACATGAGAGGCATTAGAAACCCGTGCAAAGAACTAAGATTATTCAGATGATAGCATTGTTCAAATCTAAAAGTATATATAAGGTAGCACTGTACCTTGAAAAAACGCGTGTGGTCACTGAATCATTAAAAATGACTTTATCCTAACATTCTCTCTGTCTATGTCTACATATATATATATATATATATATATATATATATATATATATATATATATATAAAAAAGTGATGGGTAAATTGTCACCATTTTATATTTTTAATTTCGCGCGTGCTTTTTTTTGTTTTGATTTTGCTGACTTTCACAGTATATTAGGTTCAGTTAGACTGGTTCCGTGAGATAAAGGTCACCATGATGCAATTCATTCCGCCAGAAATTTGGAGACGACATGCTGTACTGCTTGTCATTTGCGTCAGAATCTCCAAAAGAAACATTTCAGATTATTTCGGTATTAATCTGAGTCTAATGGTGAATACGAAAGTGTTTGGAGAGATCACTAGTGATGGCGACGTTATGCCTCCATTCATATTCCACAGGGCCTCAAACTCAACATGGATGCCTACATCAAGTAACTTGAGGAGGTAGTGCTGTTCTAGTTCAAAAGGGTGGTTGCTGGAAGAACCTATATCTGGAAACAGGACTCTGAACCATGCCACACATGCAGGAGATCCTATTCATGGTTGTCCGGCAATTTCTGCAACCACATCACCCCTTACATCTGGTAACTTATTTCCCCAGACTGCAACACCTTTGATTATTGTGCGTGGAGCGCAAATGTACGAGAGACCAACAAAACACTAAGCATGAACTGAAGTCAAGGATTATTGTAGGATTTGCCAACTTAAAAGAGGAGACTGTCCAGAAGAGTTACAGGAGATTCCGAAGTCATCTGGAGACTGTGGTTGTAGCAATGGTGATTTTAGTGAATAAATTTACTCTTTACCTTCTCTGTCTCTCTCTCTCTGTCTGTCTCTCTCTAACTCTCGCTCTCTCTCTCTCTCTCTCTCTCTATATATATATATATATATATATATATATATATATATATATATATATATAATTATTTATTTAAAAATTATAACATAAATATGTTATAAAAACATTGTAGTGATTTTATAACATATTTATGTTATAATTTTTCAATAAATAATTATATCTGCTCTACTCTGTATTGAGCACTCTTTTAACAATAGTAATTGTTGGTTATTGGAATTTATTCCGTATACACCAATCCTATACTTGGGTATATATATATATATATATATATATATATATATATATATATATATATATATATATCTTTAGTAATTGTATTTCTCCTGAGTTGTGTTTTGTTGCTCTCAAAAATACTTGTTACCCTGTGAGACCTTTCTTTTTGGCGTATGTTTTACCTGTTTCCTGAGACTTGTTGCATTTGTTGCTATCATTTTTTACTCTGCGTGTCTTGATTCTGATATTCGCGAACAATGTTAAATTCTATAGGCCCTCCTTCCTTCTTGTGTGTCCTGACAATTTGAGTTGTTTCACACTTATTCCTGTCTACAGTTTCTTTTCAATTCTTATTCTATATAAAATCCCTGTATTTTTCACATGCTGCCCTATTTTCGTCATACGTTGACTGAGGCACATCACGGTCACATAAAGTCTCTTCTTCATTTGTGACGGATGATTTAGCCAGCTTACACTGCTATATAAGAACCTAAGCATTAAATTCATTATGTAATGTTTTACTGTATGTCTACATAATCTATGAAATGCGAATATATTCTTTTCTGCATTTTTATTCTTTACTCTGACAGAAATGTTAACTATGACTCTTGCATCTATTGTTCCCGGGTTTTAAACAAAATCATTGTTCTTCACTCATTTCGGTTCTGTTTTAGCTATGAGCTCTATTCATTAGAATTTAAATATTAGTTTTGTTTTGTGGTTAATCAAGACGATTGTTCAATGAAGTTCGCATTCATTCGTACGTGGATTCCTTTGGCAATGCTCTGAAAAATAATTTAATTAGATCCGCCGTTTGAGTATGACCTGTTTATTTTATTGCAGACAAGCAACATGAATACAATCAAATTCAATTGAATGTTAACAGACGCATATTTAGCAGGTCAATTACACATTCTTTATCTTCCATAGGATATGAGACCAGAATATTCGACAGGGTCACCCTGTTAACACTGCAACACCAGCCATAGGGCGTCACCTGGAGTTCGTGACGTCATTAATTATAGGCTGGAGGTTTACAACGTGTAATGTACTCTGGTTGTTACCGGTTCCAGTTAATTCGGTATCCTACAGATCGGTTTTAGCGCAGGCACCATAAACCCCATTTGTCAACAAGCCTAGTGAAACCTGATGTGTTTTTGCAATGATGAGTTTTGTGTTCACATAATATGAATTGGGTCCGCTTGTTCGTTTAAGCATATAATTTACTCGTGACTATTACATTGCACTACTTTTGACCATTTAAACCCATTATCGAACTCTGTGTACCCAAACAGGTGCTGCTCAAGAAGGATGAGAACCATCGTCCTTGGAACCTCGTAGAATGACGCCACAGAATCACAATCAAATAACTGTACCAAATAACTGGAACCACATCACTTATGGATGTTAAACAATAGCAACAACTAAAATGAACATCACATGTAACTCGAAGAGAAATAAAAACAAATTCAAGATGTTGAAGTTCCACGCTATTTTAAACAAAAGGCTAGGAAGGCAATCCCCATCAGTACTGGAAAGAGCAATAGCAGTTACTGGACTTGAGAAACCTATTTTGATGAATAATTGTTTTAATATAAAGATTTTATATTTTTCAACCGACAATGGAACTTGCTGTGTTTATGGCCACATGACGTTGCAATACCGATTACCGTTCGATTACCGAAATTAAGCAACGTTGACCATGGTTAGTACTCAGATTGGTGATCTTTGAGGAATAACAGGTGCTGTAACCTACAGTGACAGGTCTATCTTTGTTTTGCAGAAACGGCGTCCGATGACACATTTCTCATGGTATTATTATACCATAAGAAACGTGTTATCGGACTCAAGTTGTCCAGAATGTTTTGAGGAGTCTTCGGTAAATTCGTGAGCAATTTCATGGCTACTATATTCACCATTCATGAAACCAAATGAGCTTTTATAATACATGGTGGAGAGATTTATTTTCATGCAACATTCTGATTCAAAATATAATAAGGAGCAATGAAGATATACCGAGAAATCGGGGTTCTATACAAAGATCTTATCAACACATGTAGAATTGCTTGCATCTCGAATTGCTTTACTTCGTCAAGCTAGGGCGTGTCTTATGTAAAACATTCACCTATACATAATTCAAAAGCTACTCAAGATAGAGTGTTACAGTTAAAAACTCACCCAATACATAACAAAAGCTACTCAAGACAGAGTATTATAATTAAAAATTCACCCAATATATGACACAAAAGCTACTCAAGGTAGAGGCTTACAAATAAAAATTCACTAAAGACATTACTAAAAAGCTACTGAAGACAAAATGTTACAGTTACAAAATCGCCCAATACATGACGCATAGTTAAAAAGGTTATGATGAACGAGGTTTGTAATATAAATAAAATAGAAACTGAGGATTAGGAGGATGAAAAGGATAGATAATGTTTGACCCTTGACTTGAAGAATTTAAAACTTTTATATTCAGAGATCAACCACAAGATAACCACTAATTTACAGTTTTTGAAATGATGGTGATTCTAATCCTTGGAATTGGCATATCGAGAACTAGTTATAAAAATCTTAACTGTTTCCTACGCGATGCTCGTCACCTAACCTAATGATAGCAGTGAAGTTAAATTTTGTTTAGTTCAGAAATCTGGAAAGTTATTTCATAAAAAAGAACCATTTTAATATAAAGCTATCATTTTTATATTATGTTAGATTATTCAATATTTTACTTTATTATTGCTCAGATTATAAATAATAATTTCTGCACCACACAAGAGGAATAGCCGTTTAATCAGTTATACATGCAGTGGGAAGTCCTTTAGATAGTTACTGAACCTTATTATTTTGGCATATCTCCACAGCTTCTTAATACTTTTCGACGTATAGACTTGAACCGAATTAATCGAAACGTTTTTTTTTTAAATTGAAAACTATTAATTAAAATTTCGGTATTTACAAAGTTTAGAACTGCTACGTAACCTTAATATATTTGGGAAGGCTATTGGAATAATCCAGAACTTACACTGTGAATAAAACTCCGAGATACGGATAGCAAATGAATTCTGTATATATATATATATATATATATATATATATATATATACAAAAAACAGAAAAACGTGTCTTCTCAATGGACTTATTCAACCTATATGATGAGAAAATTCTGAGACAATTAGATATCCTACCAGTATTCACAATACTAACAACAAAAAAATATGCAAATGACACCACGTTAATAAGAGACACAGCAAGGAAACTACAAGAACTCCTACAGAAGGTATTGAAGGAAAGCAAGAAGAAAGAAAGAAACATAAATTACAAAGAGGCAGAATACATGGTTGTCAGCAAAAGAAACAGCCCAACAGGCAAATTGCAAAGCGGATATACCAAAATCAAACAAGGGCAACAATTTAAATATCTGGGAATTCTTTTATGAAAGGAGGGAGAGCCTGACACTAAAATCTGGAGGCGTATTGGAATAGCGAAATATTCCTTCAAAAAAACCTAAGCAAGAATATTAAGAAACAGGAAGGTTTCGTTAGAAACAACAAAAAAATACCTGAGTATTACTTAATAGCAATTCTCCCATATGGCAGTGAATGATTGACAATCTGCTCACAGATGTAGAAGAGACTTGAATCAACAGAAATGTGGTTCTACAGAATGATGCTCAGAATACCATGGGCCGAACATGTGAGCAACGACGAAGTTTTAGAGAAAGTGGATACAAAAAGACACTTATACTTAACATCAATAACAGACAGTTAAAATTTCGAAGGCACATAATGAGGAAAGTGGAGATTCGAAAATTTGATACTCACGAGTTATATTGAAGGATAGAAGAGGAAAACAAAGCATAATCTACCCAGCGAGCTTGTCTTAAAACATAATTTAGGAGTAATAAAAAAAGGCAAAATTTATTAAGAGCTACAAAGGATAGAAAATGGCGAAGAGACATCATCGCCAACATCCTGACTAGACACGACACATAGAAAATTACTGCAGATTAACACAAGGTCAAATCGGATCATTGTTCCTAGGAGTTTTCTGCTCACTTAAGTGGCCAGGGTTGCCAGACTTAATAAACGACATCTGAAATCTTACGTTGTTTTCATACATCTCGAATACCCTTTTGAAATATGTAAACACTAGAAAAAGTCCCACTGATAAAGAATACTTGAAAGTTTATGACATTTTCGTCCATACATCTAGGTGTCTAAAACAAGTATAGAGGAGTTTAAAAATTAAGTTGTCGAAATTTGAATAAAAGGGATGTCTTAATAAATGAAGGATCGGGAAGACATTTAAAGGGTCGAATAATGCGAAATAGACGAAGTGATCTTAATAATTTGAAGTAGGGCGGACATTTTTCTTTAAAAGATAAATGTACACACTTTCATCAGGCAATAAAGAGTATGTAAATAATTGATGGTAAATAATGTAAATAATTTATTGATTAAAAATCAATTAAATTTATGATTATTTTGAAGGAATCAGTGTCGGTTTACACCATTTTACAAATACGTATTAGATAAAATATTTTGTCAGAAGCAAATAACAATACATTATGGTAATTTTCTAAGCGTAGCGTAGCTGTATCACAAAGATGAATGTACATAACACAAGATTGAGTTGTAATAGATCTAGAGAGATGAGCTTATTAACAATTACACCACGATAAATGGGCACTATAACGTGGTCAATTGATCAGAAATCTTGTCTTGCTAGAACAGTTAGCACTGAGTAATAAGTAAGATTCTAACTCACTGTACCATACTTTCGACCTTGTGACACATTCTAAACTACGCTTAGCAAATCGCCATTACACATAGATGAAGTGTCCAATACCGATCCATTATGAGAAATATAGAATAATAATAAATTATTTTATTTTATAAAATAATTGCAAAAAAGATAGCAGTTCTTTCATTTCTATCTTGACTGTATCTTTAAATGCCTTTTAAGGCCTTTTCATTTCGAACTTAATTAAAAACGACGCTATTTTAAAAAAAATCCATTTTTGTTGTAATCTTGAAGAAGTAAGGTAATATTAACTGATAAGCTGTCTCTTTGTCATTTATAGATTTCAATAAAAACATAACGGACAAGAAAACATCCGGAGTTAAGAGATTTTGTTTTCATGATAGTTTTCAATAACAAAATGAGTAAACAAAAAAAAATCATTTTCTCGGAGGAGATAGTGAATATATCGGTATGAAGTGTGCGAGACAAACTTGCAACACACGAAGCAGACCTTTCTTTATTTGGGAATAATGGAACACGTGTATAATGATAATACAAACAACAAATACTATAGCTTTAATGGTTGGTAAATATTATTTATAAGAGAGTCAATTATTAGAATTTCTTACGCGATCTTCAGGCCATGTGTATTGTGGTTTAGCTCGACTATTTAGATATGAAGGCCAATGACACATTATGGGTAGAAGGTCTCTTGTATTATCCTAACGGTTATTATGTAGACGGTAACGTTTATGTTTTAAGATATTCTAGAGGCAACCAAGCAGAAATAATTGTGGATTCGAATTCAGTTATTCCTTATTTTTTATAATGATATTTCTTAATGTTTTTATACAGGATTTATTATTGATTACTATTATTTGTCAATGTCCACTTTTATATTTACATACGTCCATTCATTCTCTGATAATGACCACTTAAACCCATAAATATAGCATAATTTAAAAGTATATATATATATATTTATATATATAGTGCGATATATATATGGTGCGATGTATAAATTGTCGTCTAAATGACACTCGCACGCACACACATACACACACAATAAAAAGTAGCATCTCATTTTAACAGATAAATTTACCAAAATTACACAAAAATATCATGAAATACTAAAGAGTAAATTTATTCAATAAAATTGGCATTGTCTTCAACCAGGGCCTTCAGAAAACTTTGGAATCTCCTTCATTTCAAAAAAAATCAAAAACAAACAACTCGCACGCGTAAAATTAAAATTATAAAATGGCGACAATTTACCCATCGCAATATATATATATATATATATATATATATATATATATATATATATGCAGCAAGAATTCATACAAATATTGTATGAAAATCAAGGTCTGCGTGTTTGAATGCTTATTGTATTTTCAAAACACACACACACATATATATATATATATAGTTTCTTCTTACGCTGAATATATATATACATATACATGTATTTATCTAAATATATATATAGTTTCTTCTTACGTTACATATATATATATATAACTGTGTAAAACTTAATTATATTTTCTGTTGAATTGCGATATTTGATCACAGAAAAATGCAAAGACGAAATTCTGAAGTGTATATTAAATTGTTAATGGTACATTAAATCTAGTTTAATTATATGAGAAGAATAATTTGGACGCGATCTAATATTGTAGATATTAAGTTTGCTAGATTTGATCAGAAATTGGATAAAATGTTGATGATAATTGTTTTCACGTACCCATGAATATAATTAAATATTGGTGCTTAATTTTCTTTCTTTTTTTTTTGCTACTTTATCATGATTTTCTTTACTCTGTGTACTTTCTTTATTTTATAGTGTTTAGGTGAAAATAAAGAAGTGTCTATCTATTCGAATAAAATTAATATTCCATTTATATTTCGTTCGTATTTCGTAAACTACTGTAAGAATATAATCAGCTTTCCTCAGCATTTTTAAATGGTATGTCGCTTATGCATGCAGTTGATCATGCTCCACACATATTCTGTTTTTTTGTTTGTTTGTTTGTTTCTCCTTTTTATTATCTGTCAATTGCTATTATTCATGTTCTTCTTCTGCATGTCGTGTACTTTGGAGATTACTGCTCTCCCCAATTTCATGTCCGTTGTAGCACTTCATTTGTTTTGGGGTTTTTTTGTTGTTGTTGTTATCTCTCATAAAGCCTGTATCACCTTCCGTTTACCTACTCTTGTTCGGCCGGTTATGCAATTTTTTCTCTGTCACTATTACCTTCGATATGTCCTGTTAGTGTCAAATTTTCCAATCCCTCTTTTCGCCTTATGCACCATAGAAATTTTAACTATCTCTTTTTGATGACATGTATGTGTTCTGTTTTGTTTCTATTTTCTATAAAAATTCCTCGTTGTTCACATGTTCAGTATTTTTTTTTGTAAAACCAAATTTTTATCACCTCAAGTTTCTTTATCAATTGCTATATAGGACTGCTGATATTATGTAAGTTCAGTACTCTTTTCTTTGTAACTAACGAAATTTAAATTTATTTACTTGCTTGACTTTAGAAAGATGAATTGGTTTCTTTTTGTTTTGAGTTCAGAGTCGTCCTTCTCCGAAACTGGCTGCCACTAACTCTTTAAAACATCGTTGATGGAAAAGTGATGGTTTCATGTTTTTCCCGAAACCTTTTGAAGTAAATTCCGCAAGTTTTGATGAGAAAAATCATTCGATGAAGTACTGAATTTGGTTTAAATTTGAGAATGTTTTCTCCTTCAAAGAATTTCCAGTCACAGGAATATGGAAGTCTTTTTTACTATTGTTCATATAATACAAGGCCCAAGAGCCATTCAAGGCAAAGGTTAGTAAGTGAGTTTGTTTTTAGGGCGTACTAGGAAGGAGCAAGAGTTGCAAGTTATGAGGATATATAGGATAGATAATGGATATATAAGATAGATAGCTATGTGAATAGAATTTCCTCTTCGCTGAGGAAATAAGATGGGGGCCTGACAAGTCCTATATATGGAGGGCCGAATTGGTGGAACCCAGGATTATCGTTCGCCCGGGCGTCTGCAATGAAAATAGGGATAAAGTAACGAGGGGAGAGTAAAGTTTTATTTGTTGGAAGATGGTTGAAGTGTGGAAAATCGCCGACAATGCCGCTCAAAAGCAACCTCTGTTGAGGCTGGAAAATTGGGGAAGAACAGACCAGCCGAGTTCCACTTTTCATTTTTTGCTGTGGTGCATATGCAGCCTTATGTTGTCATGAAGGAGAACATATTCGCTTAATACCCGGTGTACGCTGCCACTGTCTTCTAAAAAGTAAAGTATGCCAGTTTACTTCGAATTTCTTGTTATCTTCCACGTGTGATTAGGAACTACAATTATACACTTGTCATTACAACTGGTTTCCAAACATGGGAATTACTTATTACGCAAACTAGTATGTTTTTATGTTTAATTTATATGCAGTTTTACGGTAATAAAAAGTGTCCTATATTCTACGGTCAGGGAAATATTTACCCTAAATTGCCTTGTATAATTCCAGTTTTCAAGCCTAAAAATATATTTCCTAAACTAGGAGTTGACTTATACAGCGGGCATAAAATGCGCGACAACATTTCTTACAATTACTGTACGCCACATACCTCATCTCCAGGAAGCTGACACCGATATATCCCATTAAAACTTATGTTTGGTGAACATATTTGGCATATTAACACTGAAATTAATATAAAATAATAACACAAATTCAGTATTCTATTAGCACTACAAGCACATCACATCCACCACCTGGTACACTAAGTGTAAACACTGACCGAAGCGCAGTTTAACGTTTAGACGACCATTCAAACAACGAAATATGGTATGCGTGTCATTTATGCAATTTCACGATGGTAATGACATCTATCTACGGTATTTATAGCATTTGATTTTAACTTCAATGTGTTTATCAGTAGAAGTGGTAAATTTTAAATGTTCTCTAAGTAATACTAATACAATATGCGGTACCTACCGATGGCTGTTGTGGCTGTTTGCTATTCAATGCATATAGAAATATATTACAGTTAGTGTCTCAATATACAGGTAAGTGAATATGACATTCTGTTGTCTTGGCACAGGTTATCGTATAGAGTAGGGTCATATTTACCTGTAGTTATTCTAATAAACGTTCTAATTTATAATAGAACTAAGACAATTGATACTTTCTGTTCTCGTATCTCCCCACCACGAACTTGTGCAATGGATAGACGATAAATTCTTTTGTCTTTCAGTTCGCTGTCCAATCAATTTTTTATTTAATTTACATATATTTCAGTTGAAAGAAAATAAATTAATGACTACCGCTTGCTCATCGGTCCTTATTATTTCCTTCGAAATATTCGCGTGATTTTGTTTACAAGGCTAATATTTGTTATAAACTTCTCCCCACGTAAGCAAACGAGCAAGATTTCCAATTCTTGAGTAATAACATTGAAATCAAGTGATATTAATTCTAAAAGTGCTTAAACTTGATTTCGTCTTCAGCTGGATAACAAGAAACATTGTTGAAACCGGTCTCGTTGAAATGTGGAGAGCCCAAAGGCATAGTCAGTTAGAATAATGTCAACATTGCGTTTGCATTTAAAAAGGCATAGCCTCCGATCAAATCTGCATCCTAAGTTGATACGCTGAGTGGGTCTTCTTCCTATCATTTCAGAGAATCATAGATAGTTGCCAGTACACAACGGAACTTGTAGGCTTCCAATAATTTTGTTGTCGACCGGCATTTAATCAGACTTTCCGTGCCGCTTTCCTTAAGGTCATTGTCCACTGTTACCGTAGTTATTCCGGACCGGTTTAATTTGAGTCAATAGACGCATTCCTAGATCGTTGGACCTGCCGATGGGCTTTTCCTTCAATCAATAAGACGGCTCACACACAAGCCTTTCATGTGTAAGTATGTATCGGAGTTAGCTTATTAGACTTGAATTTCTCTTGGCGAAATGTCGAAATTTACCTCTGATTCGGCTTATTAAGTCGATGCTTTTGTCGGGCCAACGCCACAGAAATGTCCTGTATCTCTAGTATACCGCGTTATGTTCAATTAATCCACACCATTTTCAATAATCTATCTGACTTCATTAATTTTAGCTTATTTACCGACGATTAGATGAAAAATATGTTTTCCTTTTATTGTGGTTATGGTGGGGTTTTAAAAGAAAACTAAATAAATCGAATAATTAAAAGATAATAAACAGCAACTGTCATTTAGACGCTTAAAGTTTTGTTGCCATATCAATCGGATACAAATATTTTTACGAGAAATAGGTTTATTCCAACCAAAGTATAGTGCGTTACAGCCATACACGCACTTGTAAACAAGTATGAATATAAATATATATATATTTCAATACAAAAGTTGGATAGACTTCACAAGTAGTGACTCAAAAAGAATTTTAATGATTTCCCGAGTGATACATTTGATAATCTCCAAGGATGACGATCACGTGCCTGGTATGTTTCCCTATTTTCCAACAGTACCATATGTAAGTGTCTGAGAAAAGGTTTTCGAGAGAAATGAAATTCTTCACCTTGCTTGAGCCGAGAAGTTTTTAACTCTTAAATTTCGTTGCTATTCGATAAGTATTGAAATGTTTGACTTACATTTTAATAATAATATATGTAAATAAGTTCTGCATATTTGCTATCAGTTTTACACAGATGAACTTCACATATGGGGCACCATCTATATATAGAAATACTCTAACTCGGACATTGAGTATGCATCCCTTATAAATATACAAAAGAAACATAATATATATATATATATATATATATATATATATATATATATATATATATATATGAAGAAATATAGTCTTAAGGTGTGCTATATTTATGGGATAAAGTGCTCAATATCAGAGATAGAGCGTGTGTAAATATAAAAGTCAACGTAGAAGTCAACACTTAGAGGCGACAGTCTGTTTCATGCTATATGAAATCGTCAGGCCACGTGTGCTGTTATTTTTCTCGGCTATTTATACATATACGGGTCAGTGGTACATTGTGGGTAGTCTATTATGGCGGTTATTTTACCGGAAGTCGTTTATTTATTTATTTGGGTTAAATTAATTTCCTTGTTTTTATTTAATTTTATTTTTTGTTTTTTATTTTATTTATTTATTTATTTACTTATTTTTTTAATCGGTGCTTTTATTAACGTAGTAAAAATTTGTTTATATCACTTATTTAATAGTTTTGTTTTGGTTTGAGAATTTAATTAAAGCTATTTGTTCGGTTTTGCGGTTGGTTGTTGTAGTTTATTCTAACTATTATTTTGGCAGGAATACTTTTTAATTTGTGTTTATTTGGGTTGATTATCTTTATTTGTTTTTTCTAACGGTAACTTTATCGGGATTCTTTAGTTTATTTATTTACTTGGATAAATTTAGGTCAATTTATTTTACTTGTATATTTTCTCTTTTCGGTTTTCGATTTTTAAGTAACGTAGTATTTATTTATTTTATTTTTATTTTTTTTATCGTTATATAACAGTTATAGCTATTTTTTTCGTCCGATTTTTTGGTTTTGATTTTTTTTTTAGTCCAAGTAATATTTTGGTCATAATGGTTTGCTACTTTGTTTATTATTTACTTTATTTATTTGGTTTCGTTGTTTTTTGTTTTGTTTTTTGTTATTATTATTATTATTATTCTATTTCTTCTATTCTAACAGGTGTGATTTGGTAATTTGTGTGGATTAATTAATTTTGCTTATTATATTGTTTATTTATTTGTTTTGATTTTATTTTTTCCGTTTTCAATTTTTAAGTAACGTAGTAAGAATTTGTTTTCATGTCTGCATTTTGAGATGAGCTCGGATATTTTATTTAATAATTTATTTTGGTCTGGGAAAGTAATGATAGCTATTTTTTCCTCCAAGCAAAGTTTGCAAGTTTTTGATTGGTTGTTGTAGGCTGATGTTTTTTTCCTTATTTTCCAAGATATTTTTGGTGTGATGTGCGTTTTGCTTTTAATTTCCCAGATATACTTAGAAAGCATTGTACTGTTCGCATATTTACTATTTGTGAAAGATGTTTTGTGTGTATAATTTCTTTGTTTCCAGGGTCTTCAGTTACTACTATGTATACTTTTTCTTCATTATCTGGTGATTTTATCGTGGCTTGGTATATTACGTTGTTTTGTAAACAATTTCCGTTTAAGGGACATTCGTTCTTTATTCTGCAGTTGCACGTGGGTTTAATTTGTTCGTGTGGTTTGTTGATAATTTTCCTGTTGTGCTTTTTTTATTATTTGTGCCATGTTCTCAGTGCAGGTTTAATGAGTGTGGAAGAATAAAAAGCAGAAACATTACTAAGGATCGAGAACGAACGAAGAGTAAACAGAAGCCCAGTAGATTGAATTTATATTTTTAAAGGTGAAAATTGGCTGGAAATCTTGGAGTTGGAAGGGATTTTCACAAGCAAGGAGTGCGAGAAAATAAACTTTTAGCATAGAACTTACGAGTGCATCTAGTCAATTCAATTCTAAATTGCTCAGATCTCGACACCCGTCAATACTGCGCTTAAATTCAAAAAGTCTAGGTACCATAGTGAAGATCTCATCCGAACAATGACGATGAAATTATTTATAGAAAAAACACAGGCCTGGAAACCTTACAGCACTGGGAAAGTAACTGAGAAGTAATTTGAGGGCAAATAATATTGTTGTTCATTTTTGGATTTTATCTAGGAGCTCTAGATAAACAGAAGAAGAATCACCGGACAATATGTGGCAGGAATATTCTAAGCATGGACGAATGGCAGCTACATAAATAAACAGATATAGTATGTCTAAATTATTTAAGCAAACCTGTTTGAATATATATATATATATATATATATATATATATATATATATATATATATATATATGGGGGCACGTGCGCGTGTGTGTATAAATATAGTTTTAAGCTATGTTATATTTATGGGATAAGGTACTCAATACCGGAGATAGTGTGTATGTAAATTTAAAAGTGGACATTGAAGTCAACACTCAGCAACGACAGCCTGCTTCATGCTTAAACACAAGTGTTTTACCCACGCTTATTGTAGTTGGAGATGTGTATCGCACTTGTGTTCTTGCTGAGCACGTTTTGTGTCGACGCTGATACATAGTCATGCACATTTAAATGTGTTCGTATAGAACTCTGAACTGTGAGAGAGAGTCGATTGTCTCTTATATTTTTTTTATATATTAAACAGGCACTTCTAGCTACAAAAAGCCTCGAAATATAATGGAATTCTATAACATGAAAGAACAAAAACAAGCCTTAACAACATTAATTATGTATTGACCGTATTCGGACATTATGAATTTGTCTATCTTTCAGCAACTTTTAGACCGGTTACAATATCACTTACCAACTATTTACAAGAAAATAACTCAATTTTTTTTTAAAATAGATAACAGATTAATCCTAAGCGCTTGTAATGAACAATCATTTGGGTAATTTCTACACTGATCAATCCCAAAATACTTCTGTTTACATACAAGGAAATTGCAGTAATTAAACTTAGTAATAGTACAATGTCAGTGACTTTTTAAGGAAGAGAGATGGTCACACACACACACATATATATATATATATATATATATATATATATATATATATATATATATATATATATATATATATATATATATATAGTGCGTGTGTTTATTTGATTATTTTTTCAAAGCATATCGATTTATTTCAGTTATGACTGGTCGCTGTTCTTGGAGTTAGAATGACCTTTTCAATTATATAATACGGTTTAACTGCGTTTTTGCGAAAACCTGTAATTTGATATTCAGTGTGATTAAAGGGGGGGATTTTTCATTCTTTCTATCACAAAGACTTTTACGATTAGATCCTTTGAAATGGATGGGCTATTGTGTAGAAAATTGATAATTTTGTGAATTTCATTATGATAATGAAACATTAATTCCGAAACAAATTCTTCTTCTTCTTCTTCTTCTTCTTCTTCTTCTTCTTCTTCTTCTTCTTCTTCTTCTTCTTCTTCTCGTATCCGTTCAGGGCGTCGGTGACCTTGATTTTTCGCAACTTCTTTTTCTTCCGAGCACTTAGCAATATTTGTCTTTTTGCTTTATTTCCTTATCACTGTTCCGTCAACCATTTACACATGCTACTTAGGTAGGTTATTCCTTGATTTCTTCTGCTCTCCTTGCCACCAATCTGCCCTGTGTGTGTCAGATTTTCTAACCCCTCTTTTCTCATTTCAACAGTTTCTTCGGATTTTAAGTGCGTTTCCATTTTCTCTAAAAATTCACTGTTTCTCAAATATTCAGCCCATAGTATTCTCAGAATCCTTCTGTAAAACTATATATCTGTTGCCTCAAGTCGTGCGAAATCGAAGATTTCATCTAATGTAATTTCTGCATGGATGGACAGTTTAGATTGGAAACAGAACATCACCTGGAAGGTGCTATATACCAATGATAACATCTATTATAACTGAAAGTAAAAACCATCTTCTTTATTATAAGAGCAAAGAATATATCATGTTTAACGACAGAGTAGTTTTATTCAATAATGATAGTATAAGCAATGGATAATTTTATACAGTTTTTCAGACAAAGTAAGTTGGAGAGTTACCAGATAAAACAAAAGATAAATAGCAAAATTAATTCAAGTGTATGCACCAAATTCGAATCATATTTTTGAAGGAATAAGATTTTTTCTGACAGTCGAGATTTGGACGTAGGGAAAACAGTTAGACTTTCTGACGGTATGGTTTCAATTTAAAATGTAGAGATTATTGAAAATGGAGGATTTAATGTACGTTGTCGTTGGCTTTATCTCGTATCGAATAATTTAATTTCTTCTTTGCTGATCGCGTCCTTTATGATGATGGCGTTGATGGCTACATTCACTGCCAACGTGAAAGTTCAGAACTAAAAGCTTCCGGTTTCATCAAAACCCGCTCCAGTCATCCGCTCCTTATTTCCGTTTGGCTTTCCAAGATTTGTTTACGGGTGAAACAAAATCAGAGTAGAAGAAAGTGCTAATGGCTTGAATATGTTTAAGGTGGACATCATGTACGTAAATTTGAAAGAACAAGAGAAATTAGAGAGGTGAAATGTTAGTTAGTATGACTATATTTTTCTCAAAGAAAGAGTTTACTTTTGGAGTTGGAAAATTAGGAAACAAAAATGCAACGATGATGAACGTAGTTAATGTGGGATTATATAAAGAGAGAAAGTTAGCTAGATTTAAATTTGATTTTAAAATTAAGAAAAGAAACAAAATGTGTCTCAAAAAGAGAAACATATTCTAATAATATCATAGAGAGAATTACTGAATTTCAAGAAATATATTTTATGTTTTGCTAAATAACGAAAATAACATGGAAGATATGAATAGTGAATTGATAACTTTTCTTAAAGAGACTGCACAGATATAATGTAAAGCAAAAGGAAACATAACGTAAACCAATTCCGTAATATAAACTGATGAAGAAAGAATAAATACGACAGTAAATAGATAAGTAAAGCGAGATAATACTGAAATGACTACAAAAAATATTGAGACGAAAATAAGTACTAGGAAAGAGTAGAATGGATATATCATAAAAGCATAGTGTTTGAAATGTCAACAACAATTGCTTTCATTCATTGACTTTTCCGGGAAATTTTTCATACGTAGAGACAAGATGTTTCAGATAATATAGGACGGTGAATTATGCTAGGTAATGGTGGCTTAGTAACAGACCGTTAAAAAATAAAGGAGGATAATTTAGCGACACATTAGCACAGTTTTTAGCTTCACTTTTATGGTTCATGTTTATTACTGTGTAGCGAAGTAGCCATATTTTAAATCAGTTAATATATATATATATATGTGTGTGTGTGGCTAGACATCCGATTGCCTCAAGCCGGGATCGATTTGGCATTAGTTGTAGATTTTGCCCCTGAGTTATCTGCGCACGGAAAGAAGTTCACAGAATATATACCGAAATACAAAAAAAAAAATCTTAAATTTGGATTTAAATAAAATAATTTTTTTTTTACTGATGTCCTGGGACTTCGTTGGTCAATGTGTCTCTCCTTCAATTTCTGAGCCATTAAGACAAATATTTTTCTTCTCTTCTTTACAACCGAATTTTTAATCTCTCATTCCCAAGAAAATGATCCAAATAACGAGGTTGAGTGATGTCCACAAGCGACAGCAGACAGCAGTGTGATTAACCAAAGAATGCCTATAAAGAATTCTGGAGCCAAAGAGCCCCATTTAATTCTATTCATAAATTGACCGACGATAAGTACCTCCTGTGTAATTTGATTCTTCGCCATATTTTTCTATCGCTCTGGATATAAACTAGGTCATTTCAATAATGTATACTCTCCTCCATACATTCACCAACACAATTTATATTTAGAACAAACAAACAGAAAACTAGATTCTATATATATATATATATATATATATATATATATATATATATATATATATATATATATAGATGCTAGCGAATATGTTTAAGTATGTTTGCAAATATAAATATATATATATATTGAATAATGTTTTGATACCACAAAACAAATATAATGATTTAAAGAAAATGAATTTCTTTTTATATGACCATTTTTTGTTTTTGCAGATATACAGATGCATATATATATATATATATATATATATATATATATATATATATATATAAATATAGATGCAATAGAAGATTCGAAAGCAAGATAGAAAGACAAATATTGATAGAAAGTAAGACCCGAATATATCAACATTATTTTGAATCTGCCTCTAGTCTTTAACCTTTTGTATACGTCAAATTTAGGATATGAAATTTTATTTTTCGGTCTTTCTGAGTTTACGGTGCCAACCATCAACCTTCTGCATCAGGATCGGATGGTCATTAGGATGGCATTCTTTGTCATAACATAGTTGGTTAATGTAGGTGATTGCTGGGCCTACAACTCATCTTGTGCCATGGCTAGGTATCCAGAGCAGCAGATCGCACGCAAGTTCTTGTTTTGCTCTCCAGCAAAGCGTATTCCGAGTTCACGTTATTTTGTAGAAATATCAAGAATGGCTTCATAGAGCTATGATTTAGTTGGATGCTATCTCGAAGAGGTGGTAAGTTTAGCTCCCAGCATCCAAGTGTAGGTTCCAAAAGCTTAGACTCAAGGGTTTTAGTCGAAATAGTAGCATTATACATTAAGACCAACTATACAGTGGCGCGAAAGGATCTCCGTTTGAGGTTGTCTGGTAGATCAGATTTCTAGATTACATCCATTTTATTCAAGGTTTTCCAGTAGAATTTATTTCGCTTTCTAAGTAAGTAAAAGTTAGACAAACTAGATTCAATGTTGAATTAGTATTCTAAATACTAAACATTTCGGATGTCTCGGTGGATTGAGCAGTTATAACTCATTCTCGTGTCTTGTTCTTAACTAAGTCTCGTCGGATCGAGGCTATCATATGTATGTCCAACATAGTCCCACACCAGTTCAGAAATATCTAATCTGACAGAAGTAAATAAATATCTTCTTAGATCAATGATTAATAATCGCTTTGAGCGAGTGAAGCATGTAGATTTTGGCGAAAACCATCTTTCTTCGAACCGTGTGAACAGGCGCTAAATAATCACAAAGTAACTGTACTAAATAACAAAAATCACCTCACTTGAGAACTTTCAACAGAAGCGACTACTAAAATGGATATCATATTTAACTCAAAGATAGAAGATAATGCTATAGTCAAGATATTGATGTTCAACACAAGTTCGAAATAATAGGAAAAAAATCCCCATCAATAGTATAAAGTGTGATAACTTACTGAATTTTCGAGGCCTATTTTCCTAAAATATTGTTTTACATGAAAGGTTGTATGTATTTCAACAGACAGTAGTGAATGCCAAAAGTTTCTTTATATCGAAATGGTTAATATTAACATTGCTGTTAACATTAACCATAGTTCATTTTAGTTGCTTGAAAGAAATATGCACGTCGAACTCTGGTGTAATTAATTAAAAAGTTAACATGGTAATGGTAATATTAGCCGTTTCCTCATAAGGACAGACCGAGCATCCAGTGGTATCGTCGGTTTGAAATATGTAATATCTTTCTATTAAAAGAAAAGTTGAATTCATCATCTACAAAGCCACGTAAATGCTTTAGCAAGCTCCCCAGGCTGCAAAGAGATGAGAGCATCATCACACATATGGCAATAATTCCCCATTTTAGTCTAATCCAAATACAAATATGAAAGATATTTGATCCTAAGTTGTGAACCTAAGTACCAGCAGATTTTCAAATCAAGAAGTCTTTTTGAGAGTACAACCATACATGGTCATAATTCAAGATCAGCTCAGTGATGATGAAAATCTATTAGTTTTTTTTCTTGAAGTAATGTCAGTACCAAGTAATTTTCTACACATTTGGTTGTGAGAGCTTGGTCAGGTGGCAGATCAGTTCACGGGCTCTAGCCATCTAGTTTCTAGAGGTTTCGTCCAGATAAGAACACACAAACACGTACCGAAGAACAACAACCACAAGTTTAACATTTGTAAATAAATTTTATATAACAAACGTTTCAGGAATTTGGAGTTCGAATGTTCGTAATGGCAAAGTTGTGGTAGAATGTTCACAAATATAGTGAACTCCACTTAAGTACGGGCCGAGCATCCAGTGATATCGTCATCCAAAAGCTTAGATGCCTTAATTGCCTGAAATGTAATAATATACAAGATATACATGCTTGGAAGTAATTAAAATGTACGTTGACTGACTATATATACAAACTGCAATGAATTGTTTATAAATACAGAGAATTAAGCTGAACCCTCTACCCCCGATGCAGATGCGGGTGTTCAAAGTAATGCTTTATATTTTTCAACTTAAAACACTTTTACAAACTGCTGGTGTGAAGCCAAAATCTGGAGATTCTTCCGCAATGTGTAATATAGAATTCCAGAATAATGTTTTTTGTTCCATTTGCTCTTGGTTAATTGGATTGCATCCGAGATGAAAGAAAGATGTTTTCTTCGTATCTATTTGGGTACAATATTCCATTATTCCTTACCCATAAAATAGACAATAAACCCAACATCTCCGGTATGAAATTTCCTTATTCAATACACAAGTAATGGAATAGGTTTGTGGGTGTATTTTCTCATTCCTTACGATCGCATGATGAGAGTCTATATTTCTCACGAACTGTTGCTGTCAGAGATCATTGGGAAACTAACATTACAATACCAATTTCCCAGTTGGTAATGCATGTCAGGTGAGCGTAGTTAGCTGATTCTTAGATCACTCTGTTTGTTGTCAAGCAGCCCCAAACTCCCGTCCTATTTATGAGAAGGACATTCTGTTTGTTTTGAAAGTGACCCTAAATTCTTCTCTTGACCTTTCTTCGCCGAAACAAGACTCAGTCCAGATAGGTAGTAAAAAAAGGGGTAGGAAGAAAAGCAGATTCAACTTCTCATTAAACAGTTAACACCGAGTGTCATGTCACTATATATATATATATATATATATATATATATATATATATATATATCTGTGTGTGTGTGCGCGCGTCTGTGTGTGTGTTTGTGCGTCTGTGTGTGTATGTATATTGGCAAATAATTTTAGATAATTGCCTTAAATGTAATAATATACAAGATACACATCTTTGGAAATAATTTCTTCTTCAATTAAAATGTCCGTCGACTGACTATATATACAAACTGCAATGAATTATTTATAAATACAGGGAATTAACCTGAAGATGCGGGTGTCCAAAGTAATGCTTTATATTTTTCAACTTAAAACACTTTTACAAACTGCTGGTGTGAAGCCAAAGGAGTCCATGGAACTAGATTAGCTTATCTGGAGATTCTAGTAAAAATATCAAAACGAATGTCTTCTCTGCATCTGTTCATAGATGAAAACAACATCCAGGGTCCCAAATGCAAAAACACTTCATGGACTTGAGTGACATTTTTTTCCTACTGTGTCTTTTTTTTCCGCACATAAAGAAAATAAATTGTTAATGAAAACAGGTTTCTATATATGCCTATCTATGGATGCTTTCACACGTACGTATATAGATATATGTGTAAAGACACAACCCTATATTAGTTTGTATGCATGTCTAAGCTTATCTAAGAAACCACACGAAATAATATCGGAAAATTTCTGAACTCGTCCAATGCAAATATATTGATACTCGGATAAGACGTAACTCTGGCTTCTAATGTATTAAGAAACAGGCAAAATTAGAAACTAAGAAAACAGTACTGAAGTGCTATGTAATATCGATACTCCTATATGATTGAATGAGGAAAAAGACTTGAGGCAACAAAAATGTGCTTCCAGAGAAGAATGCTAAGAATACCATGGACAGAGAAATGACTATGTTTTAGAGAAAATGGAAATAAAAAGGACATTTAAACTTAACATTAACTTTCATATGAAATGTATTATATAAACAGTGTGCGATAGACAAATTGTCGTCTAAATTAGGCAAAACTGAAAATAACACTGACATTTCATTCTAGCAGATATATATTACGAAAATTATACAAAATATCTATAGTAAATTTATTCAATAAAATCGCCATTGGCTTTAACCACGGACTCCAGGCGACTTCGGAATCTCCTGCAAGTCTTCTAGACTCTTTGTTTAAGGTGGTGTATGCTGCCATAATCTATGCCTTCAGTTCATCTTTGGTGTTAAAAAGAGTTCTATTGGTCTCTAATTCAACTGCGCCCCATAAATAATAAGCAAGGGCTTAGAGTCTGTGGAGTTCAGTGGTAGGATATAAGGGGTGATGTGATCGCAGAAAATTACTGGATTCTCCTGCTTGTGTGGCATGGTGCAGAGTCATGTCACCAGACATAGGTTCTACAAACAGTCATCCTCTTGACCCAGGTTAGCACTACCTACTCAAAGCATTTAATGTAGGCAACCGTGTTGAGTCTGAGGCTTTCACCAACAAATTCGGGAGTTATTTTCTTATGAGAATGACCAGAATGTTTTTTTCCGGGCTGTCATCCTTTCTTAATCACCATTAGACTCATCCAAATCTTTCCGAATCCCCAGCACTGTGCTTATATTGACACTCAAACACTCTGAAATGTTCGTATTGGAACTTCCGGCGCGAATTCCAAGCACGACAGCGTGCCGTTTCCGGATTCTGGTGGAGTGAATTGCGTCATGGTGTTCTTTTTCTCACAGACGGTGCCCAACTGACCCTACTATATGTGCAGTCGACAAAATCAAAACTAAGCGACACGCATGCGCGAAATTAAAATTATAAGTTGGAGACAGTTTACCCATCGCACCCCATATATATAATATTTCCTTAATACTTCCTTAACTTCTGAACTCACTATGTATTTCTCTTGTTGAAATTATGAAGACTCTACTAAATATAAACAATCAAACATCAACCATATAAATTAAGGCTTGACAAAACAAGTGATGTAAAAATATTGATGGGCGTTAAACTGGACAATCTCTTCACAGATGAAGAAAAGACATGAAGCCACAAAAAGATGCTGAGAATTCCATGGAGCGAACATGTGAGCAACAACAATGATCTAGAGACAATGGAAACAAGGACACTTATACATAACATCAGGAAGAAACAGTTAAAATTTCTGGGTCGCATACTAAAGAAAGAGGGCTTGGAAAATTTGATACTAACAGGACTGATTGAATGTAAGAGAGACAGAGGAAAGCAAGGCATATACTACGTGGCGAGTTTGAGTAAATGAATGGCATTTCAGGTTTTAGGAGAAATAGCAAAAAGACTAAATTATTTAAGAGTTATAATGATCATTAAATGGTGGAGAGAATGATCGCCAACATTTTAAAGATACATAGCATAAAAAGAATGACAAAATGAATCAACCTAGCGTTCGAATTTTAAAATCAAAATACGAAATATTGGCTTTTTCGTTCCTTTTTTTTACTGTTCCTTTACTGAAACTCTTGGAGCAGGTTACTTGCTGATATTTCTTGCCTTCACATCGCGCTTTAATTACTACATTATTCAAGCTTTACTTGCTCATTTCATATACACATCTATTCCCTAATGTCTATTTACGTGTTCGAAATATATTTCTGTAATAGTTTCCATATAAATATTTTGTATGTGATTGCCAGTTTCCATTACACTGAGAATATGATTGAGATTTCAATCTATTTATCACGTGAACGATAATTATGCCATCTCCAAATTATTTATTTTCCTTTCTTTTTATTCAACTGAAAAAAAATCTCATCCGTTATATTCTTAAATGTAAAAATGTAATGAGATTGATTGTGTTTTTTCCTATAATCATTTGATCCACTCTGTTGTTAATATTTAATGAAATTTCATGTACAAATCAAAATAAATTACGATTAATGCACATGTTGCACTTATCGAGGTTTCATACAGCTGTGAGTAAAAAAAATGGAACACACTAATACGATCGTTAACGATAACGATTTTTTACAAAATTTCACACAATACAAATGTCGAAAGACACTCAGTATAAAGGGTTACAGTCGAAACGGTAATGATAAATGAGATGTGTGAAGTGAAGGGAAAGAGAAGGTGTAGTTTGCGAGGCTACAAAGAATAAGTAACGATTACTTCTTGACTGTAGAAGTTAAGATTGAAATGTTCAATGTAACACGAAGCGGGTAGCCTTTTCCACAACGTAGCAGTTCTTGGGAAAATGTAGGAATTTTTTTCTTATATTTTAAACCTAACAGATGATTAATAATTTATCTAGATGAAAAATAATTAATTTTAAACTTCTATGGATATCAATTTGCCACTTCAATTCAAATTATTAGCTTATTAATTTAAGTTCTTTTTGTGTCAACCATTTTGAAGGTGATATATATTTTTGCTTGATGAATTTTAAAATAGAGATAAATCATCATTTTACTGCGCATTAATGCGTAAATGAATACATAAATTCAATAAAAGATATGTTTCTTTGTTTAATGGCACATCGACTCCTTATAGGTCATTTAACGTCGAGATTTAATGTCCTACGGTGCTTTGAAGTAATAAAAATATATGTTATTCTGCTTCGAAAATTGAATACATGGTAGATGATACTCGGCTGTTGCGTATATATATATGTCTGTGCGGACATAATTACTCTAGTCGATGATATGTGGGATTTATGTTGTAGTTTTGTTGAAGTTATATTTGGAATACATTTTGATTTCTTTAAGAAATTGTAGGATATTATATGGATTAATGTAATGAAATACTGCTTTTTGTGTTCGTTGGGTGGTTGGTTATGTTTATCTACATATCATCCTCCATGATTCATTCAATGCCGAAATGTAAACAATTTGAACAATTCTGAATGCAATTGTATGCGTTCAACTACAGATAAAATGCATTGTTGAATATGTTGGTTCAAAAATGTATCGTTACTAATTTTAATATAAATAGGTATCGTTGATAATGTTTTGCGTAACTATGTATTGCTAGATATTTTTCTACTAAAATGTGGTTTTATACGTTCATAGATTTTTGTTTGGGGGATTTAATTTTGCCCATAGCTTGGACCCCTAACAGATGCTCTGGTCAGGGTGAACATGGGAATAAAAACAATTAAAAGATGGTTCCACGCTCCTCAAAAACCACCAATCTTCCGACCAGAGTCTTTGTAGCTGGATGTAATTTACCGTCATACACAGGACTGTTTCGTAAAACACACATATACACATAGACACACACACAAACACACACACACACATATATATATATATATATATATATATATATATATATATATATATATATATATATATTTAAAGTCACTAATGAACAATTCTTATTACTTTCCAGCCCATCAACTAAGAAGTCCTTAATTCAATGAATACGCCTGCGTTTGACTTTTTAAAAAAAAGGTTCCTCCATTTCTGCACTCACTCACATCATTAGAGAAAGATTTGGAAGATTAACTTCAAGTTAGTTACAGCACGAATACGCTGTAATAAAATAAGCTTTGAAGTTGCAATCTCAGTCACTTAAATTCTTCTGGCATTAGGTCCATGGCAAAATTTACTAAAGATGTAATATCATTTTGTATACTAGCATTGAGTGGCTATCACGTGTATAAATAATTGACCCTGAAAAATTAGTGTTAATTTGATCTATTTTCTATATCATAGGTTTTATCTTTGAAACAGTCGTTTCCTGTCACTACCTATCTATCTATCTTCATATATATATATATATATATATATATATATATGTGTGTCTGCCTGTGTGTGTGTGTGTGTGTGTGTATGTGTGTGCACGCGAGTGTGTCTGTGAGAAAGTGACATCTAGGTATATGAAAATAGAAAAGATAAACAACAGCTTTAGTTGTCCATCGTATTAGGTATAACCGTAATTTCGAAGTACAGAATGCAGTTTTAATTAAAAGTGAACATAAGTAAAACATAAATCAAATTAAGTTGAAAATCTATTTGAGACTGCACTTATTCCTGAAGCCGCCACGTTAAATTTACTTCCAGGATCATCCATCATATCTCTTTTCCTCACAAAACTACTGCTGAGACAATGTTGGTCAATCTAAACATGCAACAGTAAAAACAAATTCCATAGAATACTGAGAGACATAGACACGGTTAAACATCTAGACGCAAAAACCTTATAATTTTAACGTTTCAATGTAAATTGTAATCAGCATTTTTTATATTACTCCCCAACAGCATTTTAATATATAAAAATGAGTACATCACTAAAACCGTTATTAGTCTGAAAATGTTCCTCTCGAGACGAAACGCGTCATTAAGAAGTTGTTATTTTTTTATTTTTTTTTTATTTCGACATTCATTTACACGCATGCATCTGTGCGCCCCGAAGTGGTGTAATGGTTAGCAAGCTTATCCCGCTAGAACAATTACAGCAGTGAGTTCGATCCTCATGCTTTCGGCTTTGTGCAACATCTACGGTTAGAAAAATCACTATTCACGTGTGTGTGTCGTTTACTTTCAAGTTAAAGAACATAATGTGCGTACACAGCACGCCATCTTTTTTGTACTTCCTTCTACATCTTTTAGCTGAATTGCTCTTCTCGTGCCTTCGATGTGTCCTGTATGTGTTAAATTCTCCACACGATTTTTTTTCATTATGTTTCCCAAATATTGTCTATGCCTCCTTCTGTTAGTAACAATTTCTTTATAATCCCCATACTGTTTAAAATTCAATCCTTTGCAACATACAGTATTTATAGTATATTTTTTTAAATTATTTCACCCTCAAGTATGGCAATAAAGGCACTAAGACGCAGGGGAGGTTACTGAAGAGGAAAGACAATAGAGAGAAAGAAACTGAGATAACGTTAACTAGGAGACAGAAGATGACGATTGATGTATCATTTACATTTTTCTCGATTGCAGTTTACAGGAATGCGAGAATCTGTAAGAGAGTTCTACAGATGAGACTTGCTAGAGAAGAAACTATTAGAATAAAACTTACGGTTGCATTTAGCAATTTCAATAGTAAAATGATGAGACTAATCTGTCAATCTAGTTCAAACTATATCTACTCTAGGCAATTTCACTTTCAACCATGAGTGGCCTTTGGGCCTTGTATTAGGTGTACTAAAGTAAAACATTAAAAAAGGTTTGCTTTTACTCGTTTCCATTTCCATTAAGACAAATAAAAGTCAATTAAATATGTGGCAAAGATTTTCCAGTCAGTGCGAAAAGTAATCAGAAAGATGAATTACTTAACTCTTTTAGTGCAATGGGGTGGTGTGCTGACTCGGAATCAAAATCTCCAGAAACAAACGCGTGTTTACTCAGAGGTAAAAAGTAGTTGATCGTAACCAAAAGTCAGGAAGCAATAAGAGAAGTAACAATAAGGCCATGCGTATAAAAGAGAATTATATTCATTGTTGATTGATTGATTTGTGTTTTACGGCTTATCAGCCTTTTGCAGGTTATTTAAATCCATAATATATTTCATACAACTTTACGAACTAACGCTAGGCTATAGTCTCGATTGAAATATTGGTTCGTGAATCTGATGATATAGTTATTGGGATTTCAATCCCTGGGTCAATCAGTGTGTAGTTACACTTAGTGGAAACGGGCAAGCGATAACTGAGCAGTATTTAAAAATAAGAACTAGACTATGTTCTCAAACATGGACAGTGGAATGCAAACAGTTTACATCCGTAGATTAAAAAAAGTGTTCACTTCAGAATTCCCTGTAGTTTACCTAGATCGATATAAACCTAGGGAAGGTCGGAGAGTACAAAGGCCGAAGCGTTGTGATAACAACAACACAGATGAAGATAATATTTATTCCGGATATAAATAGTATAAATAATGGTACCTCCTCATCACAGAAATTCAAACATATTTCAGCGAAATTTACACTTTCCAAAATTATGCTTTATAAATATAAACAAGACTGATACTATAAGAATATTGGCATTCTTTTAAATAGAAAATCACAACGTTCTTTCGCCTTACGTTTCTCATAATATACGAGATTTTGCTGAAATTTGCTGGGCACAAACAGGAAGAGTTTTTTTTTTTAAATTTCTGCTGTTTAGTTATAATATTTAGCTATCCCCCCACGTGGGATTGAATGTGGCACAAGGCCGAGTTTATTGTGGGTCATCCGAGCCCGTAGGCCCGGCCAAAAATATAGCCAAGGCCTGTCAAAAATATAGTTCAAGTCCTGTCAACCTCCCCGAACGAAACCTTGCCCATCGGCAAAGCTTCGTCCGGGTTCCTCCCTGCTAATGCACAGAGTTAGACAACGGCGCTGGCTGTAACTTAATACAGCTATCTGCTGTTTAGTTATTTTGCCATGTGGGTCCAGATAGTAATCATAATTACATTTTATAATATAAAATAAATATGCTCCTATAATTTATAATATATAAATGTAATTTTAAAATTTATAATATCTAAGTGTAAGTTCTATGATATAGAAATATAATTTTAATCATTATAATGTATAAAAGGCGGTCCATAACTCAGACCTCTACATCAAGTTAAGACCAGTAGGCGACTGGGGCGTCGGAGGAAAATAGAAAAGTTCGTTGTTGGAATTAATTAAATTATTTTTTAAATTTGAATTAATTTCACTTTATTATTTAAGATACTGAAGTAAGTATAATGTTTATTTATTTTATTTGAACATTGAATATTTTATCTTTAACCAAAATTTTTCGATGCGAAATTCACAACTGTCATTAAGAATTCGTCACATAAAGTTAATTTAAATTTAATATTTTTCTCTATTTTTCTTCAACAATCACCATAAGAAGTACAAAAATATTTTTATGAATAATTTGTGTTTTCCTTTAACATAATATATTTTTAAAAACTATGTTGAATTTTTCTGTCCTTCTTAAATATCTAGAAGACATTGGAAAATAAAAATGTAATGTTTTTTCTGCAAAATTAATGGAAATTGAAACATAAAAGATTTTAGAACATAAAGATAATGTCAAAAATTAAATTCAATAATGAATTTAATATTTACTATTCTTAAAAATATAATAAAAATCTAAAATAGACGACATTGTCTTGTCAAAAATGTCTTTTGCTTTTTTACTTTTTTGCGATTAATTTAAACAAAGAATTTCACAAAAAATATCACTATTAAGAATTTTGTCACAGAAAATGCTTTCCTTTATGTTATTATTCTTCATAATAACGAATATTTTGATTATAAAATTAATTTTTATTGAATATTTTGCGTTTTCATTATCACACGTGAAGTGTATTTAGAGCGTCTTATAACAAAATAAATAATAAATGTTTCTTTTTACACTGCTAATTTTCCTATTTTACAATACAAAAATTTACCAATTTGGCAAAAATTGTAAAAAATATTAATTTAATATTTTTTCTATCAACAAATATAATGCATTAAAAATTTAAAAAATAATTATTTACTTGTATTTGAAAAACGTATGTTGAATTTTACTAGCACTGTTGATAAAAATGTAAAACAAAATTAACCAGTTTAATATTTTTACAGTAAAATTTAAAAAATATAATGTAAAAGTATTAAACTGGTTAATTCTGTTTAGTAGTTGTATTTTATGAGTGAGGGTGTGATTGATCCGCACACAAGCCCCACCCAACCGTAAAATACGTTTATCCAATATTTAATTTACCAAACTCTGAAATTCCTATGTCTGAATTCCGAATACCTTCGTCCTGGCATTTCTTAATCAATGTTAGTCTCTAAAAGATTCTTACATTGATACAAATTTTAAATTTTACATTCTGAATAAAATCAATGAAGCAATTCGCTATCTTAGTAACTTAAAAATTACTGATATTCTTATCAATGTATTTGACTATTTTGCTACCTCTCAGTCATTATATAACAGACTTCAAAATGATTCTAAGTTATTCAGTGTGAGAACTTTGATATCAAATGTCCCAAAAGTAGATGACTTTAATATTCCTTGTGTTATTTTTCGTAAAATTTTTGAAAATCCAAAAAAATATTTATTCTTTTAATTAAAGTGTATGCTAAAGTTTCTCTACCATATCAGAGAGGAAATTTATTTGGTTTGGCTGAAACTTCTGAGGGATTACGAAAATGGTAAAATGTTTAAATGGGGGACCAAAAATTTTACTTAAAATGATCCCATCTGCAAAATTAGATGCAACGTTTTTACATGAGAAATTTTTATATATTGTTCATGCAATCAAACAATAGAATGGTCAAGTAATTGCAATTTTATGTGCGAACAACAGGACCTATCAATCTTTACTCAAAAAATCTGACATTGATTATGCCCACCTTTTTAAAAATATTCGGAATAATTGTATTACTGAATCTACTTCTCAATTACTGTTTTATTCTAAGGGCAAACATTTACAGAAAAATGGGAAATTGTAAAAGGTCTTTTTGAGTATGTAAAACTCAATTTGTTAACTGTCGGAAATAACGTAGAAGTTTACCCAAAACCTGTTGAGCGATAAAATGTTTCCTATTGTTTAAAAGTTTTTTTTTTATGATGAAACTGTACCTACTATTAAAACACGCCAATTATTAAATGGGGAGGATACTTTAGAAACAGTCAATTTCATTTAAAAACCTTCAAATTTTGGAAAATTGTCTATGTCAAAGAAATTTATTCTAACACTAAGAAAAATGTGCCATTGAAAAAAGTGATATCAGATTTTAATGATGAATAACTTATTTCTTTAATTTCCGAAAAATGACAAAAAGAATGGTTGTAAAGCAAGGATAAAGAATTAATCAATTAACAAGAAATATTAGTTTAGCCATTGAATATACTTAATTGATGTTTGCTGATATTTGCTAAACAGTGGGTTTAATTTTGTTATACTTGGTGACTTTACCACAGACTATTTAGTCAATCAATTTTAAAAGTTAAGACAAAGTTCTGTAGGTGCATATTTTATAACAGTTCAAAATGTTATTGAAAAATTTCATATTCAAAAAACTAAACTACTTCTTAAATTAAATGTTGATGTCAAAGAATATAACTTTGATCCATGCAATAATTGCTCAAAATGCTGATTTTTTTCTGGTTGAAATGTGGTGACAAATATTTGATAATTTACCAGATGTTGAAACTATTATCCATAAAGATATTAAAATGATACTTTTATATAAAGCAGGCTATGTTACAAGAAATGATTTCCCCACAGAAATGGAAATATTTAATAACATTAGTTTTAATTTTCAAGAATATGGACATTTTTTAATGAAACAGATCGTGGTAATTTAAAGATTCTGGATATCAAAGTTCAGTGGGCGTTTTCAGTTTTATAAGGTTTAGTTTTGTTAAATTGAAGACTTGCAGAATTTCTTTGACAAAAAACCTTTATGTTAGCTTTTGATATGTATCATTTCAATATGAAAAGAGAGTACGGGATTATATTGTCAAATATATATTTCTAAAATTATTGTTTGATTCACCTAAGACAACTAAAGAACCGGCACGAAAAAATTTGAAATTATCTTAAAATTTTATCTACAAGATGCAAATGTTTATATGATTCTCGTTAAGACTACAAAATCATTACCGAAAATTAATATTTTCAAGTAGTAAAAATGTGTAAAAACTTATTCATTCAAAGAAATATTTACCAGATATGTTTAATTTTCAATTTTCCCCGATTTTACATATATTTAATTGGTTTACTCCCCAAATACCCTGTTAATTAATTTTGCGTTCTTATTAATATAACATGATTTTCATTATTAAAACTATGTATACTGATAATATCTATTATTATATCATAACGAAATAAGCATTTTTGTCATCTCCTGTGAAACAAACAGTACCTGTAACACAAAACATTGATAAATTTTGTAAGGATTATCAAAATTATTGTTTCTCAGAAATTCACATTTTTTGTAGAGTATTTTCATACGTTGTTGTTACACAATTTTCTAAAATGTTGAAATTGCTTTCTGATTGTATTATACAAGTGTATATGTTCTATAACCAACTGGTATAAACAAATTAACACATTATTTTTGAAATATCTAAAAATATCTAATTTATTGCAAATGAAGTGATTTTGTGCATTTAGTTATTTTATGGTAGAGGAAGTTATTTTTCTTTTTTTTTTTTTGTACATTTTCATTTATGGAAATAAGTCAGTAAATGTAATCTCTTTCTAATATTATATATAGTTGCTAATCAATTAATTACTGGACATTACTAACAAGTTTCTTGCTAATGATATTCTCTGAAATATTTAGTAGTAATCCAGGTCTCCACATGTCCGCCCACAGTCGTGGACCCGAGTTGAATGGTTTCCAGGCCACATTTATGGCTCGCCTTGATTTATGTGTTTTTGAGAGAGGGGAAGAAATGGAACTGGGCTTCCCGTAAAAACGTAGTAAGATAACTCGATAGGTTTTAAATATAGCTGATCGTTTATTTTATATAGGTCATCTAATAATTTATAATATTTATTAAATTTTAATATTATAGAATTAAAAATGTTCATCATTGCTTATTTCCCTTTAGATATTGCTAAATACTTCTCTTTATTTCCAAGCCGTGATTTAACTGATTATGTTGTTACCATTTTCATAACAAAAAATGGCATTGCTTGAATAACTGAACAATTTTATTATAAAAGACATCAATAAAACAAACGTAATTTATAATGATCACCAAAAATCCTGATTGGGAAGGAATAAGAACACATTCGATTGTCAAACATGAATACGCAAATATGTTATTTCCAGTAGGTAAGTATCAATAAAGGAGATAAATACATAAGGAGGCAGTTTGTAAACATAAATGATAGGTGAATAACACTTATTGGATGTCACTGTTTCATTTTATGATTTACACATATATGGACAGACAATTTACATTAGATATGTATTTAATTATTTTCAGACTTTGAACTTTATATAGTATAATATAACCTCTGACAATTCACAATGTTGCTTAGCTTCAGGGACGAAATGGAAAACATCATACAACATTACATCAACATCGTAATATTCAGAAAGTTCGACATCGATTGTTTAAATTAAGAACGTGTTCAAAAATGTCAAACAGCCATGTCACTTTTTTTATAAAATAATTAATTTAAATGTTACTTAGCGAAATGTGGATGTCAAAGGCCTTATGAAAGAAGATAGAATTTTAAAACTGTCATTCTGAATTCTTGTCACATTTTATTATTTATATTTTGCCAAATTTGATGCTCTTCATTCAAAGATCTTCCTTTTCATTTTTTTGCTCACTCCTGCCTATAAAATCTATATTCTTCTCACAGACCCTTTCTCTCTGATATTCCACAGCTCTAAAGATATTACTTTATCTTTATTCATTCTGATGGTGTTCATTTTTAAATGTTCAACTCAATTTTCGTGATATTTTTACTCTAAGCCTTTCCGATCATGAACAGTGAGTTCCAGTTGAAAATAGACTGCATTAAAAACACTACGAATCAAAACACTTTACAAAAATTGCAAGTATAATGTTGCCCGTTCTGTGATATATGTGTGCGCATAATGTATCGCTTTCTACACTATATAGAAACACGGTCTCTTGTACGCAAAATGAAATCGTCGAAACGAGTTCCCATTTCGGAGAAGGCTGTTTATATTCACTTAGCATAAATCATAACAGCTTTTCTTTGGGCCTGTCCTATTGCTTAATATCATAAAAATAAAATAATTAGCTCTACGATAAGCAAAGAAGAAGAGAATGGATGATTGAGTACTTGAGTATAAATTTTGTATAACTCCAGTTTGTCATATTTTTTCTAAATACTGTTTGTTGATATATAATTATACAAAATTATATATCGTCATATATATATATATATGTGTGTGTGTGTGTGTGTGTATGTGTGTGTGTGTATCTGTGTTTGTGTGTGTGTATGTGTGTGTACCCAAGTATAGGATTGATATATACAGAATAAATTCTAATAACCAAAAAAATTCTATTCTTAAAAGAGTGCTCAATACCGAGTAAAGCAAATATAATTTATTCAAAAATTATGACATAAATATGTTATAAAAAACATTACTAGCTTTTTTGTTACAACACTTCTGGTGTCTTATCAAGTGATAGTGTTGAATGGCATAATGTGGTTTTATATATATATATATATATATATATATATATATATATATATATATATATATATATATATATATATATATATATATATATATAGTTAGTTAAAAGAGAGAGCCAGACAAACCTACCAGGTTTCACCTAAACGGATCGTCAGGAAGGCCGGCTTTCCCTGACGATCCGCTTAGATGAAACCTTGATAGGTTTGTCTGGCTCTCTAGGTTTAACTAGGTCTGCTCTTTATTTAGTGATTTTGGGTACTCGCATCGTTTTTTTTTCCTTTGGACCTTGAACTCGTATGCTGGACGATTATTTTCGGTTAAAGTACATGTTCTTGGTTCTTTCATTTTTATATACTTTTTTTCCCTTTAGTACTGGCTTGTTTATTTGCAAATCAATACACCGAAGGTTTTCCGAGCGAGTATAGTTTCTTATACTTATAATATTTCTATTATATATATATATATATATATATATATATATATATATATATATATATATATTGACAAGCTTTTGGTTGACCTTGAAAATCTAATAATATAAACAGCTAATATTCAGAATAAATAAAATGTAAATCCGCGGAAGAATTGTACTTCAATTAATCCCACTAAAATGCATACATTGATATTGTCCTTTGCAAGGTTGTCAAGGTTAAGTTAAAGTTTCAGTCTTCCTTTGATTGTAAACAAATGTTTGAAATTGAATAAATGTACGATGTAGCAGATGTTTTCTTAATGTTATGGCATTCATCTTAAAATGCGTAAAAACGTGGAATTAAATGCATGTATTCTCTAAATCCAATCTGTCAAACGTATTTCAGATGATTATTTAAAAAATATCAAAATTTAAAAGCACATATTTTTAAAGGCATGCAATAGCAGCTTCAAAGTAAAAACGTCATAGGTTTCCATGTTGCCTTTTCTCTTTCGGCGGTTATAAAAATAACTAAACTAAATTCTTTTAAAATTTAGATCGAATTCAGTTAACCATGAAAAATAACTTGCAAAAATTTCAATACTTGATAACGAAACAAGAAACAATGTGTCATTTTATTTATACTTAAATTTATTTATACTGAAATAATTTTAGAGTTAATATTTAAAGTTATTTTTATTCTATAGAATTTAAAACGCATCAAAAATTTTATTCTATAGAAATTAAAATACCTTAAAATCTAAAACCATTTGATAAGGTACACCACAAAGGTCTACTTGAACAACCAGGAAAAATTGATTTAATGAAAAATGAATAGATCAAGTGCATAAAAATGGAAAGCTTTGCAGTGAGACTATTCTAAAGGAGCTAGAAGTATTTCCAGCATTTCTATTAACAAAATATGATACGAGTATGAGATCGTGTTGATGGTAGGAACAGGAAGAAATCTAATGGAGCTTTTAGATAAATTAGGAAAGCAAGAAGAAAGGACTAATCATCAAATGTAATAGGAAAGAATGTATGGTCGATAGATAAAGGGATAGCACTAAATGGAGGCTAAAAATTGTAGGTGTCAGGATTAAGCAAGTATATTTATATATCTGAGAATAGATATAAAAGATGGCGGAAAATGTGGCGGAAAAATCCGAAGCTAGCACATAGATACCTTTCAAAACCTTAACAAAATATTAAAAACAATAAAAAAAAATAGTTAGAAAGAGAATTTGCATGTAATATCAATCCCATTTTATAGCAGTAAATGCTGGTCAATTTCTTAACAGATAAGAAGAAAACTCTAGGCAACAGATATGTGGCTCTAAAGAAGAATGTTATGAATGCCAGGGACTGAACATGTGAGCAAAGCATTAAGGAAAATTGAATAAAAAATGGACACTTGCACTTAGAACCAGAAAGAGAGAGTTGAAATTTCTGCAATACATAATGAGAAAAGAATGATTGGAGAATTCAAAACTCACGTGACAAGTTGATGGTTAGAAGAATAGAGTATAACAAAGAGTAAACAGCATGAGGCATTTGTGTTAGCAGATGTCCAAAAAGAGACTAGAAGAAAATGTAATGGGGTAAACATTGTTAGGAGCTACACAGTTTAGGAAGTTGTGGAGAGTCATGATCTAAAGAGACGGGACACATAAAAGAAAATAGATTAAATTAATATATAGTGCGATGATGAAAAAAGTATTTATTTTAAACATAATAATAATTTTCAAAACAAAAAATTATAAATTTAATATAAAACATAAGGAAATTGAACATAAAATATGCTACGCCAAATGTAATTCCGGTCTACAACGTAAATTGCTACCAAACGAAAACATTAACCTGAAAATTCGATTCGTCTGCCAAAATAGTTTCGTTATATCGAGACTATCGAGTGGATGCCATGCATAGCGCCAAAACAGAATATAATTTATTTTCTATATTCTAAAACGACTGTATGAAGTATAAGACGACTCCGTTCATTCTAATCTTTTTTATGTGCCGTGTGACGCCAATACTTGCATGATCAAGGCTCCCCAAGACTCAATCAGTATGGCTGATGCTAGCCTCCAAGAAAGCAATTCATTGCACCTTCTAGGTATCAGGGTATCAGCTAACATTAAGCAGAATGTTTATACTGAATCAATTGTTAGGTCTATTGCTAGGAAAGTTCATCTAGGTAGAATTATTAGCGCGCACATTAAGTCGACAATTAGTCCCTGTATTAAATATTGCTGCCACATCTGATCCTGTGATTCTACTATATATATTGCGATTATTGAAAAAAAAACCCTAATAATAATCTGTAGTGTTATCAGTACTGACATATAATGTCAGCTTCAGTGACTTTCTCAGAACTACCGTAGCTTCCCTGTGCCTTTTCTACAAATATTTTCATGACAATTGTTCTGATGAAGTTTACACTTTGATACCTCACCTTCCCGAATTTAAGCGTAATACTCGATTGGCAGCTAAGTCTTATCCTTTCCCTGTTGAAATACCTAGATATTCTAATTTCTACTGTAATAGTTTCTTCTTTCAATTCTCTGTAGAACTCTCTTCCAGATTCCTGCTTTCCTGTATACTACGATCATCAAATAATGTAAATTTGAATGTAGAATCAATCGCCATCTTCTGATTTTTAAAACTTTTCTATTATTGTCCTTTCTCCTCACTAACGTTTTCGCATTTTCTTTAACGCTCAGTAACTTGTTGCGTTTTTTTAGCTTTATCACTTTGCTTGGAATTAAATGGTTAAAAACCGTAACTGTCCTTTGTAAATCTAAACAATGTTTGTCTTCTTACTTTCATTGTCAGCCATCTTCTCTCATCCACACACACATAAGCTTTCTTAGGTAGCTTACTTGAAGGTTCACTCTACACCCTTTATTCTCAATATATCCACTTGGTGTCACATTGACCAAGCCCTTGTTTCTCATCATGTGTCCCATTTTAAATGTTTCTTTCTGATTAAATTTAAACTGTCCTTTTTGTTCCTATTTTCCTAAAGCATCATGCTTACATATTCCGTTCATTGTCTTGTCAGAATCTCTATCTATAAAATGCAGGATGTGTGTGTGTGTGTGTGTGTGTGTGTGTGTGTGTGTGTGTGTGTGTGTGTGTGTGTGTGTGTGTGTGTGTGTGTGTGTGTAACGAATGCACGGTCGCAATTTTCGACGGATTTGCACCAAAATTTACATGCACATGCTCCAAGTTAGTAGAAAGGCCAAGACCGACATTGCATTTCCCATCTCCTATCGATAGTGGAAGTAATCGATTTTTCATGCTTCTATGGCAGTTTTCATGTAGTTTGCAGCCATTTTGTACTGGCCAGAGTGAGAGTCAATAGCTGGCTGCCACGAATAAGCAGGAAGATTCTATTGGCCAGCGTGAGAGCCAACAGCTGACTGACACGAATGTTAACTAGCATGCTAGTATGCAAAATAAATCGATAGCTGCATTCGTCACAAGTGGGAAAAACTTAAATCTGCATGGCACTTTACTCCAATTGGCTCATTCGTTGCTAAAAAACATTGATTCTGATTCTGCAGAACTGGGTTGGATGTGAAAAAGTAGTTGTTGTTAACATTTTTTTTCATTCAGTTTTTCCAGTTACGAGTCATTTTTTAAAGCTGATCGTCTTGTGTTCATTTTGTTTAGTTATTTTTTCGTAACAGATTTAATGTTTAGTATAGAGGTTAGAAAAAATTCGCAGTGTAAGATAGGCAAGAAGTAAGGCATGTAGCAACATCAGCACGGCAAAGGGCACTCCTTTAAAGGCAAGGAAGGGCAAAAATATTTTAAGTCAAGTGATAGCAATTGCTGTATGAGTCGTACGATTTTTTGAATCAAGCACGGGCAACGCCGGGCCATGCTGCTAGTCATTCTATAGAACCATATCTCTGTTGTCTCCTCTTCATCTGTGACAAAATTCTCCAGTATTCACTACTATATATGAAGATTATGAATTGCTTTTATACCATTTTGTTAGTTTTAGTTTATTTTCTGCATATTTGTAACAAGATGTGTCTTGATGTCATTATTTTTTATTATTTTTTTTTTACTTTTTTTCATATTTCACAAATAACTGCACAAAAGAGCTTAACTAATTTTGATCTTCCGTTTGGTCCGGTTTTTGCATCGGCGATTCCAGACGACAAATGATGAATGTGCTCGTCGAATAATGGACAAGAACAAGACAAGTGTGCAGAAATTTATAACTTATTTTTCTATTCACTGTCATTCTAATTTGAACAGATATTAACTTATTATAAATACTTTGTTGTCCAATATAATAATCTTAGCAGTTTTGACTAAGAACAGTAACCTGTAAAAATATTAATTCAATACTAATATATTAGTTTTATTGACGAAAATACTTCCAATTACCAAAATACACTGTATCCAATATAGTAATCTTAGCAGTTTTGACCAAGAGTAGTAACTAAGAAAAATATTAATTCAATACGAATATATTAGTTTTATTGACAGAAATACTTCCAGTTACCAAAGTACGTTGCATTCAACGGAGATAAGAAACGTGTTAAAGGCATTGGCATTGTGCTATTAGATTTCCCTGTGGGTTTGGAAGTTATTTTATATGTATCAGCAGTTTTCTTAGGGCCAAACAAGACTATAAGTGCAAGTGTATAATTTTAATTAATTTTGATGGAAATTTTCCCCATTATATGAATAGCCATTTTGCTACGATTACATATTAAATTCCGTTCGCATTCAATAGTTATAAGCGCTTTTCGAGACCTTCAACATTTGTCCTATATTTTGAATCTGTTTTTTTATTGTCTTTGGTTTTGATTTTTTTAACTTCTTTTAGTACGAGAGGCATTAAAAAGCTCGTTAAAAATAGGATTAAAAGAAATATTTTTAAATATAAGTTTTATCCTCCACATAAGCTCCATCAGCATGAAAGTGTTTATGCAACCAATGAGGGCAACCATGACATTCTGGGAGAACAGAGTCTCTTGAGAATCAAACCATATCATAGGCAGCCTTTTTAAGTCACTAATAGTATCAAAATAGTTATGTTTAAGGTTAGACAATAATAAAGATCAAAACCTGTTAAATCAGGACTGTAATTCGATTCTCCAATGTTTCTGATTGAAATTATATCAATGTTCCCCTCATTTGATGAGAGCAATTGACAGGGTAGTTGCTGTGGTTGAAAAAGATTCTGAGATGGAACTCATGTTAGATTAACTAATTTTCTCAAAACCTTTTTATAGGTAGATATTACAATCTTTTCTCCTCTAAATGTCAACCAGCATAATTTCTTCAAAGTCCCAGAATTCTTTCACCGTTTTATTACCTCCTGATCAGATTACTTACTACTTTCTACCTTCGGGTAACCACTGCTTTAACAAAGCTTTTTCTTCTAAAACTTTCATTTCCAGTAACTGTTCTCCTCAGAAAGTTTTGTGATCTTTTTTGTCTAAGATTACATAGAGACTCTCTGCTCTTGTCAGTTAGCAAGATTTTCGCCAACCAAAAATGACAAATATTTACTCAACTTTCATTTCTGAGATAGAATTATGTGACTGTTAGGCATTGTCTATGGTTCTATTTGTTGGCTGTGCTCAAATAAATGCCAAGCACCATTGAATACTTCCTCAAAAACTGATGTTTTTCTGCCAATCAATTCGTCATATCCAACCGTGTTTCGTCTTTCTTTGGTTGATTCAATCATTCTTTTGTTTTTTACGGCTTATAAACCCTTTGATGATTATTTAAATCCAGAAAATATTTTAGATTGTAAGATTATTGTGTGATAATAATGATACAAGTCTTCCTAATCAGCCGATATTTGGAGAGATAAGAGATAGGGTCTGAATTTGCGCGTAAGTGAACAAACCGATTTCCAGTTTCTAGCTGTTATCTATCACATCCCGGCACATCCAAGTTTACAGCACCTGGTATTTCCCAGCAGCCACGCATATAGATACTGACCAGGTTCGACGTTGCTTAACTTCAGTGATCATGCAAGTACCTGTTTTCACTACGATATGTCGGTAAGCCTTCTTTGAAACGAAATATCTGATTGTAAATTGGTGATCTTTACTCAGTAATATTCTTAGTTTTCAAAGCCAACTTGACCATAAATCTCATGGCATTTCCCGTTTCAATTCTAACAAGACTCATTCTACTCTAAATTGAGTTGTTTTTTAAATTGGAGTCAACCTCAATCGATTACCATCCTTCCGGTTTATTCAGGTTATAACACATAATTTCAAGCACATTTTTCGGTAAAACAAAGATCAAAATAATTGAATAATTATCTTATGACATTATTTTCCCCCAAATTATCTGAATAACTATCGAAAAAGAATTATTGGTTTCTCGTCAGACAGTTCTGTAGTTAGAATCAGTAACTGGTGGACAGTGTTTTTATGTCATTTAACATCCCCTAATTACTGCATTAAAACGGATTCTTTGTTGTAGGCAGATTATACGAGAGTGAATATAGTTTTATTAAAAATGAATTCCAATAGAATATGCACTACTTCACTTCGGCGGTGGTGACTGAATTAAATTTATTGTGTTTCTTTAGCGGGACGCTATCTTTTAGGCAATTCTCATTAATTCCGTTTCAAGGACTTGAAATTAATCATTCGGGTTCAGAAAAATGGAAGGTAAGTTTGATAAGGAAAAGAAATGAATAAAACGCTTATTATAGACGAAAATTGATCAAGGATAACATATTTTAGTATTTCAAAGGGAATGAATTAAACACGGACAAAAAAAACAGTACAGCGGCTAAGAGTAAAATTATAAAACTGACGTGCTTGTTTAAAAATGGCTGGAAATTGCAAAAGCAACAAAAATTGAAAAGACATAGTGTTTTCTATTTGCTCACCAGTCAAAAAGAAAATTTCAATCTTCAGTTGATGCTGCTTTTCAAGGACTGAGAATTTTGAGACAAGTTCATAGCAGACTTCGTAAAAGCATTGTTTTTCCAATTAAATCTGGGAAAAACATATATATAAAAAGATTCAACCTATTAGAAGGCCACGAATAAATATTTTAAAAAATCTGAAAAGTTAAAAACGAAACCTTGTAAATTACAACGATTTTTCTGAATATTCACATGAAAGTAAAAGAATTTTAATAATTAAATAATTAATTTAATTTAATAATTCCCTGTAAATATGAATGTATCATAAATATTACGTATAAAATATATAAAAACATTAGATGTTTTTAATCTCATTATATTGACCGATATATATATATATATATATATATATATATATATATATATAAATATAAAACTAAAATTCCATGGTCATACTTTATTCCATTGGAATCGTATATATATATATATATATATATATATATATATATATATATATTAGATGTTTTTAATCTCATTACATTGACCGACATATACATATATATATATATATATATATATATATATATATATATATATATATATATATATCGGTCAATTCTAGTGCTATTCTGAATCAAACAGAAATGATTTAGAATACATGACTGAAAGATATTATAGGTTTTTAGTAAGTCAACGAATATTCAAACGTCATATATTAATATATTTAATTAGCGTTTTCGTCTCTAAAAAAGTACGTCTGAAATGAACACACGGAAAGAGAATTTTTTATAAGCATTTCAGCCCAAGCGAGGCTGGAGTGCAACTAGCACGCAGGCGGTTACAGAGAGTGAACGTGAATGAATGGACTATTTATAGATGAGATTCAGGAAATAACAGAAAAAAGGGGATCGAGGCAACAGAAGATGGCGATCGATGTCGCAATTATTTTTTTAAAATTGTAGTTTTCAAAGGAAGGGATATCCATTGTCGGGAAGTGCGAGAAAAGAAACTGCGTGAATGGAAATGGCGGTTATATTTAACTATTTCAACAGTAAAAGTGTGAGACCTAGATGCCAATCCAGTAGCACGATTAATTTCATGTCGTCGGGGGCATCAGGGACGATAGCACGTCAGAACAGTTGCCATGAAAATATTTGTTGAAAAGACCAAGAGAAGCCACATCACGTCTATGAGAAAGTGACTGAAGCCGAGATGTCAAATCAAGACCGATTATATTGCTGATCCTTCTTTGAATTTTGCCGAGAACCTCGAGATGTGCAAAGGGGCCCCAGACCAGATATGGCAACAATATTCAATGCATAGACGAATGGAAGGTATGTAGATGTGGCAAGAGAAAAAAACCTTCTGGCACGACTCTGTGTATATATACTAGAGATATATTTTAGATTAAATATTTGGTTTAGACATTATATGCATTTTGAAGGGCGAAACAAACCCTTTATTTTCTTAAAAGAAACACCGAGTGTGTATTGAAAATGAGTTCTATGCTCTTATCTCACTAATCCTTTCTTGTTATTCGTATTCTTCTACCACCTTTTTTTAATAACTTTTTTCCGTTTACTATCACATCTTCGTTCTTTTTGTCGCCTATTCAAAAATCTTACAGAGTATGTTACCAGCTGTTATTTTTTCTTCATTTATATTGAATAAATCCTGTTAATTTCCCCAAATCCATCTTACATCATTATGTTTTCCAGAAATTTCAGGTATCTTTTTTTTTATTGTAGGTATCACTTTCCTTGCAATTCCTCTTTCCTTTATAACTAGTTCGTTAATCGCTTTGTTCTGCCCTACGTGTTCTTACCAGCAGAGATTACAGCCACATCTCTGTCGCTTAAAGTTACTACTTTATACCCTGAGTTGATTGTCAAGCATACTCTGGCATATAGACGATGACATATTACATGACTAGACTAAATAAATGGTAGATTTGTCTATTTCATTTAATTTGACACCAACTATTAAGACAAAGGTTTCAAGTACCTTAGAATATCAATTGCAGAATATTAAAAAGAGCAATATTCAGCTATTTACGTAAATACCGTGAAATCGTTGTAAGGAAGTGGCATATGGCAAGACTCATAAAATATTATTACAGGGAAAGCGGCTTAACCAGGAAAGCTTTCATGGTTGTTCGTATCTTCAAACTTGTTTTATGGATATGCTCTACAACTCATATACCGTATTATTTGCTTAATGTTGAGTAAAAATTATTACCATTTTTCTTTTCTTTTTTCAGATAAATCATTTGATTTCCAATTTTGTATTAGGTTCCACAACGCGCTGACTGTTTTTTTTTTCAAGGTGTAATTAGTCGATTTATTATTCAGACGTTGGAATAAAAATATGAAACTAGAAAAAAATTACTTTTTGAATTGATTCGAACATGCATTCCCTACTTCAAGAACCCAATTTAACGAACTTTGATCCCAGATATATTCAAGATTTGTTTTTCCTGCTTTTTATTTTAACCATCTAAGAGTAGATCGATAATTTTGTATTTGCTAATGATGTTCACCCTCTACAAGGCCCAAGAGCTACTCGAGGTAGAGAGTTACAGAGTAAGAGGCAAAGACCCTAGACTTGAACAAGTTGTCGTGATTAGGTGTCGGTTCCACAAAACAGCAGTTAAGGGAAAGAAGCCGTTCTGGTGCAACTTAAATCTCACCAACGGAATATGAAAGGAATGATGGTGGTTCGCTAAAATATGAGAAAGCATGACGGGTCTTAGCCAAGAAGGTTAGAACTGGTAGAACTATGGAAGGTATTACGTCTGAAGACTTTCCATGGAGAGAGCGACAGAGCAGCGGGAGGATTGCGACGTTTATTGGTCATTAAAAGCAACAAAAAAGAAAGAAAAAATGAAGATTTACTAACAAAATATTTTATCTAAACCTACAAAAAAGTTGAGAATATTACTAACTATTACGATTATTATTTTTACTAATATGGACGATATATGGGCGATATTTGCTACTTCTCAGCTTGATTCAGATATTAAATGTCGAAAAATGATGGAGTAATTTCATCAGAAGAATCACTGCAGTGAGTTAAATTTAGCTTCTCAACGACAATAAGCGTTTGCATAGATCAATCAATCTATTTTGGATTTTGGTAATCTATTCCAACACGAAGTGCTGTAGATTAAAGCTAAATTGTACGATGTAACAGCAGTCTAGAATTGAAGAGAATTAAATAACAGAATTTTGTTCATCCACGAGCAGACGCAAATATCAGCATAACAACTACTTGTGAGTCTCCAAAAAATACATACACTTTGATTTTGTGGTTATTGCGCATGTAATGAAGAATTCGGTCTCTTCGAGCATATGCCAAGATACTATCGATATGATTTGGAGATTTATAGAACCTCATACAGGTTAAACGCTAGACACGTTACTTTTAGAATGAAGGAGACTTACAATGATTATATATATATATATATATATATATATATATATATATATATATATAATTCCAAATAAAAAGCCCTCAGCCACTCACAATTTACAACAACCCTTAAGGAAGATTCGGGTCATTAACACTTGTATCCTATATAGGTTCCGTTACAGAAAACATCTCGCTGTTTTGCATAAAACATCTGGTACCCAGTATAAATTTCACCTTATTCAGCAACGGAATGGTTTGTTGAAGTTTTTTTTTTTTAATAGAAGTATGTCAATTTAAACTCCAGCCACGTTCAACTCACCAAGCTTGGAATAAACGACACTATTATTTAATCATCAAAAAAGCTACATTGTAAAAAGACATGAAATAAAGTAACAACGCCTAAAACAACCCCACTAGGCAGACGTTCCCCCGCAGTAGGTTGCCATTCCCTTCTGAGGTAGCCTAGTTACCAACCAAGGCTATAAAATCCGATCTCTCCTGCTACTCAAACCATAGCTGGATTTATACCTTCCCAGGGGAATTTGCGCGTAAGTGAATGCAACGAATTCAACTGGAATTTTAATACGAATTCTTACTCCGAGCCGATACCCATTACAAAACAACGCCAATCCAGTAGTGCTTGGACATTAGTTAAACCCATGATGCTAAGCTTGAGGGAACCTATACTTGGATGTTCAGAGCTATATTTAACATATTTTGGAGACGACATCCAACTAAATCACAGCTCTATGGAGATATCCCTGATATTTCTACAATCTTCGGTGAACGCAGAATGCGCTTTACAGAACACTGCTGGCGCGCAAAACAAGAATTTGCGAGTGATTTACTGCTCCGGACACCTAGCCATGGCACAAGACGAATTGATTGCCCAGTAACTACATATATTAACTAGCCCTATAATGACAGAGGATGCCACCAGAAAACAAGTCCTCTTGTAATTGTAGAACCGGAACCAACCACCAGTTGGAGCTATCTCTAATTCGGAAAATGTGGTATACCAAGCTACCATCTTTCCAAAATAATATATTAATAATAAAATTTATACATTGGAATTTCAGCGGGGAGTTGAAAACAGAGACTCTAAAATCACCGGCATTTCTTCTCTAATTGTTCTTTAATACACCAAACTGCTCTAAGAATTATTGGAGACTTAAAGATAGGGACTTCACTCCACAAATTAAATGGGATATCATCTGTCAGTCTCAAACTCACAATAACTTGCGGAATAGATGCAATCTATGCATACAGGAGAAAATCATAATAATTAAATATAAAAATGCTGACCAATTAACTTTGGGGGATATACACTTGAAATGTTGATATATATATGGGTATAAACATATGTGTATTCATATGTATGTATGTGTATATGTAGTTATATTGCTAGTCAAATTTTTTAATATGTAAATCTATAGATATATTTAATTATTTAGGTGATTATCTTGCTGATACCTACAACATTTATATTTATTTTTTTATTTTTTATTAAATATTTTATATTTTACTTATTTATTATTATTAACAGTATTATCTTTATATTTTTATATTCTAAATTTGTTTACTATAATTATCTAAATATATTAATTTTATTCATTGATTTATTGATTTAATCTATTTTATTATATTATTTCATTTATGTTAGATATTATTATTATTATTATTATTATTATTATGTAAAATGATGCTGATTGCATTATGTGATGATGATGCTGTCAAACTGACAACCCTTTCACTGAATTTATTAGACACATTATGTCACACATTTAACTTCCTATCCCTTTTTCCTCCCATCTCTCTGCCTTCCCTTACCTGTTGTATTAACTTAGTCTCTCTTTATGTTTTCTCTTCTTTATTTACCCTATTAAGGAAATGTTTCTAGGTCAATTTATGTTTGCTATTGGCTCATCATTTATTTCTTCTCTCTTTTCTTTTATTTATCTGTCTTTTTTTTTCTTTTAATTTTGATTCTTTTTCTTTTTTCTTATTATTTTTTCACTTGTTTCTCTCTTTTTTTCCCTTTCTCGTTTTCTCTCTGTCTCTGTCTCTGTCTCTGTCTCTGTCTCTGTCTCTGTCTCTCTCTTTTCCCCTCCTTCTTTTTATCCTGGTATATCTGTCTGGATGTATAGATTCCATTTCTTTAACATATTCGGTCTGAAGAGATGGATATAACAGTATTCATGAAATAAGTTATAACCAAGGGGGATTTTAAAGTTGTTTTCTTAATTTATCTTTATAACTTGCTCTATAACTTACATCGAGTTCTCATTGGATTAAAGTCCTCTTTGGATTAAACTCTACCAATTACAAATTGGTATTATATATATATATATATATATATATATATATATATATATATTATTATTATTATTATTATTATTATTATTACATAACCAGTAACAGCCACTTTTCATGAATACCTATGCGAGTTCAATGCATATATTTAATAATATGCAGGTGTAGAAACTAAGCAGAAGAGAGATAATACAAAGACATAATAAAATGCAAACATGATCAATCATCCATAGATAGATAGATAGATAGATATTAGTGAAAATATGCACTAACCTGAAAATCTCATGAAATCAAATTAGAATTGTTCGAAATATATGACATATGCAACTCAATACATCAATGAATAATAATAATAATAATAATAATAATAATAATAATAATAATAATAATAATAATAATAATAATGTAGTTGGAGCCCTAGGACTGGTTGGAAAAGATTCCAGTAGACTAATTGAAGGGATACCTGGAATTCCATGCCTCAAGGAGATACAGAAAATTGTTCTAACAAGTACAGCCCACACCTTACGAAGGGCTTTATCTCTGTAATCTTTTTCTTTTTTTTTTTTTTTTTTTTTTTTTTTGTCAGTGGAAAGTGTCATGACGCCATTTCTAACCTTAGGTCCCTGGGCGGGACCCGGAAAGAAATGTGTAAACGCCAGAAATCAAAGAAAATAAAAATAATAATAATAATAATAATAATAATGGATCTCCAAAAAGTATTTTGACAATTTTAAAAAGTCTTTATGAAAAATTTAGGAGAGGTGGCAACTAAATTTTTGTTGCATGTTAGATGCCCTTAATGCAACGAAGGGGTCTCATGTAGAAATGTATTATCGGTATATAAACTTCACTATTTACTTCATATTATGTAAACATTTCAAAATATTCATTTTCTGTTGTAATTTTAATATTTTTTTCTAATTGTTTAATGACATTGTGTATAACCTGTCTTTCCAGTGCGTATATTTTTCATAAAACGATTGGCCCTTCATTCAGCACTCATTTTAATAACAGGTGAAATCTTTTCTTGATAGTAACTATTTGTAATTTAAAAAAAATGAAATCGCTGCATTACCTTAATATCTTTATTGTAATAAAACTGCAAAACCTCGTTATCAGGAACAGATGCGTTCTACGACCCCGCGGATAGTGAAGTACACGGCGAGTTATTTTTAGAATTTAATTTAATGTTCTCTTTGTTTTTGCTAGCAAGAAAAGCTCAATAACTTTTGTCTAAAAGTTTTTAATATACGATTATAATATTTGACAATGTTTACTTTTTACAGAAATGATTTTTTTGTTCAGTGTTAGTCCATTTTTAACAGCGGGAACGCCACTTTCCCTACTAAAAATAAATTCTATTCCTGCGACATAATAAAAGACCAGAATATTGTTTCTATGTCTGATCTAAAGGCGCCCAATCATCTCTTGTCGGTCTTGTTAGTATTCAAAAGCCTTTACGCGACCATATGTGGAATGAAATTGTCCCTTTCTCATAAACAATACGACGCAAACCTATTGCTATCTTTATTTTTACGGTAATGTTCAAACGAGCTGCATTCCTTAGTTCCGCCAGTTAAGGCTTTTTAGAGTTAGGATCTGACATGACAAATATAAAGTATCAAATCATTCTCATTCCCTTCGTACTGGTAAGAAGAAATTTCTACACTGACTACTTGTTCCTAAGAACTGTTACTTTGTGGAACAGAGACCCGAGAGTCTGGTTCCAAATCACTATAATTTTAGCCTCTTCGAATATAGAGTTTTACATATCTACGTAGAAATTGCCTCCTCTTGCGTCCATACAGCAACCACATTTCGTAATCCTCGACATTGAGTGGATAAGCTTCTCGCCGGTCTATCGCTGCTTCCATGGAAAGTCCTGAGACGAACTACATTTCTTCGTTCCACCAATTCTAACCTTCACCGCTAGGACCCGCCATGCTACGCGAGTTGTAACGAATCACTCTCATTCCCTCCGTATTTCACTGGTGAGAAACTTCTTTCGGCGAAACACTGCACCGTGGAACCGACTCCCAAGAGGATGTTTTCCCGATCACTAAAATCTTAACCGTTATCTACTCCGTATACCCGCATAATATGCGCCATTTACGCTGTAACTCTTTTGGATCCGGGTTTTGTACAGGCTGAATGCCACTGTAAAAAAAATATTAGTTCTCGGATTGGGTGAACATTTTAGCAAATATAAATTAGTATTCAATTTATTTGTTTTTATTAATCTAAGTCTTTTTTTTCTAAGGGTTTGATATCACACTTGTTGACGTTATGAAATTTATCATTTCTTTATTTTCAAAACTGTAATAATATCAGATTCCTTATCCTTATAATCTAATCCCTTCAATATATATATATATATATATATATATATATATATATATATATATATATATATATATATACCAAAGTCATTGTATATGAAACAGTCATCCTTTTACAAGCAGAACTGTAGATTAAACAGGAATATCATTTGGAAGGACAGCGTAACCAGATATGGTGACCTTAAGAAATCTCAAGACAGCAGCGTTAAAAACATTAACATTAAACACCTGAGCAGATTGACAGATCATGTGCTCTGCATGAGTGACATCGGGTTTCTCCTTACATTTCCTTTGTAACGGAATCAGCACCTGAAAAATTTCACGCGGTTGTAGTTACAAAGGTCAACGAATTATGAAAAAGATAGTCATGGGTGCGAAATCTTGCAAAGAACAAGCGGCATCGCGTAACCTCATGCGCCGTATCTAGTTCCATAGCTATTGAAGCTCCATGACTAAAAGTCGCAGAAATAGAGGCATGTAATGAACAAGACAAACATGAAAAAACAAAATAAACTCCATACAAATCATGCTCCATACCACGGAGAACAAAAGCCCGGGTAATGAAAAATACAGAATGCCACAACTTTGTCTACATAAGAAAGGGGAGGTTAAGCCAGACCCCATGGTTAAGTGGGAGAATTTGTGTGCCGAGTTCATTTTTGTCGGTAATGGAAACAGATGTCACTTTTGTATGGGCGTATCGATCTTCAAAGCCGTGGGTGATGACAAAATGCTGAATATGAAGCAAGAACTCATGTCAATCTAAAGGCATAGGAATAAATTCGTGACAATGAAAATGTTATTGTGGGATAAATTTAAATCCGTATCCCTCCTGCGTCGATTCCTTGGCGCATACATGCGAGCCTTCTGAATAACACGTCTTATATGATAATGACATATCCATTTTGAATACGATCTCACTCCACCTACCTTTATCTGCTCCCTTTGGTTGGTTTGGCAATATATACCATGGGCCCCATAATGGCTATCTCATTACAGAATCGAGTTTTCTGGCCTTTTCAAATGCATGATGGTGGTTGTGCGAAAACCGACAAATAAACAGCGCATGCACATGAAACTTTAAGCCCCGGGGAAGCGACGTTGGAGAAGTCGAAATAAATTGCGAAAATTTAAATAACTATGAGAAGAGTACGGGAAATATGATACAGGTTCCTGAAGGCATATTGGAATAGCTACAAACTCCTTAGAAATGCAAGGTCTAGTATTAAACAGGCAAACCTCGCCAGAAACAAACACGAGAGTACTAAAATGTTTTATGATATCTGTTCTCTTCTATGACAAAGAATCCTGGACAATCTTCTCACATATGACGAAGAAACTTAAGGCAGCAAAAGTTTTTCTCTGCAAAAGCATGGTGAGAATCCCATGAACTGAGTTCTAAGTAAAATGAGGAAAAAAGACACTTATACTTAGAATCAGAAAGACAGTTAAAATTTCTAGAATACATAATAAAGAAAGAGGACCTCGACAATCTGATGATCACAGCACATACAAAATCGGTTGGGTGGGGGGAGAAAGAGATTAGAGGGAATTACCAAACGAGCTTGTGGAAATGGATAGTACAAAAGGAGTCGGGAAATATAACGAAAAGAAAAACTTTAAGAACGACATTTGATAGTAATATGTGGAGAGTTATGATCGCCCACGTCCTGAATGGATACTGAACAGAAGAAGTGTCGTGACAATAATGAAAATAATGATAACTTCTCATGCAAGAAAGTCAGTAAGAATTATTCCTAATGTAAATAATAACTTTCAGTAATATTTAATATTTCTTAGTCTGTTAGACAACCTTTCAGGATGCCATCGTTTGGTTCGCATTGCCGTCCCACCTACCAACGGTTCGACCCTTAAAGTTAAAGTATCCGTGTCTCAAAATTTTGAGGCTCGTGCTGGTATTTGAAAATTGCAAATTACAAATTGATACCTCAACACTGTCTGAATCCACATTTTCCTCTGCTTCATCTGCGAAAAAATATGGTATTGATTAAAATAATTTTATCTAAAGTGTTTAATGAATTATTTACATTATTTACACCCGGATTAATGCTCTCGTCATTGAGGCTATTATCACAACGTTTCGGTTGCTGTGACCACTGCCCTTCGATTCGAACTAAAACCTTCGTTTAATCAACGCCTTTTTTCAAGACCAGATATCCCTAGCTATGGACAGTGCAGAACAAGAACACTCAATACCACATAGATTAAATAAGTTTATTTGGAAATTCCTTGAGAGTTACACGCACCTACTAACAGTTGAAGAAGGCCGATGGTTACAACGAACGAAACACTGTGACAATGATAATAAAGATCAAAACATTAGTTTGATTTTAAATAATATTAATTAGTCCTCACTCAGAAATTGATTGACGTATACTTCATATCTATCTAATGAATAAACGTTGAATTATAATATCACTTTGATTTCTGTTATTGCAAGAACCTCAGTAAACATACGCGAAGTATAGTGATCTATAAACTTTGCCAAATGTTGCATTTTCGAAATAAAAACTGCACTTAGTAATTGTAGCTAGGGTTTCCTTTAACTTTATTTTATTTTCAACTCCCATATCAACATTCTACAACCAGAAATTTATTAGCACAGATTAGATATAAACTATAAGCCACCGGCTAGAATCGAACTTGGATCACTTATTCTTAATATCAAATAGGCTACGAATAATCATCAGTCAGTAAATTCACCTAATACTGTCAGCGCGATATCGATTTTTGTTCTATCGGGTTGATGCATAATTATCAGACGTTTTTAAACAATATTTATTATGAAAAACAAACATAACAATTCAACAATAACATTTTTACTGAGTATGATACGCATTTTAATAACCTGAAAATAAATGTTTTTATTAAAATAAAATGTAAACAAAACATCAATATTTATTAACAAATAACTCGCCTACAAAAACGCCTGATAATTATACACCAACCCAATAAAAGTAATTGCTGCAATAAAGTTTGTCAAAATGCAAATAAAAAAAAATAATAAAATAAGCTGAAAAAATGCTCTTCAAAGATTAATAATTAATATGGATTCAATTAAGTTCGAACACTATCAACTTTTGTCAGTTAAATACGAGTCAAGCGATGTTACGTTATCACAGAGTTCAAAACGAAAAGTGATGTCGTTTTCTAAAACGTTCCTCGCTTTATTATTTGCTTCTAAACTCGTCAATTAAAAATGAACATTTAATCCGTAAATTTTTAACGAAATATGAATGTATTCGGTTTGAAATTTCTTATCGCTTACGTGCGAAATAATCGTTCAGAATTTATTAATACTCTTCAAATTTCGATATTATCGGCAAGACAGCGTCACATATCTAACGCCATCTTATTTTTAATATTTCTGTATAAATAATAAAGGATTATGCTTCTATCAATCAGCGAAGATGGACACCCTTTACAATTCTAAAAAAGAGGTTGTTAGCACATATAAAAAAGGATTATTTATTAAATACATTATACACATATATACTACACGTTTAAATTAATTATCATGGTTATATATTTAACAAACGTATATATTTATTTGCAAAGATTGTTTAACCATTTCTACATTTAATAAGCTAATATGTATATAATAAATGCATAAAATAATACAGGGAGAATGTAATCCGTGCCTCCAATTAAGACTTCGTTAGATGAAGATCCTCTGACCTTACGTGAACTTTGAACCAAGGATACAGCTCCATTCACCCAGGTCACTGAAGCGGTACAGTTTACTTTTTCAGTAGGCTGTGTGAATGCTAGATATGAGCTCGCATTGATCTTGGAGCATCTTATATTTGTTTTCTGTTTTCTGAGATAGTCAAATTAGATATGACAATTTCGAATTTTATACTTCATTGTTTTTATTTCTAATAACGTCATTTTAGCCAAAGTGGCCTAAAATCTGGTGTAATCTACGGCAAGGAATGGCTTGTTACTTTTAACACCTCAAAAAACACAAATGCTTTCTATTAATCATCAAAGAGACACCTTCCTGCCTTCCATCAGCATGGCTGATGCTAACCTACAGAAAAGTGAATAGTTTCACCTTCACTAACTAAGTGTAAAGATTATATTGAATCAATTGCTAGTTCTGCTGCTAGGAAAGTTGGTTTACTGTGTCGTGCTAGACATTTTTCTTCAGAATCTATCTTCCATATTTATAACTCGTCCATGATTCAAATATTGCTACCACATATGGTCAGGTGTTCCTGCTATATATTCTGAGATTCTTGAAAATATCCAAAGAAGAATCTCCCAAGTTATTGGTCTTGAAATGGCATTCCGACTTCAGTCAATTTTCGACCGCCATAATGTAACTTCATTGTGCCTTTTCTGTATATATTTTCATGATAATTGTTCTGATGAAATTCGCAGTATGATACCTAGGCTTTATGAATTTAAACGCATAAGTAGATTCCCACTAGACGTCTTTTAACTCTGCTCGTAATGAGTGCAAGCGTACCCTCAAGGAAGCGAAGTTACTATTTGCTTATAGAATGAAACAACGTATAGCATCACGCAAGTTCTGTCCTAAAGATTATTGGTGGCTCTGCAAGAGTGTGCTGAACAACAGCATATCCTCAGTCCCTCCCCTATTTAAAATCCGAAGTCGTAACATCGACAGCAGATACGGCAGAATACTTTGCGCGTAAATTCTCTTCCAGTTCAACAAATGACATATCTTGATTGGCTACATCTGACTTCCCCTCTAAAAACTGAGTCTATACTTAGTGATATGTACATAACCCCGTCGATGGTCTCGGACACCATGTTTGAATTAGACTACCATAAGTCAATTGGGGGTGACGTGATACCAGCGGCATCCTAAAGAAATGTGCTCCCGAGCTGGTTCCATTTCTCTCTAAACTATACAACTATTGCCTCACAGCTTCCTGCTTTCTAGCTTGTTGGAAGTCCTTCTCTGTCGTCTCTGTCTTTAAGAACTCTGGACAACATTTTGACCCCTCGAATTATTGTCCTGTCAGTCTTCTACCGATTTTCGGCAAAGTCTTCTTGGCTTTAATCAATGCTGAAGCGGTTCAGCATCTTACCTATCACAACCTACTCTCTGGAAAACAATATAGATTCTGTTTTGCCCTGTCTGCCGCTGACGAGCTTATGGACATAACCATATATATATATATATATATATATATATATATATATAGTTTTAAAAATTATGAATTTATTAATTTTAATTTTATTAATCTCTAAGGCCCTTTCAACCAACATCTCATCAGGAGACAATCGTTGGATAATTAATTAACGAAAAGAACAGTAACGAAAATGAAGAGCAAAAAAAGGGGAAACACGCTAAAATAACAAACAAGTGTATATACTTATATCGAGGGATATATATATATATATATATATATATATATATATATATATATATATATATATATATATATATATATATGTCAAGCTCTTGGCTGTCGAGCTGTGGCTCTAGATATCCCGAAGGCGTTTGACAGGGTTTGGCATGCTGGTCTTCTACCTAAGCTTCAGGTCTCTTGTATTCTAGGACGTTTACTTGATTTAATCTAATCATTTGTATCTAATTGAAAAATGAAGGTTGTCCTGAACGGACTCTCTTCCCTTTCAGACTAACGCGGGCGTCTCTCAAAGCTCTATCATCCGTCCTACACTGATCTTCATCAATGATCTCCCTGATGTCATCAGTTCTAAAGTAGCTATTTATGCAAATGATACTAGCATTTACTCTTGTCTCAATAGGAAACCCTGCAGCGCTGACAAAGTTAACCTGACCGCTGCTCGTGAAAAGGACATCCACTAAGTGGTTGACTGGGACAGGAAATGGCTAGTAAATTATAATGACTCCAAAGCTAAACTGCTATATTTAACCACCAAAAGGAAATGTCACTATCCCCTTCCCATCAGCGTGATTGATGCTCCTCTTGTGAGAGCGTCTCACTGCGCTTTCTTGGCCTCACGTTTTCAACTGAATTTAAGTGGAACAACAAAATTGAATCAATAGCTGCATCTAGTGAAAGGAAAGTTGATTCACTGTGTCATGCCAGAGACCATTTTGCACATCTACAAATTAACCATTCGTCCATGCATTGAATATTGTTGCCATATCTAGTCAGGTGCCCGTGCCGTTCATCTCGAGGTCCTCGACAAAACCCAAAGAAAGATCTGTAATCTAATCGGTCCTAAATTGGCTTCTCGATTTCAGACACATTGTCATAGACGTAATGTGGCTTCCCTCTGTCTTTTCTACAAATATTTTCATGGCCACTGTCTGACGAGCTTTTTTAACTGGTACTCCGACTACACGAATTTAAGCGTGCTACTAGATTGGCATCTAGGCCCCACCATTTTACTGCTGAAATAGTTAAATGTAACCGCCACTTTTACTCCAACAGTTTCTTTACTCGCACTTCTCGATATTGGAATTTCTCTCCTCTCACTTGCTTGTCTGATTACTACAATCTTCAAAAGCAATGTCAAACGCTATCTTCTTTTGCCTTGATCCCTGTACTTATTTCCCTTTCCTAAATCTCCCCTACACCCACATTTTTCACTCACTTTTACTCTCCGTAACCGCCTGCGCGCTAGTGGCACGCCTGCCTTGCATGTGGTGAAATGCTTAAAAAAAAAAGGTCTCATCTATTTACAGTTGAAATGGATAGATGCAAACGTATCTTCTATGCAACAGAGAAAACCCACACTTCTCGCATGCAGAAATCTCTTCCGACTTCTTGCTTTCCAGCCAACTTTAATTCTCAAACATTTAAAATGCAATGTGAATCGTTACCAACTCTCTTCTTAGGGTGTAATGATTAGAAAAAGCTGCAAGATTTAGCACTGACTTTTCAAATCAATTTTTTGTATATTTTATGTATTTAATTCGTATAAAATATTGTTGTGAAAGTATTTAATTATATGTACGTATATATAATATATTAGCGAGACTAATTTATTGTTTTATGTGCTAATTATTTAAAATATTTTGTTCTCGAGATTTTGTTTGCATATGTCCCTCGTAAAAACTATATATATTTTCAATTTTGTAATCATTGGCGTCGAGACGCGTACAAAGAATGAGTCTCATATTGTACCGAGTACACTCTCTGTATTTGGGCAGACCAAAATAGAACTGCTAGACATAATCCTCTCTTGCCAATACGTCTTGGAACAGCAGAATGATCATCATAGCATTACTGATGATCATTTACGTCATCGTTCAAGTACGATTCGTCATCACTACACAAAACATCACGCATCAAGAACGCATCTCCTTTCTCCAACCAATTTCTTCGTTCATATTTCTGGTATCAATCATAACGATACACAAAATTATGTCACCATCGTAGACAATAAGGATGCCTCGATACCGACCTCATGAATAGATTAACTTTTCATTCCAGCTTTTTATCCGAATTATCATTATCTAATCCTGATTAATTTAATCTGAGATTCCTTGAAAAAAAAAACAGATTTAATTTTGGAAATAAATGCGTTTCCTATATTTATATTCTTATAAATTATTTCTTTTCTTTAAATTTTAGCTCTCATTACTTTTTTCTTCTCTTCACTCATATTCCCTATACTAATTTTCTACTTTATTTCTTTTTACTCTTTCTCTCTCTCTCCTCCTCTCTTTTCTTTTACTTCCTTTCTGTTTATCGTCTGTTTTCCATTTATCAGCCAAAAACTCTCCTTTTTGTATTGTTTTGTTTCCCTTTCTTTTTTCTCTTTTTTTTATTTTTACACCGCATTCCTTCTCTTTTTCTCTGTCTATCAGTCTGTCTCTCTCTTTCTCTAATGCTCACTTTAATTTTCTGCTTCATCGATCTCTAACATTTTCTCTTTTTTCGATTTCGCCCCCCATCATTCTATTCTATGTGAGCATGCGCCCATGTGTGTGCGTGTGTGTGTGAATGAATGTGTGTGTAGGCTTTATCTCTCTGTCTCTGTCTTTTTTCTTGCCTCTCTTTCTTGGTGTTAAACTATCTAAACTGGTCTCTTTCTATCCTTTCTTACACTTTCATTAACTTTCTTACCTTCTCTCGCTATTCTCTCTCACTCTATTTCTATCTCCCTTTCTTTCCCAAGCTTACCTACCCTCTGCTTTTACCACGAAGAGGGATTTATAAGGAGTTTCCCGAAATATATTTTACATGATACAGAATATTTCTATAAAAACAAAAGTTTAGTGTATCATACGTATGTTGCATATATTCGGGTTTTAAGTCGATATTTTGAAAGCCAATTTTAATGCCAAGAAATCTGGCATCGAACAATATAAGCGTAATAATTTCCTCGGGTTAAAATCTGTGAACAATCCGAAGGACTAGAAGCAATTCTCATCGTTTCTTATCGTCAGACATAACAAATGTTCAAATTTCAAAAACACTTATTACAAATCGTGACTCAGTTGAATGGAAACATAAAGAATAAATGGTAAACATTTTACCCTTGGCGTTCGATGCTTCAGGAGTACCGACTCTTAACTTTACAACTCATATTTTTAGTGTTATTTTGTTGATTATTTATAATGTTCACCAATTTGTATTGAAAAGGAGAGGGTATTAAAATAACAAATTTATTATTGCTATATAAATTTAACTTTTAAGTGTTGTACACAGTGCAAGCTACTGAGATCTTCACAACGTATATTATGATCGTTTTAATTCAGGATATTAATAAGTTTTTGGCAGTGTTCCGGTCAGGATGTCGCTAAGCAGTTGTTGAAAATTCAACTAGAAATCATCTCGACCAAATGATGATTGTAATAGTAATATAAAAAGTTTTCTTGCAAGGAAACAATGGACATTCATTGGACGAACAGTTACACTACTGTCTGTCAAAATTCATAATTAAATTTCTATTAAACCAATTTTTCATATAATAGGCTTTTTGAGTCCATTAACTGTTATCGCTCTTTCTAGTGTCGATGCGGCTTCCTTCCTTACCTTTCATTTAAAGTAGTCAACATCTTGATTATGGTATTATTTCTTATTTGAGTTACATATAGTCTTTTGTATATTCCTGGTAAGACCGTTCCTGGAGAATGTGTTGACTTAGTCGCAGTCGGGCAGAGTCTCTGGTTTGAATCTCTTGATTCCTTCCCTCGTCTTCCCGGTACCAACCATATTTATATGGTCGGTACTCCACTATGCAAATTAGGTGGATCCTACCACAACAATTTTTCCGTTATGCAAGTTATAAAGAAACTGGAAAAACTTTTCTGGTTACATGCGCGATTTTATGGCCCCACTTCTGAAAAAGGACAGAATATTCCTATTTTTCCTCTTGACTTCAAGATGTGAATTACGCGGTAAAAGTTTTCCCACTAGGGAATGATTGTTTTCCCGGTCCACTGACGACTGAAGTTTTTTTAACTTACCAACGACATCGTCTGATGTGTTCAACTGTCCCACTAATGAAATCGTGCTTCTTCACTCAGCGGGAAGTTTAATTTGAGCTCGACCATGTTTACCTGTTCGTAGCCATACTTCCCGTAATACATTTCAGAATCAAAAGCAAAACGGACATACTCAAGAGACTTTTTAACTTCATTTAAATAAATTAACATAAAAGAAATAAACGTCCATCGCAGAAACACAAAATTTTTGTTTGTTTCCTCAACACTTTCGCTGTTTATATACTGGAAATACACCTTCACCTAAAACTACACACAAAACCAACAACATTGTTGACAGTATTTATAAATTCCACAACCTCCAGTTTCATTATGGATACAGTGTGTGTATGATTAATCTTTTAATTCCTAATCCACATCATCGTTTTTTATTTAGAATGGTTTATTTTAAATCCTACTTCTTTGAATATTTGGTAGAGGGTCCTGATTACTTTGTGTCATGTCATTCTTATTCGAAATATGAATACCTTTGTCATCAGCATAGTCCCTTCGTGCTCAGTACGACGGCCGCTGGACAGAATACATGGACTCTCTTCGTATTTGTGCTTGCCTATACACAGAGCATAGTACATGAATAGAGGTTGTGAAAATATATGTATTTGAGACTAGAGAAAAACACAATAACGTGACTGTATGATTGTCAGTGTCTCTTATCAGAACTATCCATTGTCAAAATAATTTGCTTGGCAGTAAATCATCAAACTCTCAATATATATATATATATATATATATATATATTCGGAATATATATTTTCGCGCTAGGGACTGTAATGTTATAGCGGCAGTGAAACACTATCCACGCAAAGTAATAAAATACTTTGAGAATCATCAAATAAACTCAACCTCATGAAAGGAATCATATCCACGAATAACTTTTTACGCATATTAATATATCACATATATTTGCCAATCATCAAAAATCAGATAAGAGAGTTATACAATAATTATTCTAGTTTATGGAGGTTAGGTTGTTTTAGTCATATTTCAGCTTATAAATAAAAGTTACAGTATCGCTTATATTGTCAGAAATGTTATATAATTTTATATAGATATTAAGGAATTTTGATCAAATAAATATTAAATATGTATCAAAATCCTACAGAATGACAAGATAAAGAACAAGTAGGAAAGTTTTTTATCAATCTAACATGTTTCACTTTCATTAAAGCTTCATCAGAGAATGGGATATGGAAAAAAAGGACAACATTTTTTATCTTTATCCGAAGGCAGTACTGTCTGTTATTATCGAGCATCCACTGCGACCTGCTTCCCGCCCCAGTCGTCACAGAATTGTGTGCCCTGAGATTGTACGAGTAGGAAGAGAGTATTGATGGATCTTAGTGCGAAATCTTACAACCACACCAACCTGCAAAAAGCACTTAACTGGATCATCATCGATATATGGGTGTGTGTATGTATGTGTATATGTGTATACATATAGATGTGTAAATATATATATGTGCATATGAATATATATGGATATGCAGATGTCCTTGTGTGTATATATATATATAAGTATAGGTATATGTGGATGTGCGTTGTCTCTGCAGGTGTATATGTGTAAAGATGGAAATATACATATGGTCGTTTCGTGTGAATGTGTGTAGGTGTATATAGGAACTCATAGGCATATAAAAAGATATAGGTATGTGGTTACAAATAGGGGTTTAAGACATGTGTAGATAAGAAATTGTAAAAGAAGGACCTAATTTTCTGCTAGTGACATCTCTTCCAAATTTCTCCTCTAATATTCTCCAATTGGAAGTGAATTTTAAATAGCACGAAGTGAAAGTTTAGATTGGTATTTTAATTGAGATTGAAAGATACTACCCCAGTGTTGAGAATAAAATTATTTAAATGGGAATAACAGTTGATAATTGGGTACATAAAAACAATCACGAGTTTACTTAATGAACAAAAAATCAAAAACAATCAGATTTACTTAATGAACAAAAAAATCAAACGAATAGATCAAGATAAAAAGTTTTAAGATAAAAGTTTTAGTGGAAAAAAAATTACTAAATATAAAATGGATTGCTCTTTCAATGTTCTGTCTATGGATTTTTCCAATCGACTGTTTCATAGAAAATACCCAAAACTCCACCGAATTTCAAATTAATTTCTTCGTAGATTGTTTTAACATTTAGATATTTATCAAACCTTAACCTCCCAAATATGCACGTTAAAGTAACACGAACTGACAGCGTCTAAGAATTTGAATGAAACCTGTCGTGAAATTTATTGGGGTTGTTGTAACTTCTTCCTTTAATGTCGTTCTTATCATTCACCCCTTAGCCATCTATATCTAGAGACGAGACGCGTTAAATTTGAGCAACATCTAGCCGACACACTAGGGTTAAAATAGGAAACTAAAATGATACATATGACACACTCATATCCTCTCTCCCCACCTCACTTCCTCACTTCGTTAATTTTGCGTTATACTTGATGAGGTCCGTAAAAAACGTGTGAATTTCTTTTCATTTTTCATTTCAGCTTTTGGAAGTAAAGTCTGATGATCCAGAACCCTGTTAAAGGGTTATGGCAGAAATAGCTTATTACATGGAATCTTAACGTGGTCTGTCTTTTATTCAAACAAATATATATATATATATATATATATATATATATATATATATATATATATATATATATATATATATATATATATATATATATATATATATATATATATATATGGAGGTGAAAGGATATTTTATATAAAGAAAGAAAATAAAAGAATCAACAGAATATTAATGAGGATTAATGACGAAAATGGTCTTCTGCTAGAAGAACATAATGTATGCATTAAAATACTGTTAATCCATTGAATGATGTGATTCTTATTTAGAAAACTGTTGTCAGATGTTTCTGGTGTATATTTTTTTATGGAGCCTTTCGAATACATGGCTTCATCATCAGGCTGTATTTTTTCCGGTAAAGTTAAAACTTGAAGCAAATAATTGTTTGTAAACGAAAGATGTTTTTTTAAGAATGTACTGTTATTGATTGTTGTACAATCTCGGATAAAAAACAATTCCCTGATTTAGCATATTACAAAATTCATATAAAAATTCTCACTTGAAATTTTGAACTTTAGCGTTGCGACTCGCACGTTCAGATTGTACACCCAGCAATAAATAGTACATTCCAAAAAGCGACCGCCAATGATGAAGACACGGATCTTCTAAAGGGTGACTTTAATGCCCGAAAAAATACATGGAAATCCCCTGACAACAGTTTTATAAATGAGGATCACATCATTCAATGGATTAACACCATTTTAATGCATACATTATGTTCTATTAGCAAAGTGATTTCGAATTAATGCAAATATTGCTGATTGATTCCATGTATGATTTTCAGACTCTCTCTCTCTCCGACAGAATATATATATATATATATATATATATATATAAACACAAGTAATAAATTAAGACTTATGTCCACCCTCCCCATATTAAGGAACTAGATAGATTTTTGTCCGACTTAATCGGATTAATTAGAAAAATAAAATATAATAAAATATAGAAAAATCACTGATAATATACAACAACCAATTAGTAGAGATTTGAAAGAAATCAAAACAACAAAAATATGTTCGTAAAAGCTGACATATCTAAATTTTTTGTACAGAAATAAGTCCCAAGAAGTATAATAAGATGCTAAATAAAGAGGTTATTAAACACTATAAAAAAGGCCCTTTTTGGATCTGTAAACTGAATTAAATAAAGCTAGCATATTAGCTAATCAATTTAATTTAGGAAACAGAGTCGAAAACATGAACGTAAGGAATTGCTTCAAAACAATGAAAGATCATAAAATTATTTTTCCATAATCCGGAATGTCAATTATAAACCCAACTAAAACACAATTGGGTAAAATAAGTAAAATTATACTAAAGGAAATATGCCAATCGTTAAGAACATTCTTAAATATTAACCAATGGCGTTCCACTTACGACTGTATTAAAGGGTTTAGGAATTACGATAAAAAATAATAGATGTTCGTTTATTAAGTATGACATAAAAGAATTTTACCCACCGATTACGGAAAAAAAAAACAACTTTTAATGAGGCTTTACTGTTGGCCTAAGACTTCATATCTATTTCCAATGATAAAATAAATCTTATTAAACATTGCCGTAAATCATTGTTATTCCACAATAATGAGTTATGGATCAAAAAAGGCGTTAAAGGCAATTTTGATGATCCCATAGGGGCATATGACGGTGCTGAGGTATGCGAGGAGTTGGATGCCTCTTGCTTAATAAATTAAACAAAGCCCCAGGACCTAAAATAACCATGGTCTTTTTTTGTACAGTGACAATGGATTAATTATTTTTTTTTTTTTTGACAAAAGCAACCCTAGGGCATGTGACATAATCCGAAAAAAATAGAGTCATTGGCTTTTTTCCAAAAATTCGGATTCAATCAGTTCTTAAATTGAAATAAATCTAAAAATTACCATATATGGATATTATATTAGATTTAAAAACGGGATGGTACTATTTTTTCCATATAGAAAGGAGAATCAATACCCACAACACATAAACGTGTTTATTCCGTTAACCCAAAACATATCTTGAAAAAAAAAAAAAAAGGCATTAATCCTTTCACTTTCCACAAATACATCAAATAGGAATATTTTTAATGCAAACAAAATAATCTACGAAGCCTTTTAATGAAAAATGGACATCCGAATAAACTAGAATATAATATAAAATGACCACAGAATGCAAAATAAACATAGAACTATTAAAATATATTATCATTTAACATTCCCTCCCCATATAATTCTACGTTAATGAAAACTAAAATTGTTTGCAAAGTATTCTTTCGACTTCTATAACAAAAATTTCCTAATCTACTTTTTGCATTATATAAACTATTTAATACAAACTATGTCAAAATTAAGCATAATTGTATGCCACGTGTGGTTAAACAATTAATGGATCAACATGAACAAAATTAACGGATAAACCACGTAGAAAATGTAATTGTAGGAATAAGAAAGACTGTCCCCCTCCTGGTCGCTCCTCCAGGGTCAAGCGTGTGTGGTATACCAGGTAAAAAATATACAAGGATAGACTTAACAATACTGATAAAATCCTGGTCATATGGGATCTAACCAAAACAGATTTTAAAAAACGATATTATAACCATATTAGTAGCTTTAATAACGAAAACTTCAAACATAACCAGCAGGGATCCACTTACATATGGAAAATTAAACATGGGTATAATAAAACACCCCATTTTGAAATGAGAAAATATTAAAAAATGCCATAAATATTAAACAAAAATAAAGTTTGTCCTCTATGTATAGAGGAAAACCTTTATATCATTGTTTAAAGAACCTAATTAAATTGTTAAATTTAAAAACCCGCTCTTAAGGACTATGGACATAGAAAACACTGGTTACAACCCAAAGGTTTGAATTCTTCTCTTTAGAATTTTTTTTTAATGTTTATGAATAAATTTGGTTTAACACCCCCCCCTACAGAATAAATCTAAAAAAAATAAATTCGCAGTATAAAATAACAGAATCGTCATCGACTTGAGGACTTTCATTTCTTCAACCAAAATGGATAGCACATATAACTCGAAGAGAAAATAATGATATAATCAAGATGTTGACGTTCCACACTACCCCAAACAAAAAGTTAGGAAGGAAACTCCCATCATTGTTAGAAAGAGCAGTAACTGTTAGTGAACATAGGAAACCTAGATTCCTGAAAAAATCAATGAAAATAATTTATAAATTTTAACCGAATGCGTCACTGGCTATTCGGTCACTGAATACGGAATATTTCCTTATAAGGAAATGGCTATTATCCCCACTTCTATAAGATAAAAAAAAAAACAAAATGGAAAAACCGTCATAAATTTAACATGTTTCACTGTTTATTTTACGCTTCATCAGACATATTATTATTTAATATTTTGTTTTAATTTGATAAATTGTTTATATATTTATCTGTTTTAGATAATAGGTTTTGATTTCATTGCTTTCTTTTGAATTTTTTAAAATGCCATATTAAATAATAAATTACATTAATCTAAAAAATAAGTTAATAAATATATACATAAATCGATATAAACAAATAAAACAAAAACTTCAACAGAAATAACAGGATTTACTCACTTTTTTTTATTAGCATTAAATTACATCACTTAGGGTCTTTCGTATCTATTCTTTTGAGCGTTCGGCCATCAATCAAGGGGCTATTTTTTGAACGTTCTTAAATTTAAAAATTTAAAACGGAATGATATTTTTTTTTTTTGTTTATAAATATTTGTTGCATTTGGCCTTCTCTCAATCAATCTTTGACGAAACAGCCCGTAAAGAAAATTTTTCTTTTGTCTTTATTCATATTGTATTTACACAGATTCATTTTATTTATATCACACTTTTACACAAAAAACAAAACAAACACACACACACACACTCACACACACCTATATATATATATATATATATATTAATATAAAAGTCTCAAACAGTAATATTCCGTGGTTATAATTTCTACCTTTTAATCGTAATCAGATCCTACAGACCTACAAATTCTTACTCTGTTCAGGATATTGAGTTCTACCTGGATTATATCCTCTTTTTCTATGATATATATATTTCAACTTCAATGGATCACACTAAAATAAGAGGCTGTATCAAATTGATAAGGTGCATCTCCATCATATACTAAATATTCATGGGAAAATTTGAGGACCCATATCTATCCCTCATTGGTAGCGACTGCGTATTTTGAAGATATATCGATGATATATTCTTTGTATACACTTTCAGTGACGACAAACTTATCAATTCCTCATGACCCTAAACAAGTGCACGACTCAATTAAGGTTGACTATGAAAAATCCACATCAGTAACTTTTTATCACCCCCTTTACATAGATGAAAACAGGAAACTACAAACGACACTACACACTAAAATCACCGACACCCACAACTATTTTTTTTTTTAAGTCTTCCCTTCCTAAACACCTCAAAGAGAACCTTCCCTATTCAATTATTTTAGACTCAGAAGGATATGTTTCAAAAAAAACTAAATAAACACATTCAAAATCTGGAAGCAAAAATTAAATCATATTTCTATAAATAACACCTAATCATGGGTGCCACAAATAAATAAATAAATTCCCACACCTAGAGAAGACACTCTAATGTACAAGATCAAAAATAAATCACAGCCGCATCCCTCTAGTAACCACTTTCAACTCCACTCTGTTTCAACTATCCCAGATAATCAAAAGTCGTCGGGAAATACATCTTAAACCAGACCTAAAGAAATGTTTGAGGAATCCGGCCTTCTTGCATATCGTAGACCTAAGAACCTAAAAAGAAATCATAGGTAGTAACAACATTTCAGGGGACAAGGTAATCCGTAATAAACCAAGAACAAAAAAACAACAGGATTTTCCCAACCATGTAACAACAAAAGAAGTTTATGTTGCAACCATATTAAAAACACGAATTCATTCACTAGCTCAATCACTAAATCTACTTTCAAAATCTACCACAATTCTAACTGTAGAAGTCATAACATAATTTACCTCCTAGAATGCACACTATACCAGAAACAATATGTAGGAAAATCTGAATGGCCCTTTCACTACAGAATTAATAATTATCGTAATCAAATTAAGTCGATTCCCCATGAAAAATTATTACCTGTAGAACAACATTTCCACCTGGAAAAACACGATTTCAAAACCCATGCCAAATTCACTATAATTGAGAGAATAGAAAAGTTTAGAGCAGATAACATTAGAAAGATTTTAGAGTCCCATGAAAATAAGTGGATACAACGTCTAAAAACAAAATACCCAGCCGGGCTAAACCATAAATTTAACAATACAGATAGTACCAATATATAATTCAACAAATCAAAACCTACCCACATTTCTCACCGACACAAGACAGACATGCTTACGGAGATGTGGAGGCCTCACACTTATACACTCACCCACACGAATATACACACTTACATACATCATACTCACTCACTCTCTAATGAGCCAAATGATAACACACACCCACAGCAATACACACGCTTACACATATCATATTCACTCACTCCCTAAGAACCAAATAACACACACACAAATACTAAACAGAGACACATTCCCTCACCAGGTCCAATAAAACTGTCAAACTGACCAGAGAATTCAGAGCAGCATGTATCTATCCAGCTCTTATCTCAAATAACAACTTAAAAGAGACTGTTTGACCAACACAAGGATTGTTAAAAGATTCATGTTAAAAAGATAAAAAAATAAATAAAAAATAAAAAACAAATGAAAACTACAGACAAAAATTCATTTTCTCCAGCAAAAGATTCATTTCTGTAGTTTACTGCTATCAGCAAGCATAAATATTTCTCCTCCTGATGATGGCCATTTTGGTCGAAACTAGTCGAGGAATCTAAATGAAATAATAATAAAAAAAACGAAAGAATATTAATCTACAACCCAGTGTGTCTAAAGATTTTAATTAATTTTTTTAATATTTTTTTATTGTTCAATATATATATATATATATATATATATATATATATATATATATATATATATATATACATTTCACTATACTTTTGATCATCATTTGGTCCCATATCTCTACCACACTTAAGAATCTCCCTCGTAGCTATTTTCCCCATTTTACTTATCCGCCTTCTCTTTTCTTACTGTCATTTTGATAATTCGTTACTTGTAATGATTTGACTCCAACAATTAATTGGCATAGAAATTTCAGTTTCGAAATAGAAAGATTTAGTCCAAACACTAAAAAGTGATACAAAGCATGATATTATCCAAGCAGCATAAAAATTTTACACACACACACACACACACACACACACACACACACACACACACACACACACACACATATATATATATATATATATATATATATATATATATATACATCCATCGCTAGAAAACATATATATGCATTAAAATACTGAATGCGAGTTTTTTGATCCTGTCGAAAACTTGTTGTCTGTAATTTTAACATCAAATAAACTGAAAAACTACAGACAAGAAGTTTTTTCGACAAGGATCAAAACTCGCACTATGGATGAACAGGATTTTAATGCATATATTATGTTTTCTAGCGATGGATGTCGCCAATAATCGCATTAATACTTGATTAATTTATGTGTGATTATTTTTTGTATATATATATATATATATATATATATATATATATATAAAGAAATACAGACCACTTTAAGGTATCATTATAAAATTTATTTCACCAGAGCCCTTTTAAAGGACGCCGGATCATCAGATAACACTTCCAAAAATGAAACGAAAAATGAAATGAAAATTGATGGGTTGTGTAAGCTTTTGTAATTTAACAGAGAGGGTAAAATGAGTAGTTAAAGAGATATGGTAGAATTTAGGGAGGATTTAATTTAATATCTCTCTCAATCATACTTAGTATTGGTGGAGGAGGAGTGACTAGACCTTGACCTATTTAAACGGTTAACTTAACGGAAGTGATATATTGAAATGGGAGGGTAGAAGGGAGAAAAGTAAAAGGAAAAAGAAAGAAGAGGGAGAGGGAAGTAAAGAGAAAGAGGTTGTAACTGTGTTTTAGCAATTTATGTAAAGAATAGATTTTAATGCTTGATAGTAATTTAGATGTCTAAAAACACCCGAAGGAATTAATTTGATGCTTGCTAGCAATTTAAATATTTAACTTTTTTACAAATAATTTAGCGATTTAATATAAGTTAAATACTGTATTTATTAACACATTTATAGAGAACATATTAAAGAAATTTAAAACTATAACAGTTTGTTTACCTGACCAATATATATATATATATATATATATATATATATATATATATATTGTAATGATGTTTTTACTTCAAACATATTTTACATCTCTACCTAAAAATTTCTATATTTCAGAACTTAAAATTGTTCCATCATCAGGCGATATTAGGTGACTTAGTGTGAAAATGGTTTACTTTTGTAAACAGAAAACAAAACGCTATTTTATTTAAGGGTTAAAAAGAAGAGGGAACAAGATTTCAAAATTTTGTCTAGGTTAACCAATCAAAAGACGGGTCAAGGCTAAAGCAGAAAAGTGAGAGGTTGGAGGTTAGGGGTAGTTGTGTTATTCATTCATGTCTGGATGAATTGACATTTTTAAGACGCGTCATCATTAGCTGACATCTGTTTGTGAATGTAAATTTAAGATACATTGAAGTATTCAGAGTGATATATTTAACAAAAGGTTAATTTTTAAGATATTTAAAAAAAATTCTTTGTATATACTTGAGAACTATCTTAAAGTTACCTCTATGTGCGATGAAATCATTTTGTTATATATATTATTTTGAATACAAAATGCAATACTTATTATGCTGAATGGACAATAAAACATGGCAATATTAAAGTTAAAAAATCAAGGAACTAAATAAATGTTATATGCACCATTATACATTAATAAAATAATGGATATATAATAGTAATATATAGATTTTTTTTATGAAAAATTCTATTAACTATATTTTAAAGTAAACATTATACAGTGCCTACAAATTACTATTAATTCATTAAGCTGATTTAGGAGATCATTATATTTAGGAAACTTAATATCAGTATGTAGACACAGGGCACATGGGTAATTTAAGGACTTACAAATTTTCGTTTTATTTATTTTTTTTTTTTAATATTTTCCATAATGTAGGCTTTTTTTTATTTCTTTTAAATACCAAAAATATTTAGAGAGAGATGTTCGGTTACGGTACGCATTGTTTGATATGAAATATGTTGATACCACCTTTATTCAAAAATTTTCTGTACTACCAATTTAAAATTTCTTTTTCTATAGATTTTCAGTAGATGTAATGGTGCATTGGTAAACCATAGATTTAGTAAGACATCTGTTTTGCAATGAGCAATTTATGGGATTTCTACTATTACATAATGTATCGAACACTTCTTTTTTTAAAACAAAAGTTAATGCTAAAGAACTGTGGATTCTTAATCTGTCTTCTTTCTCTTTATTTTGATATATATACTCGACTCTCCCGTCGAATTCGACGTATGATGGTGAAGCAGATCAGTCCCTAGAAAACTGATATCCCGACACAAGCACATGAGATTTGATTATAGTGATGAAGGTTTTGTGCAGAACATCCACACTTTTTGAAGGGCCGAGTACAGAGATTTGGTGCACTACGTGCCACAAGGTCCCCAAACGACCCTCCGCAGGTTTTAAATTCAGAGCTGTCCTTCTCCTAGACAAGTTGTTAAAAAAGTGTAATGAAATTAAAAACAACACAAAAAGTTTACCTTCATCCCACCAACCAATCAAATTAAAACCAATCAGCACTATTAAATAACAGAGGGTGTGCTGCTAATTTTAGTGCTGATTGGTTCACTGTTCTGTCCTGGTCGCACTCATTATTTCACCTCAAGGTGCATGAAGGTACTTTATATCGGGTCCCGCAAGCCTTCCCTGTGTAAACAGCGTGAATGTTTGTTGGGGCTCACTGTCACTTGTCTCTAGCTGCTTGTGTTCTTTTTTCCACTTCTCCTTCTCATTACACATTTTCTGTTGTTTTTTAATTTAAGTTAAATCTCCCGTAGATGCTTGAACAGTGGGAGCGAAACCGGTTGCTTCGTTTTTAACATGTGTTGTAATATATATATATATATATATATATATATATATATATAGATAGATAGATAGATAGATAGATAGCATACGTGTAAAGAAAAATATTTAAGATAAAGTAATGTTTAATTTCTAGATTTGTATATATATATATATATATATATATATATATATATATTATTTCTTTAAAAAATTTATAACATAAATATGTTATGAAATCACTACAAAATAGCTATTTTGTTTCAACACCCTCGGTGTCTTTTCAAGTGATGATGTTGAATATATATATATATATATATATATATATATATATATATATATATATATATATATATATGTGTGTGTGTGTGTATGTGTGTATAAAAGGAAAAAAAACTTAATATATCATCGAAGAATTCGGTAATAAATTTATTTCTGCCTCATCAGACCGAAATAGCAAAATGGCTCAAATTTAGCCTGACAATATATTGCATCATATGAGAAGTAAATGTCTAAATTATTTGACCTAGAATAGTTTTCTGGGGATTTACATTGCTGAAAGAGGAATGAGGAAAAGAAAAAGGAGAACCAAGCCGCCAGTCCACTGTGTAAAGCTAGGAAGGAGAAGTACACGTGACATCTAGTGAAATAGATTGAAATTAAATATAAAATTATATCCTTATCTTCTAATTTAAGTCAGTATAGTAACAATCATCATAACAAGAGGGAAAATTAATAATATTAATATAAATTATATCTAATTCATCTTCATAATAATAAAATACATCATACATATATATGTGTCTGTGTGTGTGTTTTGTGTGAGGTATATATATATATATATATATATATATATATATATATATATATATATATATATATATATAAATGCAAATATACACATCCATACAAACACACAAGTAAACACATATATACAATGCATACACATTCACATACACACATACATATATACACACATATTTACCTGTACATACATATAAACACCTACATACACATGCATAAATATACCCGCACTTATATGTATGTGTATAGTAGTAGTTCTTAGAAATGTTTGTCTTTAAGCTATCTCTCTTACTCCCTGTTCTGCCATCAATTTACAGAAGCTCCTTAGGTAGGTTAATCTTTGTTCCAATCTGCCTCTATGGCCTACACTATGGCTTGTCAGTATCAACTTTTTCACGCCCTATTTCCTTCACATAAATTTCTATTTCTTCACATAAATTTCTATTTCTTCACATAATTTTCTATTGTCTCTTTCTGGTTTTAATTATATAAGTGCTATTTCTGTTTTCATTTTACTTATAAATTCCCCCCTGCTCGCATACTCAGTCCATGGTATTCTCTTCATCTTTCTATAGAACCACGTCTTTGTTACCTCAAATATCATATTCACCTGTACGAGAATAGTCCAGCATTCACTGCTATACATGAGGTTTGATATAACATAACAGTTTAGCGCTGTTTTCTTCTAATCCAATCATGGCTCTCCACAACTACCTGTCCGTTTGTTGCTCTTAATAAACTTTGTATTTCTGTTATTTCTCCTATGCCTTGTTCCACCATCAGTTTACTCAAGCTTATTTAATATGCTGTGTGTTCCTTTCTTCTGTCCACCTTGACCTTTGTCTGTGAGTATTATATTTTTCAAGCACTCTTTCACCATTATGTACCTCAGAACATTAACTGTTTCTTACTGATGTTAAATATTAGTTTTCATTTTGCTTGCATTTTTCCAGAACTTCACCATTGCTCCCAGGTTCGGCCCATGGCATCTTCAGCATCCTTCTGTAAAACCACATTTCTGTTGTTACAAGTCACCCCTTAATCTTGCAGGAGATCATAAAGCATTCAGTGCTATATATTATAATTGATATGACATAACAGTTTAGCGCTGTTTTCTTTATTACTAACGAAATTTTCCAGTTTCTTTCTTTCGCCTTAGCTATTCCAAAGCTGTTTCAGATACATTTGTCATATTTTTCGTCGTCTCTTATAAAATCCCAGATGGTTAAATTACTGTAATTCGTTGCTAGCATCATGTGTTGTTCTTCTTACGATCGTCCATTTTTTTCGTGGTATTTGCTTAATTTACTGCTCAACGCACACAAGTCTTTCACTTCTGAAGTGCACAGTGTGTAGCTGATGGAGGCGATAGAGAATAAAACACAATTATGCGAAATCTGCTTGTTGTATGACAATGGCAAATCAGAGATTGGCTTGATGCCCCCTTGAAAAATGGTGGCAATTCGTTTGGGATATTCAGTCGCACGCATCTTACTCGCTTGACTTGACACCCTCCGAGGACGAATGCTTCTGCTCCATGCAAAACTTCCCGAATAATTAACGCTTCGGAAATCAGGAATTCAAAACAGCACTGCAAACATTCCTCAATTCTAAACCATTCTATCAGAACGGAAACTACTTACATAAAATTATAATTAATTCTGATATGGTGAGTAATTGTTCTCTGTTTCTGTTTTGAAAGAATATGTCGTGCAGGACAATTCTCATACTGTCACACGTTCAAATTCCAGATTTAAGATATGGCAATTACCATGTATGTACGTATGTCTATATGTATATATATGTATGTATAGGAGGGTGCTGAAAGTTCTCGGCCTGACCAAAAAAAAACATTTCCAAAGAGAATTCGGGTGTTTGATCATTTGGCCAGATTTTTGAGAAGTGCTATGACTCGAGAACCCTTTAACACACTCTTGTCATACATACTTATTTACTGCACAAAGCGACGCAACATAAATACATATATTTTAATGGACACTAAATATTCGTCATTTATATCGCAGAATCATGGGATACAATACTTACAAATACTTTAAACTTTCATGACATCTTGCTAGGTGGGTTAAACGTTGTTTCTCTTTTTTCCTCTGGCCTTCAATCTGTCGTAAGAGTATCAAATTTTCCAAGCTTCCTTTCCTCAATATATGCGAGAGAAATCTCAACTGTCTCTTCTTGATATTAAATATAAGTGTCCATTTTGTTTCCGCTTTCATTAAAAATTCGTCGTCTATGTTCGGTAAATGATATTCTCAGCATCCTTCAAGAAGTCTTTTCTTAATCTATTGAGAAATTTTCTAGCATTATCTGCCATATAGGAGAACTGTTATTATGTGACAGTTCAGTAATCTTTTATTTTTTAACGTAATTTCTCTAGGTTTTTTTTTTTTTTTTTTTGCTTAGCTTTTAGTAGCCATATTTGTGATATTCCAATGCACCTTCGGAGTTCAGTGTTGCACTTTCCGTCAGTTGCAGTATAAACCAAAAGGAGACTCTATGAAGGAACACGAATATATTTGCGCAATCGTTATCAATATGAATTATCTAGCGACCATTACAGATTGATGTACTTGGAAACGAATGGCTAGACATCATATATATATATATATATATATATATATATATATATATGTAAATTTATTTTTACTATAAAAGTTATATTTAGCGGGAACACGTGTTTTTGTACATTTCCTTGCTTTTACTGTAACACTGAAATTCATGTCTACCTGCTTAGAAATAGAAAGTATTAATAAAGAAATCTATGCCTACAAGCAAGAGGTGCAAGATTTGAGAGTGCACTACTGTATATAAATAACTCCAGATTTTTCCATGACGGCTATTATTGGGCTTTTCTCTGATATCGACAAACCTTGCTACATCTATCCATCTTCTGTCTGGTCTGGTCTGTCGGTTCTCTTAGAATTGTCTCTGCCATTCCTCTTTCATGTTCCTGCATTTCTATGTTTGTTTTCAATCGATTTTTTTTTATTTTCATTTTATCCTTCCATACATCACAGTTGTCATTCAACATTCAATAAACAATTTACTTTTTAAGCATATTGTTATTGTGAATTTTACCTGATTAAATATTGTGAATATAACCAATCTTAAAGGGATAGTATTTAGTGAAAGTTTATACATTTATATGGGTACCTCTACTTGCACGCTGTAAAAACAGGATAGAATGATGAAATAAAAGGCCCCAAAATAAAAAGAAAAAACAAAGTTATATCATCAAAATGTTTACATTATTATTAAGAGGAAAAACCAAAGTATTTTTTTATTACTTTATTAAATTTTTTAAACCTCCCTCGCACGTTCGAAATTTTTGTTAATCATGTTTTTTTTTACGTCAGCGGTCTACGTAATATTTAAGATTAGTGTTTTTGCGCATTTTTTTAAGGTGAAAAACACATTGATTAGGAAAATCATGCAAAAATCAAATAATTCTCTTATTTTAATGATACTGTCAAGACTAATTTAGAAATGAATGAAATTATTTTGGAATTTTTATTTTTAGAAAATCTCAATACAAAATATGTTTGTCCTTATGTTACCGCTACCCACACTTCATTTCGTGGAATTAAATTGCAATCTCAACATTTGTTTTATTAATTAAAAGCAGGACTACTTAGAGAATATATATATATATATATATATATATATATATATATATATATATATATATATATATTGAGTGTAACCCGGATATATCGGGACCGGAGAAGAAGTCTCTTATATCCGGGTTTCTCTTATATCCGGGTTTGTTCTATTTTATATACATTAACACAGGATCTAATTTGTGACCAGAGAAAATCTCTTATATCCAGGTTTCTCTTATATCCGGGTTACACTGTATATATATATATATATATATATATATATATATATATATATAACAGGATCCCCAGTTAGCAAAAATCTGCTCTGAATCATAAAATAAAACATCCAATAAAACTATGACGTTATTTACATTATTCGGACTATTGTCCTCATCTTTGTCGCCATATTTATTACAACGTTTCGGCTTTTGTACGCTACGACCTTCTTCAGGTGGTTGGTACAACGGCCGAAACGGCCAATGGCGACAAAGATGAGGACAATAGTCCGAATAATGTAAATAATGTACATAATACCTCATCTCAGAAATATACAGACAGGCCCAAAACTATGACATTATTTAATTAGAAAAGCTTTTAATTGCTTTTAGAAATAATATTTATTAAGGAGACTATTTTCTGAAGAAAAAATTTTCAATGAATAATTAATTTTTACAAGAATTGTTTTGATTTTTAAATTTTATTTATGATAATTTAATCCGTTTAAAATACTGCATTACTTCAATTCGATTCGGTCATATTGCTAAGTGAAACCAATATTTACGAATCAAAAATTGAAAAGCTTAATGAAAGCCGTTTACCCACAATATTTTAATAATAATTTTAATTTTTTTAGCATAGAAACATTCCAATTTTCATAAGTATGGATGTCCGTCAAGTGTTTTAAAAGTTATCTTTAAAAATCTGGCCATATGCAATTCTTTCATTTTTATTTCTGTGTTTCATCGTGTTTACGTCTCAACAGGCTTTGCAAATTATCCTATCAGAATATTAAACTTTAAAATTTAAAGTAATTTTTACTTTTTAAAATTTTTATTTTACTAAATATTTTTATTTTATGTATTTATTTGAGTGTCGGTTAACTAACCTGGAATCGAAACCGATATAATTCTACTAAAATAATAATTTTTACTTTAACTTAAATTAATTTTTTCTCATTCAATTTCTTCTTGAAGTTCTTATATTTTTAATTTGCGTGTTATTTTGAAATTACCTTTCAAAATATTTCAAAACTCCTATTTCATAAAAATATTTTTTCTAAGTAGTTTTTTTGTTTACTTTTTACATTTTTAAGTTTATTATTTTTGCGATAGTTATAAGTAACTAAAATTCAGGAAAATATAGGATAATTGCAGAAAATATTATTTTAATTTTAAAATATTACTAGGTAATTAAAAAGCAAAAACAAAGCACTTAGTTTTCGTAAATTTATGTCAATTTCTTATCAACCTGCTTAGGCTGCCAATCAATCGATTAACATGACAGAAAAACAAGACCCCGTGGTTAAGAAATGCTTGTAAACTATGTTTTTTGTTATTAGTAATATTTGTTTTAAAACAGATTAATTAGACTTTTAATTTGCTAATTTTCCTCAAATAACGTGTCAAAAATATATATTTTATTTCTGGAAGATTTTTAAACCTGAGAATTAACTTTTGTTTAAAAATCTGTAAAAATTGCCAATATTCATCGATTTTCTGAAAGTGACCAGAAAGTTTAAATTCAAATCAATATAATTTCTATTTGAAATACACCAGAGTATTTTGCTGACTGGAAATAATAAATTTAATCATTTAGCTTTCAATTAAAGATGAAAACAGAGCTTCAAGAATGTTTTTCATTTTTTAAAATTCATTTTAAACCTTAGGTATCAAAATTTTAGTGGAGGTCACTACATTTATGTGTCAGAGAGAGAGAGAGAAAGAGTATACTAATAGTATTTTCTGCTCAAACTCATTAGGTAGATTATGCGCTGTTCCCCTGTCCTTCCTTCCTTAATCTTCCCTGTGCTTATCAGCATTTCCAAGGCCTATTTCCTCATTATGTACATTAGAAATTATAATATTATTAAAATGCAGTTGTATATGATTCAAATATTCTTCGTTTATATTGACTCTAATCCTTCCCAATTCATTTTAAGCACGGATAGCATAATAGAATGACTAACACCAACAGATTTATCAAATCCTTCACTTATGAATTACAATTACTATAACACGACTAAAATGCAGCTTCCTTCTAAGTATCTTCTGTTTTATGTGCCGTGTCCCTTCAGGACGTAGGCGATCATGGCTCTCCCCCATATCTCTTATAGTTCTAAATATGTTTTGTCCTTTTGCTACTTCTCCCAAACCCTGTTCGGTCACCCACTTGCTTAAACCTGCTAGGTATGTCATGCGTTGCTTTCCCTAGTCTCTCTTTCCCTCTATCCGCCGTGTGAGTATCAGATTCTCCAAGCTCTTCTTTCTCATTACGTGTCCCAGAAATTTCAGCTGCCTCTTCCTGATGTTAAGTATAAACCTCCTCCTTGTTTGCATCCTCTCCAAAATCTCATCGTTGATCACATGTTCGGTCCATGGTATCCTTAGCATCCTTCTGTAGAACCATAACTCCGTTACTTCCAGTCTCTTCTTCATCTTTGAGGAGACCGCCCAACATTCGCTGCTATCAAGGAGGAGAGATATCACGTAGCAGTTCAGTGCTCTTTTCTTTGTTACCAAAGAAATCCTGATGTCTTGTGAAATTCTGCCTAGCTTTTGGAATGAGATTTTGGCCATCCCAAAACGTCTTCGGATCGTGCGCTTCCCGTCCTCAGTCAGAACATTTCCCAGATATTTAAATTTCTTCACCTGCTTGATTTTTATCTCCCCGACATGTAACTCTCATTTCGGGCTCACCTTTTTACTGATAACGATGCATTCTGTCTTCTTGTAGTTTAGGCTTATTTCGTTGTTTTCGCTCTGCTTTGCTACCTTCTTTGGGAAGATTTGTAATTTCCTTTCTGTATCTGCTATCAGTACTGTGTCATCTGCGTTTCTTATGTTGTTAAGATTGTGGCCTCCTATCTTAAATCCTGGTAGGATTTCCAATCTTCTTAGAATTGTGTAGCTGTAGGGATTGAATAAGTCCGGTGAGAAGACACATCCTTGCCTTACGCCCCTTTCTATTTTGGTATGTCTGCTGAATTCATTTTCTATCCGTATGCAGGCCGTTTGCTGCCAGTATAGGTTCTTGTTTATTCTAATATCTTTCCCAAATATATCAATGTTGCTGAGCAGTTCCAACAGATCTTTGTGGCGTATTTTGTCGAACTCCTTTGAGCAGTCTATAAAATATAGATGCACGCCCTTCTGCATTATATTGCTCTTTCTGATAAAATTCTGAGCATGAATATCGCGTTCCTTGTTCTGGTGTCTTTAACAAAACCGCACTGTTCTTGTCCTATCTTTGGCCTGATTTTTCTGCGCGCTTTATTCGGCAGAATATGAATGATGAGTTTTTTTATGAGGCTCTTTAGGCTAATTGCTCATATTTGTTTGCACCGGGTTTCTTAGGCAGTGCTATGAAAACAGATGTGCTGAGATCTTCCAGTATCTCACCACTGTTGTAGATTTCATATATTATTTCTCTAATCTTGTCTATGCCAAAATCATCGAAGGCTGTCACGGTTTCTGTTACAATTCCGTCTGGCCCTGCTGCCTTGTTTCTGTTCAATTTCGCCAGTGCAAATTCTACGCCGGCTTTTAGAATTTCCGGACCGTCGGTATTTCTGTGTATCGTTATTTTTTCTCTTTCGTCTTGGAAGATTTCTCCACTATATTCGTTCCATCACTGAGGAATTTTGCCCTTCTCTGATATGAGCGTTCTACCCTTTGATTTTATGCAGCCTTTTGACGAGCATGCCTTCTGTCCTGTTAGCTCCTTTATTTATTTATGCTATCACCATTTTTGGTGGTACTCAATCTCTCTATTTCTGCACATTTTTTGTTTTGCCAATCTTTTTTTAGACTGCCTGCATTTGGTCCTTATTTCCTTGTGTAATTTTCTATATTCCGTTCCGTATCTTGACAGACTTTTCGGTCTCTTTTGCATCATGTCAAGAATCTCATCAATCATCCACTCGTTTTTTTCTTCTTCGTCCATTTTACGAAAAACCAAATTGACTACATAACTATTAACGAAAGATTCAGGAATGTAATGGTTCATTGCAAAACCTACCAAAGTGTCGACTGCGAAAACGATCATCGCCATATTATATGTAAACTTCTCTGTACAGACTGCGTAATTAGATGTTTTCTTCCTTTTCATCAGCGACACCTAAAATATGGTTATCAGGCCTGTAATGAAGGACTCGGTACCTTTGAACATTTTCTATGATATCATGTTTCAGCAACATTATTGGAGATTTCTGAAATCCCGCATTAACACGTTATTTTTATGATAAGGAAGACAGTATCTGACAATTTCACAGACTCGTTTCTTTCAAAGAAATTATATATATATATATATATATATATATATATATATATATATATATATATATATATAGAGAGAGAGAGAGAGAGAGAGAGAGAGACAACGGCATTACTTTCCGTTCTTTCAAAATACGGTCAGTTTTAGACCCGCTGGGAAGACAGAGTGTAATCGATTTCTATTTTTCCTCAGATTAGTTCATTTGCAGTGGTGTGCAGTAATATGAATCTGTTTTGTGGGTGTATGATGAAATTTAGTTGTCATTTGAAAATATTCTCTCCTCTGTGATTGCATCAGATTTTTAGCAATCTCATACACTACTGTCTCGACTGCCGATTAGTTGTCCTACGGCCATCATCTGCGATAAACTTTACATCAAGGAAACGTACGGAAATTGTAACGCTGCACGAACTGGCAGGCCTTAGAGAGTGATCATGGACTGTCCGACGAAAGAGAAGCTCGTGACACCCATTATAGACGTGTGGTACCATGACCCCAAAATCTATAGGGACTGCTTCAAATTAGTGGATTCCATGGCAGATCGCATGAAAGCGCTTCAAAAAAATAAATGTGGGCATACGAAGTACTAACATGTGCACTGGCTCATGTTTCATAGGGAAAATACGAAAAAAGTAGATAATAAGGGAATTGTTGTTTTTCTTTCAATTAATTTGCACAAGGTCTCTCTCTTCTCTCTCTCTCTCTCTCTATATATATATATATATATATATATATAAAATTCAAAAATTTGAGACAACGCCTGTTATTTTTTAAAAATTCAACCAAAACTAGTTGTTTTATACTTTAAATAAAGCTAAATTATTATACATGTTTAAAAAGTGAAACATCTTTTTTTAATAGATATTTTATTATGTCAAAAAGGGTAAAAAAGCGTTATATAATTAAATTTTGCTCTAGTCAAAATATTCTTATTTAGCCTTGATTACTGTAGAACAATTTATTTACATTCGTTGCAAAGTTTTTTCAAAGTACAATTTTAATAATTGATTCTATTCTTTTTTTCAATGATTCAAACATCTCTTTTTCATGTCAGTTTCATCCCATGCTAATTCTCGGGCGTGCCTTCAAACTTTTGAACAGAATCTATATATATATATATATATATATATATATATATATATATATATACATTCGTTGATAGAAGCAAAACTGAAATTGTCAGATATTCTCTTCATTATTCTAAAAAAATATTCCTATGTTACGTATCCGCACAACGCAGCTGTCATTCAGCATTCAATATAAAATTTTAAAGCATACTGCTATTGTGGGTTTTACTCTATTAAATTAATTCTATTAAATGTTACGAATATTATCAATGCTAAGGATATTATCAATGTGGAAGGGATGATATTTAACGAATGGTTATACATTTATGTATGAGGGAAAGTATACTGATAGTATTTTTGCAATAGCCGTTTTCTCAGATATGAAATAAATTATAAGTAATATTGCACAATCATCATCCATATTTTTCTACGTTCTTCTTCTTCTATTTGCCGTGTCCGTTCAGGACGTTGGCCATCATGTTTTCCCCCAAAAAGTTTTCCTTTGTAGCTCTTATTAAATATAGTATTTTTATCTCTCATAAAGTATATTCCACTATCAATTTATGGCAGCTTATCCGTTGTTTACCTGCCACATTTGCCTTCCATTTGTCCTGTCAGTATCAAAATGTTCAAACCACGTTCCCTCATTGGGTAATTTAAAATATTAACTGCCCCATTTTCAAGTTTATGTGCCCTTTTGTTTCCATTTTCACTAAAAACTTCCTCCTTGTTCACATGATCAGTTCATGGTATTACAAGGATTCTTCTGTGGAATCCGATTTATGCTACTTCTTATGTCTCTTCTTCATCTGTGATGAAATTCTCCTGCATTTCAATCTATCCAGCAATCGTCTAGACTATTAGGTCTACATTATCTTTTCTGGTCTTTTTCGCTTTGTTAGAATAGATCATAAGTTCATTAGTTTCACCTAACAACGCAAGTTACTATAGAAAACTTTAACGTAAAATCTTGGGTCATTTTCATGAATAGAATTGTGAAATCGGGAAATTCATATGGCTAATATGCCTGGTGCAGAACCCATTCACAAATGTGTTTTCAGATCAATGCTTAAAGTTGGCTTTGATCGAGTGAAATGTGAAGATCTTAGCCATAAACGTCCTTCTTCAAACCTTGTGAACTGGCTCTACAGAATGACAACGAACTGTACCAAATAACAGACACTACGTCACATGAGGAGTTTCAACAACGGGAACAACTTAAATGGATAGAAAAAAAAATAAAACTAAAAATGCTCACGAAACTGGAATAGAAAATAATGACTTAATTAAGATGTTGACATTTCACATCACTTTAAAAAGTTTAGTGAATAAACTCCCATCAAGATGGAAAAGAACGATAGCATTTAGTAGACTTGTGAAAACTAGTTTTCTGAAAAAATTGTTTAAAGAGAAAGATAATAGAAATTTCAACCAAGAGCAACACTCTCAGTTCGGCCATTGAATTCCGAATGTTTTCCCATAAGAAAACGGTTAATATAACCATTCAAATTATCCCTACAGCGAAGTAATCTAGTGTTTCTTGTAATTCATACAGATATTATTCATCCAACTATTCTAATATTATTAAAATGTAGTCGTAAATGATTAAAATATTCTTAGGCTCTACTTCCTTCCTAATTAAGTTTACGCTCGAGTAACGTAATAGAATAACTACGCCGAAAACTTTATTAAATCCTTCTCTAATAAATTAGAATTACTATAGCACGACTAAAATGTTGGCAGCTTTCTTGTCTGTATAGACTGCTTAAATAGAAGCACTTTTCCTTTGGTAGTGTTAAATAGCAGCAGCAACTAAAATATGATTATTAGGCGTGTAATGAAGGACTCGGTCTCTTCGAACATATGCTAAGATACCTTGTTTCAGCGACATTAATTGGGGATTTCTAAAATCCCGTACAAGTTAAGCACTAGACACGTTATTTTTAGAATATGGGAGACCGTATCTGTTTATATAAACCTCGGCTGGGAAAACAGTATATATATATATATATATATATGTGTGTGTGTGTGTGTGTGTTTGTGCGTGCGCGTGCGAGCAGATATATTGATAAAATAGAAAAGAATCGTTACATTGATGATCCGAAGTACTTTAATATTTTTGTTTTTATTTTTAAAGAACAGTGCTCGATACACAAGTAGAGCTTAGATTATAATTATTTTTTTTTAAAATACGATTCCATCGTTGCACAGGAATTACCATGTTTCAAAAACAGAATCTAAATTCCAGTTCAATTAGAGAAATTAAATTAAATTAAATTAAGTTCTGTTTAATTTTCAAGCGCATTTTGGAATAATTTGTTTTGAAATTTACGGAGCTTTATAAGCACATACATTCATAATATTAGTTTCTATGGATATGGAGAAAACCACTCATTTTAATAAGGGGTAGTAGGGTATATATATATATATATATATATATATATATATATATATATATATATATATATATATATACAGTAAATGCTTTTTTTGTTTCATTGGCCAAAAAAATGGAGCATTTACTCAAATAAAGTGTATCTATTAAAATAACGTATAAACAGAAAATATATTAAATATTTATCGGACTTAGTCCATTTCATTGTATATGCACACACACACACACACATATATATATATATAAATATATATATATGCGTGTGTGTGTGTGTGTGTATGTGTGTGTACTGCTTTTCTTTCTGACGCCAGTTAAAACAAATGTAGTATAGCCGATAACGCAATTGAACATTGAATAGGTTGCGTTAGAAATAGTTTGCCCAAATACCGCAAATTGTTACAAAACCAAAGCATTAACCTGAAAACTTGAGCCATGTTCTTAAATAGCCTCGTTAGAGTGAGACTTTCATATAGTTGTCATGCATGGCACAAAACCGGTTCGTCAATATACAACTGTTTTATATGATGATACCTTTGAGGGACAGTAGCTTGTGGGTGATGGCGAAAAACATTCTTCTCCGAACATTGGGGAGTGGCAAAAATGATATCATATTCAAGATGTTAACATTCAGCACGACTTCAAAACAAAAAACAAAAATTAAGAAGAGAACCACTCTCCATAATGAAAAGAATGATAACAATTAGAGGACTTTTTTAAAAAATTGTATTTTCCTGAAAATTTGCTTTAATAGAAAGATTTTATATATTTCCACCGATACTAGTACTGGCTGTTCGGCCAATGAAAATCTACGTTATCAATTACCTATTAGCTTCATTTATTCTCTCTCTCTCTCTCTCTCTCTCTCTCTCTCTCTCTTTCTCTCTCTCTTTTTCTTTCTCTTTCTTTCTTTCTTTCTTTCTCTCTCTCTCTCTTTCTTTTCTTTCTTTCTTTCTTTCTTTCTTTCTCTCTCTCTTTATGCATATTTGTTTATCCATATGTTATTTTTTCAGTATTTATATGCAACAGAACTACGCTATTCAAAACGATTCATTTCTCAAATACAGGAAACACTCTAATTTTATATATCTATTTTTTAATACCATTTCCATTCAGGAAGGAAATGAGCAAATATATCCGCATATTCCATTTTTTTATTACTAAAGATTTGTCATCACTTTTTGAGAAAGACAGTGAAGTGCCTCCGCGACAAATTAAAAAGAATTTAACTAAGCGTTGACCATATACTGGACTAATTGCCACCTAACACTCACGAGAACAGTATAGTTTGCTATTTAACCCATATTTGAGGGTAGAAAATATTTATCCCGAAGGCAACAGTGCGAAAGTGAACTTTACAAATTGTAAATGAACATGAAATGTGTCTCTGTTTCTTTTGTACTCACCAAAAAAAGAAATGTGCAACCTGAAAGACCACTTTAGCGATTAAAGCTTAAAAGCATAGTTTTATTTAAAGAAAACGCTGGTAATCATGAAGAAATACCACCACTCTACATCCAGTCAATGCGAAAAAGTTCACAAAGTTATCTGGCTGAAAACTGAGGAAATACCGAAAGGAGATCAAATTCTGGTTGATACTTTACATCGAAAATTAATCTTCGTTTTGTTTTAAGGGATGAATCCTCTGTTCTGCATAACGACAGAGCGCTAAAGAAAAAATAAATGAGAATTTTTTGTAGATTATTGCTTTTCCCAGACAAATGAAACACGTTTACCTAGACCTGTTATTAACGATGAGAGATTAAGTTCAGAACAGTGCTAAGAATTTCATAATCTCTACAATCATCTGTAAAATCTATCTGAAAATTGTCTCGCAGTATCTCGTATATTTGGGGTTGCCAATCATCCTTTATTAAAAAGGACAATCCTTTCTTTATTTCTTGTCCAAGACTGTACTTGAATTTGCATGATAAAAACTATTATTGTCAAATTTATTGCTTAACTTCTTCTTCTTCTTCTTCTTCTTCTTCTTTTTCTTCTTCTTCTTCTTCTTCTATGTGTTGGGTTCATTCAGTACGTGGGCTATCATGTCTCGCTACAATTTCTTATGCTTTGTAGCTTTTGCTATTTTTTTCTTTTTATTAGCTCTCGTAATCCCTGTTCTGCCACCCTTTTACAAATCTTCGGTAGATTACGACCTGTTTTCCTATGTCTCTCTTGCCTTCAATATACTGGGAATGCCAAATTCTCTTTCCTTATTATGTTCGCTTGAAATTTCAGTAGTCTCTTTCTGTTTCTACGCATGTGTGTCCGTTTGTTCCTATTTTCCCTCCATCTTTACTTACGTGTTCAGTGCGTGACATTCTCAGCAACTACATTTCTTTTTCATCAAGTCTGTTATTCCGTTGTGAAGGGATTTTAGAGAGGACACTACCATAGCGGAAGAACGGTATTAGTTCTATACTCATTTCTTTGCGTCTATACAGAAATCAGATTAAAATTACTATTTGTTTATTCTCCTTATGTTCTTATTATGACATTGCAAATGTGATAAAACAATCTATACTACATAGACAGAAAATATCAGTAACATAAATCTCGTAGGGTGAGCGCTTGATTGTCACTCTGCAATTTAATAATTATTTGTCGGCAGTCGGGAAAAAAAATCGACAACTCCGAGAAAATGGAGTTATAAAATCAGCGAAAAAAGGACTAACTATCAATCGCAAGATAACTGAATGTATTGTCGTTAGGCCAAGTTGCTAGCTACGAATCAGAGAAAACTAGCAAGTATTTGAAATTTAACTATCTAGGAAATATTTTAATAGATGATGGTAGGTATTAAATAATAATCTAAAAACGTACTAAAATCTCCCCAAAACCTATTAAAAGCAATAATAAACAGATGTTCGTTCGGAACAAATCACATAGGCTGAGCTGCTTTGCAATGTCAGTTCTCCTGTATAACAGTGAGTGCTTGGTAATTTCTTAACATATGAAGATTATTGAGATGTCGATCTACAGAAGGATCATGAGAAAAACATGATGGATTATGTGTGTAAAGAGAAAGTCTTAAATAAAGTGTAGACAAAAATAGCGTATATTTAGAATCGGAAAAGGTCAGTTGAGATTTCCGGGATACATTCTTATGAAAGTGAGCTTTGAGAACTTAACGCCCACAGAACATAACGAGGGCAAGAAGAGTCAGAATTACCTGACTAATGAGCTTGTATGAATGAATACAAGGACAGTGAGTAGGAGGTATTGTAAGGGGACAAATATTACTTGCAGTTACGAAGAATAGGATGTCGTAGAGAGCTATGATCGCCCATATCCTGAAGACACATAAAAAAGAATAGAGATATGGTATCAGTAGTGTCGGTAGTCTCAGTGTAACCACTCTGTTATATAATATACTTGTAGATGCAACCGTAAGTTCTATTCTAATAGTTTCTTTACTCGTAATCGTCCCGGTTTCTTGCTTCTCTGTTATTTACATCTACTCCTAGACTCTGTTCTTTCCCTTGTTACATGTTTAGGATTAGGCTTCAGATTCCTTCTCAAATTTTCTCATTATCTTACACTTCCTGTAACCCCCCTTGCGTCTTAGTAGCATTATCGCCTTGCTTTCGGCAAAATGATTTTAAAAAATCTAACACAATTCTAGGTGTCAACTTACATATTTTTAACGTTATTAAACGTTATCAAATTATTAACAAAGATCTTTCTGAAATGATCTAATCTAATAAGCAAGAGACGACTCAATTTCAATCTTCCGCTATTTCTAATAACAGTAAAATTAAGAAAAGAAAGCAAATAACATGTAAATATATAATCAAATAGACATTAAGTGAATTATAAAGAATATTATATTTTAAATGATTAAATTCGCTAGGTTACATGTTGAAAGATATTTTTCTTGCACTTACAGAACTTGTCAGTGTTAAACGAATTAATTCGATCAACTTTTTTTTTTTTACTTTTTGATCAGATGTACTTAGCGAATTGCGAGTAACAATTTTCTTTCCAAAACAAAAGGCTTCAAGAGTAGCCGCAAACAGCAATCTAACGGGAAATAAATACTTAAATAGTTCAGAATCAAGGGCATCAAAGACGCATTTAGAAAGAATCTTAAAAAATTGCGCTAGAACATGGAACTCAGCTGAATTCGCGCTCAGAATTTTCAGAAATCAATTAAATAAACTCTAAAGTCATATACACGAAAAGAAAGTTGTGGGAAGAACGTGAAGGTTTTAAACAATGGGGTTTAATTAAAATAGAATCTTAGGGAAGCAGCTTCACATCAGTCATGATAAAATAAACTGGAAAGTTAGGGGCTTTAACATATTCTTACGTACGAAATAAAAGTGCCCTCACGATTAAAATATTCTCTTTAATCTTTTCTGCCAGTGTTTCTACTTCTTTTTCTCTGTGTCGTGTCAATACATGACATGGGTGATTATGCCTCTTCACAGTGTCCTATTCTTTGTAGCTCTGAACAATATTTCTCTCGATACTATCCCTGTTTTGACATCCATTTACACACGCTCATTAAGAAGGTTTTCTTTTGTCTCTGTTACTTTATGTCCTGTGAGTACTAAACTCTCTAAGCCGTTCTTTCTCATGATGTGTCCGAAAAAGTTAAACCGTCCCTTTCTGATTCTAAGTATGTATCTATTATGGTAATTTACCCGCGCACGCATGAACTCTACCAGCTATAAATAGGAGCAGGTACTGCCTTTTTGGAAAGGGAAGATTTCAGCAGTCGTCTCTGAAAGTCGGACCGAACATTCTTGCTGTAACACTCTCGTTTGTATATGTTTGTATTTGTGTTTCTGTTAATATATTTATTTAACTGAATTCCTCTCTCTGTGTCTTTATTTCTGGCCCTAACAAGGCCACAACAGTATCAATTTTTTCGCACTTTCTTTAAAGCTTTCTTGTTGCATTCATGCTTCATCTATTGTATTCTCAGTACCCTTCTGTGTTGGCGAAAATCTCATTCATCTGTGATGAAATTTTACCTCCTTTGACTGCATCTTGGTATTCATTAGGTGGACGCTGTACATTTGATGTAGCTAAAACTACCACAGAGAGACTACGTCGGTTCTTGATAATCTCTGGAAAGGAGAAAATACTTTAACAAAGATAGCAAAATATGAACTTCGGACAGTTTATCCACAACTTCGAACATAATACTCAATATCGAAAGTTGGAAAAGCATAATCAAAAATTAAACAGACACATCTTGTGGGTTAATTCTAATCAAACTTGTTTGGGTGAATATTGGTTTCAGAATATACCTCATAGGTGCCGTTTAGGAGATTGCGTCTCTGATAAAAATGTTAGTATATATGTTGGTTTTACAACGATGATACTGACGAGAAGGCTTACATTTGACTTGGATGAGAATAGATCAATGTCACAGTATTTAAAGGAATACATCTATATTACACCAAAATATTAATAAGCAAAACCTCAAAATCCTAGAAGCCCTTTTTATGAGAGAATTATTACCAAAAATAAATAAGTCAAATATGAGTATAGCAATAAATTTCTTAATTTAATTTAATTCTTAGTTGGTAGCAGAAAAGTTTATATATATATATATATATATATATATATATATATATATATATATATATATATATATATATATATATAAAAATAAAAAGAAATAAGAATAAATTAGGAAATAGAAAAGTTGCCTCCCTTGCATGGAAAAAATATCGTGAATTTGATAAAAACGCAGTAAAACGAACAATAAAATGATTTGAATGTACAGAAATATATATACACTTACACATACACAGACAATTTAACGCCTTGAAGATGGTTTCCGATGAAAATGAAAATACTTCGAAAAAAAAATTATTTGAAAGAAAATGTCGGTATTTTTCTACGGCTACTAAGAAATTGATTCATGGAAACGAGAGGATTAAAACAAAAATAAACAGACATAGTATGTCTAAATTTTTTTTAACCAAACCTGTTATATATATATATATATATATATATATATATATATATATATATATATATATATATATATGAATAAGGTATATTTAGGCGGAAAGTATTCACCCAAACAAAAATGGTTAAAAAGAACCGTTAAGGTCTGTATTACGACAGTATCATATAGCTGTGTTATCAGCATAAATATCGTGTTGATAACAGATGACATCAGGAAAGTCATTTATTAAAATTAAAAACGATGTGTTTCCAATGATAGAACCCTGGGGTACCATTATATTATTGCAGAAAGAATAGTGGCCATTCAAAAGAACTTTCATTTCAGGATTTGATCAGAAAGATTGAATCAGATGAAAAATTCATAACATTTCAAATCCCGAAGAAGAGTAGCGTAGCAAACCTTATTAAATGCTTTCAAGATATTCAAAGTTGCAGCCAGATTTTCAGCATTCTAATCTAAAGATTGATAGAATATTTCAGCAATAACTGTTAATACATCTTCTGTTGACCTATAGACACGAAAGTAATATTGCTTATCCGGAAGAAGACCCGAATATGTGAGATGCTTAACCAGTTCAGATTTTATGAATACCGCTAGTAACTTGCCAAAATGAGGTAGAGGGCGAATGGAACGATAGTTATAAAGAGTAGTCGCTTCGCCTTTCTTCTTAAAGGCAGAAACTAATGATTTGCAGGAAAACAAGAAGTAGCAAAGTATTTATTGTAGAATTTAGAGAGGACAGGAGTCAGTTCAGGAGCATATTAAGCACTATTACAGGTATACCATCAACTCCACATACTTTGTACGGATGAATTTTAAAGATGACAACAGAAACTTATATATATATATATATATATATATATATATATATATGTATATATATATACACATATATATGTATATATATATATATATATATACATACATGTGTATTATACATGTATATATATTTACATGTATATATATATATATATATATATGTGTGTGTGTATATATATATATATATATATATATATATATATATATATATATATATATATATATATATATACAGCCATCCACAGACAGACTGTTTCGCTGTATCACAGCTCATCACTGTGACTACACATCCTATTGCTTCAGGCCGGGACCGAAATCCGACCGATTGGATATTTGTCGGAGATTCTATGCCCTAGGTCATCGACGCTCGGCAGAGGTAAAGGCGAAATTTTGCGTATTTATTTTTCATAAAGACACCAGTCACAGAGAAAACAATCGGTTTCGAGAGTCTTGCATTTTCAGCAGTATTATATATATATATATATATATATATATATATAGAGAGAGAGAGAGAGAGAGAGAGAGAGAGAGATCAAGGCGATACCTAAAACCCAAAGTAAGTAAGCGTTGGTCTTACAGGGACACTGGCTTTAAAACTAAAACAAGGTTTCAAAAGTTAGTTACAGGAACTACCGTAAAAAGAAATATTTACATTTTACTCTTGGAATAATTTGCATTCATTATTTAAGACATTGAAGTTAGTATATGATTCGTTTAACTTAATTTCTTTGAAGTTGCAGCATTTTGATTTTATCTTCATTATAAAAAACATTTTTTTACGTACGAAATTGACAAAATTGTCATGATTAAGAATTAGGCCTGAAAGTTAATTTATTATTTTACTTTGAGATATTGTTTTTTATAACAATAAACATATTCATTATAAATTGACTTCATGATGAATGATTTTGTATCTCTAATATATTTTAAAAGATATGTTGAAGGTTAATTTTACCATATTTCTTAAATATTTGCGGTACGAAATTAATAAAAATGTTATTTATTAAGAATTTTATCACGAAATTAATGCCATAATATCAATATATTTAATGCGATACTTTAAAATTGTTTTTTAAAATTAATTACAAATATACAAAAAAGGAACCGAATATGTTTTCTCCGACATTTCTTCAGTTCAGTTGAACAGTTTTAATCACTGAGACCCACTAAAAATGTCATTATTAAGAATAAAGTTAAAGCTAATATTTCTCTCTATAACAATAAACATATTTTTTAAAAGGCACATTGAATTTTAATTGCACCGTCCTTTACAAGTAGTCAAAATATATACTTTTTGTACTGTAAGTTTATTTAAATATCTAATTATTAATAATTTCGTCACAGAAAATTAATGTCATAATTAAATTCGATAAATTTAACTTAATATTTTACAACAATTTTTAAAGATATATCGTAAATACTTCCATTTTATTAAGATAAATAACGATTAATATAATAATTTAGATGACTTCAAAAATACACTAACCTGTGTTCGTATGAATTTTAAATTCCGACTTAGTTCCCATCGCCATTTCATTTCCAGAACACAGAACTTTCCAAATCTGAATAAAGAAAATTGTATATAATTTTTTTTAGATCAAAGTGGGCTGGAATTCAATAAACCGGAAGACAGTTCCACAGGCGAGAAGTACGAGAAAAGAAACTGTTAGCAAAGAAAGTAGTTACATGTTGCCAATTGAAGTGTAAAATGAAAATTTGTCGCAAATCTAGTAAAAAAAAAAGTAAATGGCGCAGCTACTAGAATCCGAGGATGCCAGTCTACAAGGTGTGTGTGTAGGGGGGTAGCTAATCCCCGTTGCAGATGCCTGCGCTGGCACATTTGTGTTTGTTCAACACCTACAGAGCCCACCTGCGTTTTATACTGCAACAACTCTGAGCGGATCTTAGTATCTGTGAGAGAGCACGTAATATGGCGTGATCAACTGTCTGCACAAGGCTAGCAAGATGACTTGTGACTTGATGCTGGCACAACCACTGAGGGCTCGCAAGGGTTCCGTCAACCCCGTTTCATTCCCAAGGCTTGCGTCAACCCGTCGTATAGTTTTCAGTCACTTTCCAAAGGTTTCACACACTGGGATCGCCCCCTCCAGAGCGATAACATCAAGTTCCTCTTCCTGACAAATCTAGTAATTCATAACGTCTAGGAACTATACAAAAAAGGTCATCAGAAATATTCCAAGCTGATATCCATAACACCACAACGCAAATCCAATCTAGTAGTAGGCTTAAATCCATAATGTCGATATACTATGGAGGGGGTGGGTTCATTAGAACAACTGCAATGAAAATATGTATAGAAAAAGCAAGGTATATCACGAACACTGGATACCCGATCAGTACCAATAACGTTACAGACCCTTCTTTGGATGTTGTCAAGTCGAAGCACCAGGGTTATTTCGTTGTGGTGTGGTGTAATGGTGAGCAAGCTTTTCTCGCCAGATCAATTACGAACTGAGAAGTGAGTTCGATCTTCGCTATATGTTCCATACTTGTGGCCTTGCGTTACATCTAAGCTGCGCTTAGTAAATTACTATTGTCAGAGCACTAATGGTATCAATATTCAATGCACGGACGAATGGTAGATTTATAAATGTGCAAGATGGATGGATGGATTGTGATAGATAGATAGGGATAGGCATAGATAGATAGATAGGGATAGGCATAGATAGATAGATAGTTAGGGATAGGCATAGATAGATAGATAGATAGATAGATCGATAGATAAAAATGCTCAATTAAAGTATAGAAAAAATGGACAGTAAATATAATGATTTTCTAAACGTAACTCAGATGTAACACAAGAGCGGAAGTATGGTGCACCGAGTGAAGAATCGAACTCACTCTTCAGTCGTAATGGTTCTAACAAGAAAAGCTTGCTAACCATTACACCACGTCTGGATGCCCTGGTAATTTCTAAGCGTAGATTAGATGTGGTACAAGGTCAAAAGTATGGGGCACACAGTGAGAATCGAACTCACTATTCAGTCTTACTTAATGCAGCGAGACAAGCTTGAAAATCCTTACGACACATCGAAGTACTCTAGATAGATAGATAAACAGATAGGTGATTACTGTTTATCCATGCATTCTATCTCACATACATAACATGTGTCTGTGAAAAATCTCCTTTTTTACTTAAATAAATTTTCTACTTTGTATTCTGTTTCCATTTTTAAAAATTGAGGGTACCAAGAAAAATTTCAAATACTTTCTCTCGCTCTCTTTCACACACAGAAACACACAGAGAAACACAGACAAAAACACACACACACACATATGTGTGTGTGTGTGTGTGTGTGTGTGTGTGTGTGTGTGTGTGTGTGTGTGTGTGGGTGTGCGTGTAGAAAAATACGAATTTTCGACCTGCGTTTGCTATTCCGCGACTGTTATTGTCGTATAGCAACCTTCTATGTAAACATAACAAGATGTCATCTTTGATGGTGAACATTTTTGATGTAATGTCCATTATAAGCATTCTGGTGATAGCTCATGTGAGCTTACATCGAGGAACAGCATAATAAAAATGTATCCAAAAGTTGGACAGTTTTTGTCTTTATTTTGTCCCGAAACTAATACCAATATCCGAAGCTTAGAACGGATCATAATGAAACATAATAGACATTCGTTGTTTGTTATATTTAACAATATATGTTTGAATATATATATATATATATATATATATATATATATATATATATATATATATATATATATATATATATATATATATATATATATATGCAGGATAAATGGTTAAATTATATTTTAATTTCGTGCATGTACGTTGTTTTTTTATTTTGATCCCTACACAGAATATTAGGGCCAGTTAGACGCCGTTTGTAGGAATTTGGTAAGTGCATGCTGACTGCTTGGCATTCACGCAGGAAGCTCCAATACAAACATTTCAGATACTTGATACTGCTTAACTTAGACAATCGTACGAAAAGCTGCAGGTGTGTGTATGTGTATGAGTGTGTATACACACGCACACGCATCTTTACACACACACACACACACACACACACACACACACACACACACACACATATATATATATATATATATATATATATATATATATATATATATATATAAATATATTCAAACATACTCAAGTACAGGGTTGGTGTATACGGAATAAATTCCAATAACCAACAATTACTATTCTTAGATGAGTGCTCAATACAGCGTAGACCAGATGATTTTATAACATATTTAACATATTTATGTTATAATTTTAAATAAATAATTACACACACACACACATATATATATATATATATTTATATATATATATATATATATATATATATATATATATATATATATATATATATATATAATCTTTTTCAATTTTGTCATCAATTTTCCTAACATATATATATATATATATATATATATGATGTGTGCGTGTGTGTTGAGTGCAAAATTTTAATCTACAGATTTAAATCTGCTTGAAATCACTTATGTGTGTGCAACTTTACGCTTCCCACTAGATTGTCTTGTAATATCCAAGATAGTGTAGATTTGCCTTTCTCGAATTTCCCATATCTGAAATACGTGGTCACTTTTTTGCTCAGATGAGGTCCATAAATCTTAATAGAATATCGGGAAGCTGGCTGTTATCGCGCATCTCTGAAAAGAAAATTGTACAAGAATCTAATATTATTCATCAGTAAATTTCCTCTTATCTTTTTTCTTTCTTTTTATCTAAATCTCTATGAACACTCAGGAGGATACAATTTCTTTTACAGACATGTCAATGGCTGAACATATATCTCACCATCTTTCACTCAATTAAGAGAAGATATTGGCTATCTACCCAATAAGGAAATCTGTTTCTTTTTTTCTTTTTCGATTTTCATATTTATCTTGTTGTTCAACGTATAAAATAGTCAAGTGAAACTGAAATGTTTCTTTAGAAAAATAACCATCTTGCAAAATTGGTTAAAAAAAATAATAAAAAACGGCCTGAGGACAAGACTTCAGAATCATAAGTCATTTTATAAAGACGGCCTTTCTCCCAAAAGATTCAATCATGGTAGATATCCGAATAAATTTCCTAACAGTTCTGTTAATATACTTTTCAGTAAATAACAACGAGCATCATGTTCTTTATGTCTGCGTTGATATTAAGCGCGCTGCTGTTTGAGAAAGAGCAGACACGTCGAAAGTGATATCGGTTTTCAAAATATCTCACTTTCTTTCGACGGGATCTAACAGAAAATTATTGGTGGTGAGGTTTATTTCCACTCTGAGAGGAATAAGCTCATTTCAGATAATTTGTAACTCACGCAGCAATCAGAAACGTTGTCAAAGTAACAACAAAGATGATGATACTATACAGAAAATAAGAGGCTTCTATAACCGTGTGTATAAATGGATGAAGACGGCCATCAAGAGACAATAGGAACATGTGTGTAGTATTATCTTTCAAAACGCAATTAAACTGAAAAAAAGCATGAAAAATACATCGCTAAAAGCCATTGAACATTTCAAAGGAAACAAAAAATTCTAAAGAAGGAAAATATTTGCTGGACCTGGAAATATATAATCTATCGTAATTGAACGTTACTTCCAGGAATCAACAGCAATCAGATAAGAAAAGATGTGATTTGAGAATTTGACATTGCGACATGCAATTAATGAATTGGAATAATGAAATGTCTTGTCTCCTCCAGAATTGAATAGTCCGATGATATGTAATTGTTCATGAATTTTGAAATGAGCCTGAATTACATTTTCTCGTATCTAGGAGGTTTACAATGAATAAATGACTGGTCAGCTTAACTCATGACTTAACCCAATGTCTAATTACTTAATTTCTTTCTCTGATTAACGACACAAAAAAAAGGGGGTTAAAATTTTTTCCCCTTTTCCCCCAAAATTTTTTAAAAAAACCCAAATTTTTTTTTGGGGTTTTTTTTTTTTTTCCCCCAACCAAACCAAAAAAAAAAAATTTTAAACCCCCCCAAAATTTTTTTTTTAAAAAAAAAACCCCCAAAAATTTTTAAATTTAAAATTTTTTTTTTTTTTTCCCTTGGGTGTTTTTTTTTGGGGGGGTTTAAAAAAAAATTTTATTTTTCCCCCGGGGGGGGAAAAAAAAAAACCCCCCTTTTCGGGGGGGGCCCCCTTTTTAAAAAATTTTTGGGGGGGTTTTTTTTTTTAAAAAAAAAAGGGGGAAAAAATTTTTTCCCGGAAAAAAGGAAAAAAAAAAATTTTTTAAAAAACCCAAAAACCCCCAAAAAAACCCCGGGAAATTCCCAAAATTTTCCAAATTCTTTTTTCAAATTAAAAAAAAAACCCCCCCCTTTCCCCCCTTTATTCCCCCCCCGGGGGGGGGGAAATTTTTTAAAAAAAAGGGGGGGGGTTTTGGGGGGGTTAAAAAAAAAAAAAGGGGGTTTTCCCGGGGTTTTTTTTTAATTTTTTTCCCCTTTTTTGGGGGGGGTTTTAAAAAAAATTTTTAAAAACCTTTTTTTTTTAAAATTTTTTGGGAAAGGGGGGTTTTAAAAAAAAAAAAAGGCCAAAAATTTTGGGGGGAAAAAAAAAATTTTAAGGGGAAAACTTTAAAAAAATTTTTTTTTTAAAAATTTTTTTAATTTAAAAATTTAAAAAAATTTTTTAAAAAATATTTTTTTTTTTGGGGGAAAAAAAAGGGCCTTTTTAAAAACAAACCAAAAAATTTTTCCCCAAAAAATTGGGAAAAAAAAATTTTTTTTTTCCCGGGGGGGAAAAAACCCAAAAAAACCCTTTGGGAAAATTTTCCCCCCCGGGGGGGTTTTTTTGGGGGAAAAAAAATTTTAAAAATTTGGGGGGGTTTTTTAAAGGGGGGGAAATTTTTTTAAAAAAAAACAAAGGTTGTTTTTTTTTTTTGGGGGAAAAAAATTTTTTTATTTTTTTTTTTAAAGGTTTTTTTTTTTTTAAAAAGGAGGGGAAAATTTTAAATTTGGGGAAATTTAAAAAAAAAAAAAATTTTGGGGGGGGGCCCCTTTTTTTTTTCTTTGGGCCCGGATTTTTTTTTAAAAAAAGGGGGGTTTTTTTTTTAAAAAAACCCAAAAAAAATTGAAAAAAAAACCTTTAAACCCCCAAAATTTTAAAATTTTTTTTTAAAAATTTTAAAAAAAAAAAAAAAAAAACCCCCCCCCGTTTTTTTTTTAAAAAATTTTTTTTTTAAAAAAATTTTTTTTTTTTTTTTTTTTTCCCCCCCTTTTATTCTTTTGGGTTTTTAAAATTAAAAAAAAAATTTTTAATTTTTTTTTTTTTTTTTTTTTTAAAAAATTTTAAAAAAATTTTTTTTTTAAATTTTTTTTTTTTTTAAAAATTTTAAAAAATTTTTTAATTTTTTTTTTAAAAAAATTTTTTTTTTTTAATTTTTTTTTTTTTTAAATTTTAAAATTTTTTTTTGGGTTTTTGGTTTTGAAAAAAATTTTTTTGGGGGTGGGGAAAGGGGCCAAAAAAATTTTTTTTTTTTTTTAAAAAAAAAAAAAAAATTTTTTTTTTCCCCCCCTTTTTCCCCAAATTTTTAAAAAAATTTTTTTTTTTTTAAAAAAAATTTTTTTTGGGGGGTTTTTTCCCATTTTTTTTTTTTTTTGGGTTTTTTAATTTTTTTCCCGGGGAAATTGCCCCCCCCAAAAAAAAAAAAAAAAACCCCAAAAAAATTTTTTTTTTTTCCCCCCCAAAAAATTTTTTAAAAATTCGGGGGGAAAATTTTTTTTCCCCCCGGGGGGCCGGGGTTTTTGGGGGAAAAAAGGGGTTTTGGTTTTTTTTCCAAAATTTTTAAAAAACCCCTTTTTCCGGGGGGGGAAAAAAGGAAAAAAAAAGGGAAAAAATTTTTTCCCGGGGGTTTTTTTGGGGGTTTTTTTTAAAAATTTTCCTTTTAAAAAAAAATTTTTTTAAACTTTCCCCAAAAAGGGAAAGGGAAAAAACCCTTTTTTTTTTGGAAAGGGAAAAAAAAAAATTTTTAAAAAAATTTTTTGGGGGGGGGGTTTTTTTTTTTTTTTTTTTTTTTCCCCCAAAAAAAATTTTTGGGGGGGGAAAAAAATTTTTTCCCCAAAAATTCAAATTTAATTAAATTTTCCCCCCCTTTTTTTTTTAAAAAAAAAAAAAAGGGGAAAAAACCCCCCTTTTTTTTTAAAAGGGGGTTTTTTGGGAAGGGGGAAAAGGGGGGCCCATTTTTTGGGGGGGGGGGGTTTTTTTTTTTTTTTTTTAAAAAAACCCTTTTCCCAATTGGTTTTTTTTTTTCCCTTTTTTTTTTAAAAAAAAAGGGGGAAATTTTTTGGAAGGGGTTTTTTTTTTCCCCCCTTTTCCCCCCGGGGGGGTTTTTCCAAAAAAAGGGGGTTTTTTTAAAAATGGTGAAACTGGCAAGAAGAACGAGGTACCGAGCGAGGCACAATCTAAGACTGTTGAGGAGTTGCCCTCTTGTTGGAAGTCCCCCAAGTTGCATTTTGAACATGGCGGATTTCTTGGATAAGGCAAAAATTATGCCCATCTTGTAAATAAAGAGGGCTGGTCGAAGTGTCCAAGAGCTCGATGTGTTCGCAAAGAGAATGGTGTCCGTTTTCGTGGTCGATAAGAAAACACGTAAGATTTGTCGTTCCACGAAAGACATAGTGATTAAATCACTTTTGTCCCTGGGGATAAAACCCAAAGAATAATAAAGGTACTGGTTTTTTCATGTGGGACATTCTGCTGCCCACGCCAGAAGATTGCCTGGCAATGGCGAAAAAGGAGTTAATTACTAAGGACTTGATCCTTAGAACGGAATACGAGGTCGGAGAAGGACCAGGGTGGCCGTTTTTGAGGTTCCTCCTCAAATTTCAGGAGAGCATCTAGCTGCGTTTTTATGCAGTATGGCCAAATTTTGGGGCTCTCTCCGACAATTTTGAACGGGGATGGACTTTTGACATTATGCTTGATCAGAACGCCTTCAAGTCCGTCCCCCAACTGTTTGGGTTTTGGCGACCGGAAAATGCCGGTCATTGTGACCGGTAGGAAACCTACTTGCTGGAGGTGTGGAGAGACTGGTCACCTTTCCTCCTCCTGCCCAGGAAAGAAAGGCCCCTGGAGTTCCGGTCGTAGGCGACCAAAATACCCCCGAGGCCGAGAAAGTAAAATCCGCGGCGCCTGTAGTGGGCCTAGCTGCGAGGCGGACCGGTGCGGAAAATCCTCGGTTGGGTCCGTACCCACATTGCCCCAAAACCGACGCCTTCCACAAGTGTGGATAAGGAGAAGGATGAGGGGAATGGCGCCTCGTAGTTAGGGGCAAAGGAAGACCCAAACAGCGGTTCCTCAGTCCCATCATGACTCAGGGACATTAACACCTACAGCCCCATTCCCCTACCAGCTCTGAGGGCGACGCCTCAGCGTCTTACGAAAAGAACGCTAGTGAAGCGCAGAAACTGAATGAGCCCGAGCTGGCAAAATATTAGATATAAAAAAATTGAAAAGAAAAACTAGAGGCCAAGCGGGTTAAGATAAAAAAGTCGCTGGGGCACCGGGCCCCGTATCCTCTGCCCCGTCTTCCCCTTCTTCATCAAAAAAAATCATTTACAAAACTACCTCTGCCTAAATCGGTATCGAACTCGCCGACAAAATCTTTTCACTCGTCCAAACCTTCTCCGGTGAGGACGCCTGCAGGTTGGACACCCTCCACAACACCTAATCTTACACCCATGCAAACACCCATACAATCTCCAAATAAGAAAAGATTCAGGAGCCCAGAGTCACAATCAGTCACAGACAAAAGAAAAAAGAAACTTAAACCACCTTACCTCCCGGGGAAGACGTCTGCCGCGTATCCAGGACCAAGCAGAAAGGGTTTTCAGGCAAACGAGGAACCCGAAAGACTTAAAAGGTTCTTTGGAACTTTAAAAAATTAATGGCATGGAAGTAGAAAAGCCTGAAAATTTCCCTGCCGCCAGAAGAATCCTGACCGTAATTAGAACTGGCCCGGGTACGCGGGAGATTTGGGGCATGATACAGGAGGCCCAGTCGTCTCTAAAAATGGTGCCCCAGTCGCCTACCTTTTAGATCCGGAAACAGAAGAAGCAGATCAAAAAACTCAAAAATTGGTCCCAGTTTTCGTTCACCCATCCCTTTATAGGGCGCTCAAATTAACCTACCCTTCGGACATCGGCGGCTTGTCTCAGGATGATACCGTCGAAAGTGAGATGGCGTCAGGATCTATGTGACGAGCTGTCGGTGTCCTCACCCCAGCCATATTCTATCCTGAAGGACAACTCTAATCGGCTTCACAATGGCTCTCTGGTTAGCTAGTTTGAATGTCCGGGGCCTGAGGTCCGAGTCTCGCAGGGCGAGGCTCATTCGTGACCTTCAGCGCCTCGGGGTGAATATATTGTTGTATACAAGAGACCCGATTTTCTTCTCATGATCGTGAGGATATACTGTCTAAGGGTTCGCCCTTTATTCAGCATGTTTTGATGGTCGTTCGAGGGGTGTCTCTTGGCTAGTGAGCAGGCCTTTGAAGGCTGCATGTACCCTTGTCTTCGCGGATCCGGCGGGCAGACTTTGCGTGCTGGATGTTACCATAAAGGATAAGGTTCTTCGTTTCATTGGGGTTTATGCGCCCAATAACCATTCCGAGCAGCCTGCTTTGTTTCGGCAGATCGCGCCGTTCTTGACGACGTCTCGTCAGGTAGTTTTAGTGGGGGATTGGAATGCCGTCCTTGACCCCGATATAGATCGGATAGGGCAAAAAACAAGGTACTAACAACCCGGATGTGAAACCATTTCGGGACTTTATCGATGGGTTTGATCTTGTCGATAAGTTCCGGAATGAACACCCTCAGGGGTAGCATGGACTTGGACAAATAGTGGCAACTCGGATCCTGGGACGCTTGCGAGCTACCTGGACCGAGTCTTAGTTAGGAGAGTCGATGTAGGGCCTCTTAGGATGTCCAAGTTTCCATTATATAGTTTATACGGATCATAAACTTGTCCGGGTCCGTGTAAACTTAGATAAAAGGGTTAGGTTGGCTGGTTACTGGAAATTGAACTGTTCACTTTTTGCTGAGCAGTCTTTCCGGGACCAGCTGTTACTAATGATACAAAGGGAATTGACGGGAGCGGTTGTTGGAAATGCCTGGTGGGGCAATTTAAAATCTAAAATCCGAACGTTTGCTGCCGATTTTAGTCGTCGGCTCAATCTAGATAGATTAGCGGCGCAAACGGCTTTAGAAAGTAAAGTTGATCGGGCTGTGAAATCCCGTGTTAGTGGGGATATAGCTTTAGCTAAAGGCAGAGTTGTCCTCCTTGCTTATCAAGAAGGATCATGCTCTGGTAGTTAGGGCCTAGGTTAAAAGAATGTCTTCTGAGGCGACGAATATGGCCGCTGAACTGCGTGCAGAGGAGAATCGAAACGCGTCTAGGCGACATATCGCGTGCGTCACATTACCGGATAAGCGGACCGTGACTACAAACGCGGGCATATGTGAGGTCTTTCGAGATTACTTTCAGGAGCTTTTCACCAGGGAGCACGGTCTGAGCTCTGCTCAGTTCGACGCCTATTTAGCTGACTTTCCCTGCCTCTCGGCAGCCGAAGTACAATAGGTGTGAGGTCCCATAACAGATTCGGAAATCTGGGAAGCGCTGAAACAGGTTGGCCTGGATAAGTCTCCGGGATTAGATGGTCTTCCCTACGAAGTTTACTTGAGGTTGTCACCCGTTTTTGTGCCTTTGCTGGAACTGATGTACAACCACTGGATGAGGCAGGGGGTCTTTACCTCAACGCTTCACCAGGGGTGTCATCAAGTTGCTGCGTAAGGACAAGGACAGTGGGGATGGTTTAAATAACTTTCGCCCTTTAACGATGTTAAACACAGACTTAAAGATTTTGGCGAAGATCTTAGCCAACCGTTTGCAGCTTGTCCTGTCTAGTCTGATTGGCCCTGAACAGACTTGTGCTGTGAAGAGCAGGACTATTCAGGATAACCTTCATATGGTACGCTTGATCTTAGAACAAGTCGACAGTGAAGCCGCGCTGATCAATTTAGATCAGTCCAAGGCCTTCGATAGGGTTGACCATCGATTTCTGGAGCTGTCCTTTCGGCGGCCGGTTTCCGGACTCGACTTTCGCTCCTGGATCCGACTCTTGTATGCGACCCCCGGTGCGCTGGTGGAAGTGAATGGGGTAAGATCGAAGCCTTTCGTATTGTCTCGCTCCATTCGTCAAGGTTGTCCACTATCGCCTCTGCTTTACGTTCTTGCGTTGGAGCCTTTCCTTCGCAAGTTAAAGGCGAATCTGGTCCTACGCGGTATTTCGCTGCCTGGTGCTTCCACCTCAGCCAGGTATTCTGCCTATGCTGACGACGTTTCGGTTCTTGTGTCGAGCAGAGCCGAGATTAACGAAGTCAGCAAGCAGATCAGTGGGTATGAGATGGTGACAGGGGCCAAGATCAACCGCGATAAGTCTGTGGGCTTGCGGTTGGGTGCGTGGAAGGAGTTTCTCTTCCCGGACCTTTCCTCTGGACGGATGGGCCGATCAAGATACTCGGCGTCTGGTTCGGTCCTGATCTCCAGTTGGAAAAGAATTGGTCGGAGGTACAAGGGAAGGCCGAGGTCGCGGTTAATCTGTGGTCTCGGAGGAGACTTTCCCTGAAGGAAAGGCGGAGTGTGTGTTTCACATCTATCCGATCCTCCTTTACCGACTCTCTGTGCTTCCACTCCCGTCTGCCCGTCTATTGTCATTAGTCAAGACCTTGTTCTCTTTTTGTGGAGAGAGGCAAGGCCCATATGGTATGTCGCGAGATCTGTTGCCTTCATCCCTCTGAGGGCGGTCTGGGTATGCCTAGCATTGAGATTCGTCAATATATGCTTCGCATTACCTTTCTAGACCGAATGTGTCGCGGTTCGGATGAGGTGGGCACCTTTTGGAAAGAAGATGTCCGGAAACATTTCCCATCCTTGAGAAGTGTGCACTCGTGTGAGGAGGAGGCCGGCCGTACACCCCGAGCCGAGTGCTCCTTCTATCGCGAATGTCGTCGTGCTTTGAAACTCCTCTTGCGGACGTCGGATGGCCTCTCCGACGCCCAGGCGTTGTCTCGTAAGGCATTGTATCGATTGTTAGTTAGGGGGGCCGTTCAAGATGATCTAATTGGCGAGCTCGGTCTTACGAAGCAGGAGGCTCGCTCGATATGGCCTTGGGCGCCTGGGTTGAAATGTCTCAATAACGATGAGGCATCACTCACCTGGCTGATGATTCGTGGGGCCCTCTGGGTCGGCAAGAGACTTTGTTCAGCAGGCTTGGAGAAATATCAAACTGTCGTCGCTGTACTGGGGAGGTCGAGACCATTGGTCACGCCTTTTTTCAGTGCAAGACGGTAGTGCCATTAATGCAGGTTTGTTGAAGGCCTCATGGTTCGCATGTTGCAGGGGAAAGTTTTTTGTCCTGAAGCCAGTTCTGTTTGTAGCAATGTGGTGCCGCAATTGACGAAGGAGGAACACTATGTGTTCTGTTGCTTACTAGGTGTTATGAGAGTCGTGATTTGGACGACGCGTCAGAAGGAATTCTATGATCGTGAGAAGTTCACCTCTTCCCAACTGATCTTGTTCTTTAAGCATCAGCTTAAAGTCAAGATCAGGACGGAAAAACGGCGGCTCCCTTCATCAGAATTTGGCAAAAGGTGGGTAAATCTTGCGCGAATGTGTAGAGTGAAAGGGGCTGACCTAGAGTGGCACTTGGATGTCGGTTAGGGTACAGGATTTTGTCCTAACAGGGTTGAACAAAGCAACCCATCCCGATATTAGGTTAGTTTAGGTTCTTGTGTTTTGATCTTTTAGTTTTCTTTTTTTTTACTGGTTAACTTAGCTAGGGTGTGCATGCTCATTGGCCCCTTTATTTCTGTCCCTATTTTTTTTTTTAGTTTAAACTCCCATCCCCTCCCTCGTTAGGTGGTCAGTGATGTCAGTTCTCTGGTGGATGCAGGACGCCTTTCGTTTTCGTATGTGTGATTTTTCGTATTTGTTGTTGTGTATGAATGTGTGTGTGTGTGTGAATGATTGGAGGAATGATTGTGTTCCTTATTTTTTCATAGTCCCGCATTGATTTCGTCCGGTTAACTGATGTTTCTGCCACATTTATGGTTTGTGGGGGTTTATTACTAACACAAGTTTTGTTTATTTTCTTGTAAATATTAAGGCATATTGTACAGACTCATTTGGGGATCTTTTTAAAAAAAATTGTTGTTTTATGCCCCTCCCCCCACGAACAATATTTGTACATAGGGGGATTAGTTAGGATTTCATAGAGAATTTGAGGTATTATGGTGGACGTAGTAAGAAAGGTATGAGTGAATGTGTTGTTTTGGTGATAGGAATATTGTTGGTTTGTTTGGGTCCGTGTCTGGGTCTAGCTAAGGTTAAAAATTAAGACAGAAGAAGACCGTCCTTCCCCATCCCCTTTTAGGCCTTGTGCCACATTTTATACCTTTTGTATAAATAAATATCAAACTTTCCCTCACGATCCGTTTAGGTGAAACCTAGGTAGGTTTGTCTGGCTCACTAGGTATATATATATATATATATATATATATATATATATATATATATATATATATATATATATATATAAATGATAGATAGATTTGTCGTAAAAAAGAATTAGTAAAATTTGGACAGTTGACATCTCGAACGTAACGTGTAATAATATTTATTTTTAGTAAAAGAATGAAAAAGCTGTCTATGAAAAGCTGTTCGAAACAATTCACGGCTTACGGCTACATCACGTTAAAACACTGGTTCACATATGATCACTGAAGTTAAGCAACGTCGAGACTGGTCAGTACCTAGATGGGTGACCACTTGGGAATACCAGGTTCTGTAAGCTTAGATATGCGGGTGGTGTAATGGATAATGGCTCTGAATTGTTAATCGGAAAGCCGAGTTCCTTTTCCTGTTAGATTCATTATATTCACTTACGCGCAAATCCCCTTTGGAAACGTAAGAATCCACCCATGTCCCCCTGCTATGGGTTAATTAGTAAGACTTGTATCCCTAAACTATTATTATCGAAAAAAAATCTTACAATCTGAAAATATTTTTGACTTGTGATAAACGACAAAGGGTTGATAAGCAGTAGAAAACGAATGAATCAGCCAATCAATATGAACATTTCACATATAAAAAGCTACTTCTTTTCTGTGACTGTCTAAAAAGTCATTTCTATTAGGAATGGTCCATAGAGACCAAAAAAAGTGGGGAAGTTTTTTATTCCATTCATTTGTGTCTAAATAGAACGAAATGGGCCAACATTTTGAAAATTTTTGAAAATTGGGATGGAGTCGGACCGAAAGGTGCCCAGACCTGCCCGGGGCCCAAAATATCACTAAAAATGACAACGTATTCAACAAAACTTTAAAAATGAACCACATCCTTGCTGATTCTGATTCAAATGACTGAATTTATGGTTATATGTTGTTTCTACAAAGATTACACAGAAATTAGGAAAATATTTTTTATGTTTTAAGCAAAAATAGACCAAATTGAGATAAAATAACAGTCTTCATGACAGATTCAGTTTCCAAGAATTTGAAAAATTGAAAATTTGGTAGCTGCAATCCTCCTGTCACAGCACATACCTTAATATCTTCTTTGCACGATGCACGATGCACGCTTATGAAGTCTTTGACAGAAGGAACCTATTCTGAAGCATATAGAGAGTAAATTTGAACTAAAGGAAAAAATAATCAAAGCAATGCCATCTTTGAAATCATTCCTGGCTAAAGTTTTAATCTTACTGTAAATGATGCCTTTTATAAACTTCTATTGAATGATGGTCATAAAACATCAATCTCTGAGGAATTTGATAAAATGCAAGCGTTTTGTATGATATAAATAATCAAAAATGCATATATACGTTTCATATTTCTTTAGGCCTGCGTGTGTCTGTATTTACGTGTGCAATTATAACTACAAACACTTAGTCTCTATAGAACAATCACGTTATAATGATAAACACTCACTTGTGGAACAAGCTGAGTGAATGAACACTCCTCCTTCTGAAAGAGAGCTATTTATTGCTGTTTATTCTATTGTTATTCTACAGTCTCCTTGGATATGGTGCTGCTGCCTTGCTTCATCATTTTGATGATATAAGGAATACTGTTTCAGATACACCATCAAATAATCAACTGGTACAGGCATGTAAATTGTACCTTGAAGTGGAACATTGAATGCGCATTAAGATGTGTGGCATGGGTTACTTTCAAAATCACGGTGCCATATTTAAACATGTATGAGATGAGTTGGTGTCACTAAAAACCCTCTTGACCATTCTTCCTGCTTTTTATAATGGCCTGAGATATTCAAATATGGGCACTTTTGCTCGATAGCGTTTCTAAATAGAATGTAATGTTGAACTATTTGGTGATCTTTTTTTTTGTAATCTGGTCTATATCAGCTCCAAAATATTCTATTGTTTTTGGAAATTAATTCAAAATTGTGTACGTAGAACCATGAATTTTATCATTTCAATCATTTACGTGATAATTTTTTGGTGAATATTGATGTTATTTAGAATACGTTGTCAATTTTAATGATTTCTGGGGCCACCCCTTTTTTTAAAAATTTGGTTTCTTAGCCCACCCCTATTTCTATGTGTAAATGGTTAAAAGTAAACAACAAAAATTACAGAATTAATTCATCAGTAATGTTTAAAATAATAGAAAATATGGTCAATATCTCCTTCGGATAATGAGCACAGTTTTTGCTGTTTTTGGTGTTATCAAAAAGGTTCAAACCTTTTTGATCCTGCAGCCTCTTAAGTAAAAGGAGCGATTGTTTTCTAGTAATACGATCAACACATGCACAGTAACACACTCAATACGCGCGTTTCCTTTATATTCCCTTATCTGCAATATGTGTAATAAATATCATTACCCCCCCCCCCACCAAAAAAAAAGCAGAAACAGTCTCTTAAGTACAAAAACAACGTAAATATAAATCACTTGTCAAAACCTTTTAATTTTAATAGCCATTCACAAAAAGTCCGGTTACTCTTATTCGTAAATTGAATCGAGACACAAGGAAAAACGAAGAAAAAGTCAGAAAATCGCCTCAATCTACTTAATTAATTGAAAGGATTTTATTTTATTTTTTATAATTCAAAATAATAATTTCGTGTTGGTGCGTCGTCAAATGGTCAAAACGTTAGCATTAAAATCACGAAACCCGGATTCAAATCTCCAGAGAGTAAAAGTTTTCAGGGGGTGATTTCTTGATAATATTGGTTGAGGTAGACGACATCATCATTGGGAAATATCTCAAACACATACCGCGAGTTGATTCAAGCTTTTTGAGTGAACGTGTATAGAAGAAACTGTTTGAAAGCCGTCAATGGTTGTTTTATCACGAACTCACAAGTCATCGTGACCGAGAGTTTGAATGTATTGGCCTTATTCAACTACTGATCATGTATGTACTCATTTCCAGAAACTATAAGCATAGATGCAGTAAAAACACAGACTTTTCTGAGTAAGCAACAACAGGGATTAGAAAATGAGAATTTTAGACAATGGTGGCTCCTAGGCTCATTTTGTAATCCCTGTTTTTGCCGTGAAAATGAAGGCTTCCTACTTGAATACTTTTCATTTTATAGGTAAACATTCGTACTTTTGAGGACAACATGAAGATTTTTACTACTCAGAAATGGGAATATATGATAAAAATCTTATAATGTAAATTAAAATAACCATTTGATAGAAACAGTATTTTATTTTATATTATAAAATCTTTAGAAAGAATTTTTGTCATTATTATATATCAAGAGAATCATTTGGCAAAAAAGCGTGCTTTATGTTTATACATACGTCAATTAAGTTAAATGTAACATTGGAATTGCTGCATACATCGACATTTTTTTTAATAATTTGTATAAATGTCAATTTCATAAGATATTATTTGGTCACGTAAAATGTTCTTCACTTTATTTTTTACAACATTTTTCTTTCTTTTTGACATTAAATTTACTCCAGAAATTATTTACCCTTTTGGGGGGGATTTATTCTGGCATCCTTAAGTCAGCGCCATTCTTTCCACATTAAACTGATTCAAATTAAATAACTTCTCTGTATGTCTTCTGAAATCGTCAAGAGGATTGAAACCTTTTTTTATTTTTTACTTACAGAATCCTATAAAATCGAATAAATGATAATCCAATTGTATAAGATATTCTGGATATGGACTTTTTTTACTTGACATGTTCCTCCAGGGCATGACTTTTCACAATTTCCTATCTTTTGTTGCACTAAGTTTCTGTAAAAACCTTTTACCAACTCTATACTTGATCTGCCATTTATTCACACCAATTCGTTGAGTATGTTTTAACCTGCTTCCCTTGCTTTGAATACGCCCTGTCGTGTTGCATTCTGCAAGCATTATTTCTTCATTATGTATCACAGATATTCCATCCCTCACTTTAAGTCTTTAAATATAAGCTTCCTTGTAATTCCTATTTTCTTTAAAACTTCTTCGTTACTCATATGTTCTGTCCATTATATTCTCAGCATTTGTCGCTAGAACCAGATCCCTGTCGCTTCATGTCATATTAACCTGTTAGGGATTGTCGAACATTCACTGTGATGTACGAGATTACATATTACATAGTGATTCAGTAATGTCTTTTCTATATTTCTAATACCGACACCGTAAATGTGAGAAGGCTTCTTGTCTAAGCAGTAATAATTTTTTAGGATACCAAGAAAATATGTAATAGCATTATTCTGATGCTATACAGGGTCTCATAAAACATTATCGTGACTGGGAATATAAAAAGAAAAATACAACACATATCAATTCATTGTTTCATTTCTTTCGAAAAAATCCCCTTCTGAAGCCACACACTTTATCCAGCAACGTTTCCATTGACGAAAACATTCCTGGAACACCTTTCTTGGGTCTTGCGTGCAGCTGCCTCGTCACATTCTCTTGTATTTCGTCGACGTTTTGAAATCTTGTCCTTTCCAAGTGAGATTTGGTTTATAGAAAAGAGGAAAAAGCCACAAGGTGTGAGATCTGGGGAATATGGTTGTTGTCTGACCTAGGGAATGTTGTTTTGGTTAAAAACTGCTGCATAAGCCATGGTCACTGATGGAAACTCTGTTGTGGTGAGACGACCATAATCTACACACATTTCTTCCAACGACTACTATAAACAACGGAAATGAGTGAATACGCCATAACTTAGCTCCGTTAACATACCAACACTTGGATATTTTTTATCAGACCTTGTATGCCATTTATTCTAACCTTCCTGGGTATAAAGATAAATTACATCCGCGTCCTGGGTAAGACGATAAACTACATCCGACAGTAAAGCCTCTGATCAGGGGATTTGGGGGAGCGTAGAACCACCTCTTAATTGCTGGTGTTCCCTGGTCCCCCTGACTCGGGGTGGTAGTACCTGTCAGGGACCCAGCTATGGGCAAATATTTAACTCAAAATACTATGAAAGTATAAAAATAGGTTTCAATGCCAGAAATACCTTTTTGAAAAAATTATTAACAAAAATACATTTTTTAAGATAAAATTATTCCCTGCAAGACACTATTACCAGAAGTACATTTTTAAAAAGAAAAATATTACTAGCAATACATTTTTGGGAAAAAATATTGTCAGCATTAAATAACCCATTGAGGTTGATATGCAGTAAAAGAAAACAAAGCAAAGCAAACTCTTTCTTCTAATTCAAGATTTTATTATTAATTGCCGCTTTCAATTGATTTAATTTTGAGCACTACTTGATGGAATCAATCATTTGATTTTTCGAATAAATGCTATTATATATTCATTATATTTTTACATGAACATTGGTCTTTGGCATGATTAGGAATATTTAAATTTAATTGTAAAATATGCAATTTTCATAGTGTTTGAAAAAAATGAGTGTTTTCGTTTATAGAAGTTAGTCACGCCAACATACCGAAATTGTGGGAAATATTTTTAGACAACATGCAAATTACAAATTGGAGATATCAAAATCAAATAAGTGCAACAACTGAAATCTGGGAAGTGTTTTAACAGAGGACACGAAGTACGTCACTGAAATCCGAAGGCGCATTGGGATAGCCAAAGATTACTTACAAAAGCTAAGGAGAATATTAATAAACAAAGTAAAGTGTATTGAAGTATTAATCAATATCAGTCTCAATATATGGCAATCAATGCTAGATATCTCCTCACAGATGAAGAAGTGATTGGAAGCAACACATTAATTGCACTTACAGGAAAACAACGCATAAACTACGTAGTGAGCTTCGGTAACTGGATGGCAGAACAAGGTTTGGGAAAGATAACAAAAAGACAAAATTTATAAAAATCTACAAAGGGCTGGAAATTATGGGGATCTCTGATACCTACGTCCTAAAGAGACTTGGTACAAAGAAGAAGAAGGAAGAGGAGGAGGCAGCATAATAATTGTTTTCCATGCGAGAACACTGACCTTTGGTATAGTTAGTGATATTTAACTTCCAAAAGCCTCTAATCTCCAGCACCCCACATTGTAAAATAAACACCTTTCACACTTTGTTTCAAAAAAGAAATATTTTCTTTGTATGGAAAAGCCAACATAAGTAAAATTTGCAAATATTTTTCAACACTTGATTTGAACATTTTCAGTACACACACACACACACACACACACACATATATATATATATATATATATATATATATATATATATATATTGTCTTTTACTTTAATTGTATAACATTAATTATATTCAAGTAATGTCTTTAATTCAAGCTGGTTATCTCCATCCTTTTGTCAATCAGAGTAATGAAAATGTACAAATCCACATTTTTGCATTTGAACAGCATTTTTAACTCCTTAAATATATATATGTGTGTGTGTGTGCTTGTTTGTGTGTGTCTGCGTGTGATTGTGTATGTGTATGTGAGTGTGTGTATGTGTGTGAGTGCGCGTGTGTATAGAAAGATAGATAGATAATATGATGAAAACTGAGATAATTTAGTTCTATCTTTAATATTAAAATCAATGAACAAGCAAATTTTGAAAATTCACAAAAAATGAAACATTGTCACAACGCAATCAATTTTTTTTTTTTGTTAAAATTAATTAAACGAAGCATTATTGAGGCCATTTAACAGCACACGCAAAACCACAGAGGAAAACTTCTCTCTAAAAATATTGTCTGTGATTAGATAATGATTTTTGCATTTATCTTGTAATTGATACTTTGAAAACATAATCAAGACATGATTTAATGGTTTACAATATTAGCTGAATATCGTATTCCGTGTTACTTGCAATATTTCAGAGTAAATCTAAGCTAACCAAAATAAAATTTACTCTGGGGTTGATGCAAATTTCCCCATAAACATTGTGATAAAATCTTCATCTATAAATTCAATCAATAATTTATTTTCTATAGTAATTCACAGCATCTTTATTTCAACTTTTAATACATTTTCCTAGAAATTCATATCTTTATTTATTTCAGCAACTAAACGAATTTTGCATAGAAATTCCCAGCATCTATAATTCAAGAATATATGTATTTTAACTTGTTCTCTATAGACTTATGTCATTTTCAGCTATGTATTCCACCATAACCCTCTTCACGCCGTTATCTCTAATAATTTGACTTTAAACGCTATGATGTTTCTTGAGATTAATATCTTTGAAGCGTTTTAATGGAGAACGGAATGGGCGATATTGAAATCCGAAAGTAAATTGGGATAACGAAAGATGCCTTCCTAAGTAAAGTATTATGAAACAAGAAAATTTCCTTAGAAACAAAGAAAAGACTACTGAACAGTTACGTGTTTATCAGTCGTTTTATATGGTAGTGAATGCTTGACAATCTCATCTTGAAACAACTGTAGTTTTACAGAAGGATCCAGTAAAAAACATGAACCGAATATGTGAAAAACCGAATATGTGAAGAACCGATAAATTTTTAGAGAAAATTGAAACAAAAGAACACTTGTACTTAATATCGGGAAGAGACAGTTGACATTTCTTGGGCGGCACATAATGAGGAAAGAGGTCTTGGAAAATATGATATGCACAGGACAGATTGAAGGAAAGAGAGACAGAGAAAAACAGAGCATAACTAAATGGGTGGCGGAACATGGTTTAGGGGAGATATGAAAGACAAAAATTGACAGCGCGAAGACACAGTAGTAATCACGAGAATTTACAATCATCATAGAAGATCAGAAAGCCAAAATATGAAAGGAGAGAAATGGTGAAATAGATGGTGACTCGTAATGAACGCGGTGAAAACTGGGTCGAATGGTGTATGGGGAATTATCAGGTAGTAATTAACACCTCATTTCAAGAAGACCGACGACGTATATGGACATGGAGACGTGCAAGAGGAGAAACTAAAAATCAAATTGGCTGTATGACTATCATTAACAAATTCAGGAATGTGGTTTTACACTGCAAAGTACTCAAGTACCTACTGCGGGAGCAACGACTTTCCAGTGATATGCAAAAGTGGGCCATAGTAGCACCCGAAATGTAATACTATAGAACGAGTCGAATGTGAGGGAAAATATATAGATAATTTTAAAAGCAGATATAATGAACAAAATGAGAATGGAAAGCTTTACTAATATCAACAATCGAGATCATCCTAAAGAAACCTAGACAACGAAAAAAAGAATGGATGACAGATGAAACTTCCGACATGATAAAAATGAGACGACAAAAAATATAAGACACCACACCAAGAAATTAGGGATAAATTCTGGCAGGCTAATGAGCAATAACTCAAAGCATGTACAGAAATAGAAAGAATATGTATCACAGATAAAGCAGATATTCTTAAAAAACAAACTAAGAGAACAGAAGACGTGCTCATAAACAGGAAGCATAAAACCAAGAACGAGCTGTTGATGAATAGAAAATCCAAGAATCATCAAGCTGAAAATCCGAAGTGAAATCAGCACTAATCAAATTGAACAAAACCAGGCGAAATTGTTATAGAGATGGTGGCAACCTTAGATTATTTCCCTTATATACATAATAAATGAAATATTCAGTCGTGGTGATATACCGGAAGACCTAAGTAGATCCATTTTTTTAGCACTGCCTGAGAGGCCAGGTGCAAAAGAATATGAAATCCGTCAGACAATCAACTTAATGAAAAATATAACAAAACTTATCATCAGAATTCTGAAGAATAAACCGCGCAGCTGAATTAGACCAGAAATAGGACAAGAACAGCTCGAGTCACTATGGACACTGGAACAAGGAATGTGATATGTGATATAATGCTCAGAATGATATCATAAAATGTAATACAAATGCAGAAGGATGTGTGGTTGTGTTTTATAGATTATGCGTTTGGTAAATTACGTAACAAACAACTATTGGAACTACTAGGTAACCTTGAGATATTTGGGAAGGATATTAAAATAATCTATACTGACAGTAAATCGCCTGCATCTGGATAGGAAACGAAACGAAAACAAGAAGGAGTGTAAGATAAGGGTATTTCTTTTCACGAGATATATTAACCTATACAATGAGGTGATTCTAAGAGAATTAGAAGTTCTGCCAGGATTTATTATTGGCGGCCACAATCTTAACATAAGATATGTAGAGTACACAGTGTTGATAGCATACACAAAAAGAATTCTAAAAAAATCTACTACGGAGAAGGATAAGCTAGAGTGAGAAGAATGGACTAAACAACAATTGAAAGAAGAAAAATGCATGGTTGTCAGCTAAAGGAATAACTCAACATTCAAATTACAAATTCAAGGGTGGAAATTCCATCAGTGGTATTCGGAAACGCATTGGAATAGCGAAAGATGCGTTCCAAAAAATAGGCAAAGTATGAAAAACAGGAAAATTTTCGTTTAAAACAAAGAAAAGAGTACTGAACTGTTGCTTAATAGCAGTCCTTCTATATGACAGTTAATACTGGAAAATCTCCTCACAGATGTAGAAAAGATATGAAACAACAGAAATTTGATCCTACAGACGTACTGAGAATTCCATGTGCTAAACATATGTGCAAAGACGAAGTTTTCGAAAAAATGGAAACAAAATGGACACCCAGAAGGGATAGTTGAAATTTCTATATCACATAATGCGGAAAGAGGGTTTGGATAATTTAATAATCACATGACATATTGAAAGCGTGGGGCAGAAAAAAACACCTCATAACATACCTAGAAAGCTTGCGTATGTGGAAAGTGGAGTAGGGTTTAGAAGAAAACAGAATTTATTAAGAATTATAAATGACAGGAAATGACCGCCAAAGTCTTAGAGGTACACGGCGTGTAAGAACATTTCATCGTAAATATATCAATCCTGATTTGAATTTTTCGATATCTTAAAATTATTGAAACCTCTGACCACACAGTGTTGTTCATAGTGAAACAAATGATATTTTTTCATGTAGAATATTCCCCAAACAGGACAAGAATATAAAAATCTTCCAGTTGCAGGCACAATATCGTTTCCTGCATCGTAGATGTTACATAAGAGATTTGCCATGCAGTAAAATCATAACATTTTTGCCTAGAAAATGATTTATAAAGCGTCATTCACTCGCGGTAATTGCCTGCAGAAACGCGTTATACATGTCTCATCAATTTGATATAATTCCTTTTGAATCCCCAAAAATGAAGAAAGAATTTTTCCCCGCTTGATTGTGTCTAAATTTAGTTTTTGAAAACTTTTCGGGATTAATGTTGCAACCTGTGAACTCCTGCGTGAATGACAGATACATAAATGAAAACTGCAGTAATTCCTAGACTGTGGAGTAAAGAAAAACAAGAAGAAATGAATAACCATCGATTGTAAGAAGACTGAAGATATGTTTGTCAGCAGCAGAAACAGCCCAAGGTGGGAGGTACCAAATGCAATTGCCAAAATCAAACAAGCACAGATGTTCCAACATCTGCGTATTGTTTTAACAGACAAAATCTGACAGTGAAAGTGGAAAGTGCGCTGAAATTGTGAAAGATGCCTTCCAAAATCACAACAAAGTCTTAGGAAACTTTGTCGTTAGAAACAAAGCAAAAAGTGCTAAACTCCTATCTTGCATCATTCTATCTATATGGCATGGAATGCTGGACAAGTAAGCATGTAAGAAACGGGGAGGTTTAAGTAAAATCGAAACAAAATAAATCAACCATCAGAAACAGACTTGTAAACGGGGTTATCGTTTCGAAAAATTGGTTTGGCGTAACAATATTTGCTGATAAACAACCATAGAAAGCTACGAATCTATCTCTCGCCACAACTGGGGTTTAATAGCAGAGCAAGCTTGATTTGGTTGGCAACTAGTCTAGGAGAAGTTAAATCGGGCTTAATGTGAGACACAAAGCTAGTTCCTAACGAAACCGCAGCAGAAAGGTTTAACGTGCTGAGACTGTAGGCCTATACAACATAGAGGGATCAATAGGTCTTACATACATACATTCTACATACATACATAATATAGAAACGATGCACTATGGCTAACTTCTTTCAATATCAATAAAGAGACGAGTGCAAATAATACTGATGATAATTTTTTGCAACAGACAAATATATAAACCAATCTATCTATCTATCTATCAATATATATATATATATATATATATAGAGAGAGAGAGAGAGAGAGAGAGAGAGAAAGAAAGAGAGAGAGAAAGAATGATAGAAAGAAACATGGTGCGACAGAATATCTACCTAGATATGTTTCCCACATAATAATGAGACATTAAGACGTATTTCTGTGAGTTATATGGAGGAGTTATTTCTGCCGTACCTTATATACATATATATATATATATATATATATATATATATATATATGTGTGTGTGTGTGTGTGTATACCAGGTATATCGGCAAACTTTTCAAATTGGTTAAAAGCAAAATTGTCCTATTGTTAGAGTAAACATTCGAACCTTTGTATCATAGAAGTGATTAAACATATCTTACTGGAATTCTCCGAAGTTTTTATAACTCTGTTGGAATTTAACAGAAGAATCGTGATGGAATCGATCATAAACGAAAATCACATGTTCATCATTAATTGACCATAACTAAGTATCGGAAGCTCATGAAGGCTTGAAATTAAGTTCAAATATATATATATATATATATATATATATATATATATATTATTCTAGGATCATTTCCAACTTATTCAAGATGATCTTCGCTTTCTTTAACCTAACTTTGTCCTAAAGTAACAAGGTGCCTCACAGGTTTCACGTACTATTTCAATTTCAAGTCATTTTTTTTCAATGCTCTTTGAACTGGTAGAAATGAAACTCCTGTCTGACGTGCCAACCGTCTTATGGATTGAGCTGGGTCTTTTTTTAATTGATCTCTTTAGCTCTCACTTGAAATGATGAGCCTTCTTACTATTGTGACCTCCTGATCCAGTTTTCTTCTGTACTATTCCCTCTTTTTAAATTTATTCACTGCTCTCATGATGGCTCTTGAATGAACTTTTAAGATGGAAGCCAGAGTATGAATGTTGGTACTATTAGTGAAGGACTGAATGAATTTTTCCTCTCACCATTGCTCATTTGGGAAGGCAGTGTGTCTGACGCAGCACAATTTTAACGTGTTCTGCTTCTAGCTAAATAACTCAAAGGATTTTTCAATGATTCTTGCGACAAATGGTGTCAAGATAGCTAAACATCTTATCTGAAATCCTGGAAAAAAGAAACTCAATTAGTTTAGTGTTTCTTTAGATATTACACATTTTGCAGGATGGACAATTATGCCGTTACACGATTTGGACAATTTTGGTGTTACAGGCGCTATACTAGATAAAATGATATACGCATTTTTATATAGACATTATACATAATGTGCTTTAATAGCTTTAATGGATAGATCATCTACAGTAAATTTGCGTCTAGATTTTTACAACATTTCTCCTTTCTTAGAACGTTTTCTATTATCCCAATGTGTTATTTTTTTTATAACATTCACCGCATACAAGATCCAAGAACCTCACGCGGTAGAGGGTTACTGAATAAGCAGCACAGTTTATGTGGGGAAGATAACATTTAAACCTAGTATTGAACAAGTTAAGATTGTAGTGTTTGAGGAAGCATCCTCTTGGAAGTTGCTTCCACGAAGTTTATGGAAAGAAATTACTCGAGTGGAAGTTATATCTCACCAATGGAATACGGGTTTTTCGCTACAATATGTGTGGCATGGCGGTTCTTTGCCATGAATATTAGAAATGGTGGAACTAAGGAAGTTCCTCTGAAACATTTTCCATGGGAATAGCGATAGATTAGTGAGAGGCTTGCAACATTTCGTCTGCGAGAAATTGGGTATTCATTGGAAAAAATTAATCACCCATAAGAACGTGAAGACGCTTTTGGGCTCTATCAAAAATGGAGAGTAAGGACTGAAGAGTTCCTGTCTATTATGTTAGAAGTGTTGTATTTACGGTCGATCTGGTTCTTGTAAAAGTAGTGGATAGCTGTAGACGTCAGGTGCTTTCAGGAGCTGTACAGGGAACGAACCTTTTTTCCAGCATAATTAGCTATACTGTGTTCTGGGTTGAACTTAAGTCCAATAGTCTCTCAAGTCACGGGGTCACTGTGAGGGAACACCCGTTTATAGACTAAAATTCAGGTTTCACTCAGCGATAATAGAATGTCACTAGTTTCGGATACTTAATAAGAAAAATGATAAAAAATGTAAATAATAAGAAAACGAAACCAAATGAAATTGGCAAGAAACATGTTAAAAAAAATAAAATTTAAAAATTTAGCTCTCAGCCTATCTTCATGCGTAAGTGTAGTTACATCTAGGAGCATATGAGGAGGCACGGTGGAGTAATGGATAGCGGCTTGGATTGAGGAATCGGAGAGCCAAGTTCGAATTCCAGTCGAATCCATTACATTCACTTATGTGCTAACACCCTTGAGAAAGGTGTGAATCCACTTTCTTCTCCCTCCAGCTATGGGTAAATAGCAGGCCAGACTGGGTTCTATAGCCTTGGATGGCAACTGGTCTAGGAGAAGGAAAACTCTGATTCAAAACCCTGCTCTTAGACGAGACAGGAGATCAACCAATTAAACTACCTTGTTTCAACCTTTCGGCATCTTCATGCGGTATTTGTCCTATACCGCCTGAAGATACCGAAAGCCTGAAGCATTCCTGGTCTAATTCACCTACGATCAATATCTGTTTTATAATATATATATAAGTAATACTTCTTTCATGCAAGCTTCATTAAATATGGCAAACAAGGTGCTTTGAGTAAGTTTTTTTTTATATAATTTCTCATATGATCTTATATATTTTTTTTTCCATAGATAAATTATGACAAAAAATGTAAAAAGTTTTATTTTTCCAAGGGCTTTCAGCTATACCTTCAGCCATTATGAAGGATGAATTATATTTACTGTTAACTGGAAATAGATTATTGTATGTATGTATGTATGTATGTATGTATGTATGTATGTATGTATGTATTTAGCAATATAAAATGTTTTATTTTCAAAACACAGTCAACATATTTGTCCATATTAATAGTTGATATTATTGAATTGTTTTTGCTTTGTTTTTATTAATAAGGCCGCCGTTATTTGTATATTTTTTACATATAGACGATGCTATTATATTTGTATTATCAACAATTATGCTGCAAATAGGGCCGGGTAGGTGGTTCATGAGTATTTAAATAAGATCTAATTGAGCCATGCTCAGAAACATGTAGCGTAATATATATATATATATATATATATATATATATATATATATATATATATATATATATATACCATACATATTCTTATAACGGATCTAAGTTGGTTTTGTAGCCAAACAACAGGCAAACACATTAAAACACTGGGCTCTACATAAACAATATTTCTTTAAAGAGCGAAATAACTGGAAAGTATAGACATCTTGAACGTTGCCTGTTTACAGAAATGTAAGAAATATAGAAAGACAAAAGCGGTAATTTGTAGACGTGTTTCTACGGCGGGTCGCCTTTGTCACTTGTGCTTTGAAGAGGACCGAAGAACTGAAGCTAATAAACAAGGAAAAAGACCACTGCCTCCAATCGTAATTATCAAAGCGTTTTTCTTCTTTGTTCCTCACGAATCTCATTGCACAGTTTTCTTCGCAAATTGTTTATCAGCTTCTGGAATTTAGAGATACTTAGAGATTTCCGACATTTCAAAATACCTAGCTGCCAAATCATATAGGCTGTGAAGCAATGCTGTTTTCAGCAAATATTGGATAACTGTGAAATTGCATAGAAATGTTTTTTCCAAAGATGAAATTTTAAAATCTGCAAGTTTTAATCAGAGACTAAACAAACTGATAGATCGTTTTTAAAGATTACTCCCTTGAAATGGGTGTGTGGTTAATGTGAGGGATACCGGCGCAAAAAAAAAGAGCTTGCGGCGATTCAAATTCTGGATAAATCTGTTGGGTTCACTTTCACAGTTCAAGATGGACTTCCAGACCGTGCTTTTTATGAAGTGAAGACTCAGTTAATGCATGCAGTGTAACAAGAGATTGCACAGATTTTATGGCGGAACAAAAACCTATTTTCATCATAATCTTTGAATCATTTATAGTTTAAATATATTTTATCGACTGTACGGTTTACCTATCAAAGATTCGTGAAATATGGTTTTCCTTCTTCGATGAAGTAGGAAAAGGCAATTTTTGTTTGAATGCTTCTCAGAAGATACCGTTTGTTAGAGAATTCAATACATTAAAATGTTTAACTATATTCATCGCAAAGTATTGAATAATACACACACACACACATATATATATATATATATATATATATATATATATATATATATATATATATATATAATATATACTAGTAGTTAACCCGTCTTCGACCAGGTCTTTCATAAGTGGGAATTTTTGCCGTTCATTTGGAGCAGTTATGTTTAAAATCAGCCCACCCAAAAGTCAATATTAGTAACGATTGTTTCCAACTGAGGCATATCCACAAATGGAACGGGGTTTAAAGATTTGAATGGGTGGGGGATAAAAAGGGCCATTTTTACGTTCTCAATCTTTCACAGAAGAAACCTCTCCCATGGACCGTTATAATAATAATATACGACAATTTTTATTTATAAAATATTTTTTTTATAATTCTAATAATCATTTGCGCTAGATTTCAAATCTCAAAATTGAGTGTCTGCGGGTTTTTTTTAAGACATTATGTTTTGCCTTTGATTTGGGTGCACAGTGTAAAAAATCAGTTTTTTTCGATTTTTCAGCTTCAAGGTTGTAATTTTTCCAGCTAATTTGGACTGAAAACCGGCAGTGAAGAATTATCTATCAAACAAAAAAAAACAAAAACATCGAAATCGGATGAAAACTGTGGAAACGCTTAAAAAACATCCGATCACACACACACACACACACACACATATATATATATACATACACACACAATTTGAGAATTACATATATATATATATATATATATATATATATATATATATATATATATATATATATAAAAAAAGAAAGAGAAAGAGAGTGAGTGAGACAGACAGACAGACAAAGATTAATAATGAATATAAATTTTTCCTCCCCGGTAGCATAATCTTAAGTTTCAGGCACAATGTAATCTTCAGGTATTGTGTGATAACAGATTGTTACATAACTTAAAAGCTATATATATATATATATATATATATATATATATTCATACAAATATATATATATATACATACATATATATATATATTTATATATATATATCATAAAATATATATATATATATATATATATATATATATGCATATATTTCTGCATATATATATATATATATATATATATATATATATATATATATATATATAAATATTTTTAATGTGTGCTATATTTATGGGATAAAATGCTCAATATCAGATATAGATCGTATGTAAATATAAATATAAAAGTGAACATTGAAGTCAACACTCAGAGGCGACAGATGCAATCGTCAGGCCAATATATATATGCATACATACATACATACATACACATATCGGACTGTAATTATAGTGAAACCGTCCATATTATTTACAGGCCGGGTTTTAAATAATAATAATTGTCAAAAATAAATTGAGTGTAAATAAATAAAAATTAATTGAGTATTATTTAATGTGCAATATTTGATATATATATATATATATATTTAATGTCATCCATGTTTATATGTGTGTTTTGCCTCTAGCTGTGTGTTATATATGTGTGTTTGTGTGTGTGTGTGTGTGTGTGTGTGTGTGTTGTGTAATCGCTGACATTGTATTTATATTTTTTTTATAATTTAATCACTTACTTAAATTTTTATCTTTTTATTTTAATTTTTTTAAATAGAATAGATAGGCGTTCATATCACGCCTGGTTCCCACTCCTTCGTCGTTGGTTTTAACAAGAGTAGATGTTTATTCCTTGTTTCCTGGTTAGGATTCACTTTTCGGTTCCTTCCCCATAAGTCTTATTTTATCTTTTATCTTTCACTTCAATTAACTGACCTCGCTGTCATCCAGACTTTCAAATTATCTATTAATCAATCTCTCACTCAAATACTAGACATTCCCACGCATTTCCCCAGTAATTCTGACCGACACGCTCTTCTCTACTCGATCTCTTTCTTATCTCCACCATTAACTCATGTCATGTTCTGCAGCTCTATTCACTCGATGGTGTATATAGTTGTCTCTTTCCGCTTTCCCATTATTCACGAACCCCCTATTAACAGAATATCTTGCTGTTGTCATCAAACTGACTGGGACTCGTTTTGTGACTTCGTTAGCGATGTCCCTTCATAAATTTGCCACTGAGGTCTCTTCCTGGATGAAAGCCGGCATCGAATCTTTCGTCCAGCACAGAAATACAAAGGGAAACCACGATCATATCCTCTGGTTTTCACCTGCCTGCTCAGCAGCTATAATCCACAGGAATCTCGTCTTCCGACTATGCCAGAGCGGCAGGTCTAAGTGTAACAGACGGCTCGTCATAAGTGCAAGCGAGTACTAAAAGGAAGCAAAGTCACTAATTGCTGAAAGCGTCTCAAATGTTTAGTTACAGAGATTACTGGCAACTCTGAAAGCATGCGCTGAACAACAGCAAATCGTCAGGACCTCTTCTCTATAATCAATTTGAAGTATTGGCATCTACTGCAAATAAGGTAAAGTGGTTTGCTCAGATGTTCTCTACCAAGTTTCGACTGATCTGGATTACCTCTGTCAGACTTTCCTCTAGAACGAAGGATCTACTGATCATTGGTATCTGACATCATTTCTAAATTACATTCCCACAAGGCAAGTACATGAGACTGCATCTTTGCCGTCGTGATAAGGAAATATGTACCTGAGATGGCGCCGATTCTTTTTAAACTATACAAGAAATGCTACGCTTCTTCCTGTTTTCCAGCATGTTGGAAGTACGACAACGCAGTTTCTATTTCTAATATTTCTGGCGGAGTCCCTGACTCCACAAATTATCGCCCTATTTGTCTCTCAAATTTTTCGGCAAAGTACTCGATGCTCTAATCAATACCGAATTGTTTAAATATCGTATTTCGCATGAACTCTCTTCGGAGATGCAATATGGCTTCCGTTTCACTGAATATGTCTATCAATATTTCGATAAGAATAGCAAAGCTCGGGCTGGGGATCTAGAAATCTCAAAGTCAGTTAGCATGCTGACCTTCAACACAAAGAGCCACGGTGTCGCGGGGCGAATATTTAGCGTAATCCAATCCTTCCTATGAAATCGTTTAATGAAGGTTGTGTTGAATAGGAACGCTTTCAGATCATTTCATACAAACGCGGGGGTTTGATGTTCCTTCTGTACATCTCGGAATTCATGACAAAATCCAAAGGGTCAGTAATGTAATCAATCCTGACTGGGGATCTCGGCATCACTTTCTCATCAATGTCACTCTCACCATTATCAACAGATATTCTTGTGGCAAATTATCTGATGAGCTTTTTTCCTTGTTTCCCCGACTAGATGAATTTAAGTGTGCTATTGGTTGGTAACTAGGTCTCAGCGTTTTACTGTTGAACTAGCTAGATGCAGTCGCCACTTCTGTACTAGCAGTTTCTTTTCTCTCATTTCCCGCCTGTAGAACTCCCTTCCGATTTCTTGCTTCCCTGATAACTACAATCTCCACTTATTCAAATGCAATGTCGATCACCATCTTCTGCCTTCTTTCAACCTTTTTTGTCCATTCCCCAATCCTCACCATTCTCATCTTTCTCATTCACTTTCACTCCCTGTGTTCCATTGGCTTTATCGCCTTGCTTAAAAACGATTATTTGTATGTATATATATATATATATATATATATATATATAAGTGTGTGTGTGTGTGTCATTCGCAGAGAGTATCACAGCTCCTCAGTGCGACTAGACGACCGAATGCCTCAAGCCTCAAGCTCGGATCGAAACCCAACCGATTTGCTGTCAGTCAGAGCTTGTACTAATGATCCCTCTTCACTCAACGGAACGAGTTAGTCAAATCTAACGTATTATTTTTACAAGCGTAAACAGACATCAAGTAGCCATAGTGCTCCATTCATTTTACTGAAGAGCTTCGCATTTACGCAGGTGACCGTTGTTTTTAGAAGTAACTTGTCATTCGACAGTGCTCAATTTATAAATATATTTTCAAGTGCTGCATATATATATATATATATATATATATATATATATAGATAGATAGATAGAGAGAGAGAGAGATTAATAGATTGATATATCATCACACAAACACATACACAAAAGTTTGACCAGATAATTATTCTTACATGATTTAATAATTTAAATGCAATTTATATATATTATATATATATATATATATATATATTCATATAGATAAATAGGTGTGGCATAGCTCAGAAAAAGGCAAGAAAACTCAATTCTTCAAAGGACTACTAACCTTTCTAATAGAAAGAGACTGGCATTATGGTTCTTTGAAAAGCTTATAATGGTATTAGATTATCAGTTGTTAGAAAAGTTCAGTTTGGACGACCTTATCTCTGCTTGTTTAACTAAGATAGTTTTTTTAGGTTGAATGGATATATATATATATATATATATATATATATATATATATATATATATATATATATATATTTATATATATATATATATATGTGTGATAGAGTGTTGCGGACATATTGAGTCGCATGGTTTTGATTTCGAATGATATCAAAATAATATATTTTATGCGACCTCATGCTCTCTGCTTGAATAAGAAACATTATGATGCAGAATAAACGAGACAGGTCTTATCACTAAGGTATACTAAGATTCAAAAGAGAAAAAGAGCGACCACAGGTTTTGTTTTTATTTATATTAATTTATACAGTCTTTTTACAGTGCGCCACTTAACAGATTTACTCCTACTTTCTGTGTCTTGTGAAAAGTAAAAGGGTATTCGACAGATAATCTGCAGACACTATGACATGAGTTCCATTGCTCTTTGTATATTTTTAATCTTAAGTAATTAAGATACACATAAGACATCTGGTGATGGCGGACACAGAAGTAAAAATGCAGTAACTCCGACGCAATTTAGTAAAGGAAAACAAGACAAAATTGAATATCAGTTGTATAGTCGTTAGCAAGAGTGAAACCGTATGATGCGAACAGAAACGTCAAAATTAAGTATTGAAATTTAACTGGAAAGTATAATACAGACGATGAAAAATGTGACACAGTAATCCGAAGGCGCAGTGGAAAAGGGAAAGATGCCTTCCAAAAGCTAAACAAATAACTAAGCGATAGAAAAATTTTGTTATTGTGCTGAACTGCTATGTCTAATTTCTTCTATGGTAAATAATTTCTTCACAGACGAAGACTAGACGGCAAGTCTCAAACATAAACTTTTACTAACGGAACAACGAGAAAGTTTTAATAAAAATGGGAAAAAATGGAGACTTTTACTTCGAGTCAGAAAGAGAAAACTGAAACATGTGGAACACATAATAAGGAAAGTGGGCTTTCAGAAACTGAACATACTTAAGGCAAAACAGGTAATGGTAAACAATCAGTAACCTACCTAATAAGTTTATATCAATGACATTGGGCATAGTGCACCCAGGGGCTACTCCATCAAAGGACAGAGTCGCAACTGAGGAAAATTATACTGAGAGGTGCCGGCCCTGGGGAACAGCTGCCCGAGGCCGCGCCCTCTCATTGCACTAGAGAGAAGGATCGGTGCTCGCACCGAGACCATCACATCAAACGGAATTTTTATTCCTAGCCCGGGTGTATGCGTCGGACACCCACATTAAACCAACCTTGTGTCACAACCTGACCTTGTGGGGGGGAGTAAATACAAATATTCTTTTATCAATGGATGACAGAACAGAGAAAGACATCAAATATCAGTAAACGCTACAAAGGATAAGAAGAAGTGGAGAGTGATGATCGCTTACGTACTGTAATCACAATCTTCTCACTGTTTATCTCTTGCTTGTTAAGTCGCTATACCAGCGTCACAGGTACGATTCTGACGTACGCCTCTTTGTAATCCCCCGTATTGAGTGTAATGTGACCTCAAAGTGACAAAATTTTATATTCTCTAATCAAATGAGACATTGTATAGACTCTTACGTGTCTAGATCTTCAGATTACTGGCGACTTTGTAAGAATGCACTGGACCAGAGAAAATCTAAGTCCCTCCTCTCTTCAGTCAGTTTGAAGTGTTGTCATCTACTGCGGATAAAATAGAATGCTTTTCTCAGGAATTCTCTACTAACTCTGGTCTCGATTTATCAGGAGTATCTCTGCCTTATTTTCTCCCTCGAACAGAGTCTATCCCTCTAATCATCCTAAAGAAATGTTCTCTTGAACTGGGTCCTGATCTCTCCAAACTTTACAATAATTGTCTCGCTTCTTCTTGCTTTCTAGTTTGTTCGAAATCCTCTTCAGTATTTCCTATCATTAAGAATTCTGACTATTCTTCTACCCCTTCGAATTATCGCAATGTTAGTCTCTTGCATTTTTCTTTTTTAGCAAAGTACTCGAGGCTCTAATAAACGCCGAATCGGTGAAGCATGACACTCCACACAGTCTCCTTTCGGATAAACAATATAACTTCCGTTTCTCAAGTCCATGGTCGATTTGTTAACGTCTATAACTGAATTTGTCTATCAAGCTTTAGATAAGAACAGCGAAGCTCGGGTTGTGGCTCTAGATATCTCAAAGATGTTCGACAGATTTTGGCATGCTGGAGATCTCAACAAGCTCGAGGTCTACGATGACTCTGGGCGAATATTTGGCGTAATTCAATCTTTCCTAACAAATCGTGTAATGAAGATCGTATTGAACAGATACGCTTCTAGTTCATTTCACATTAATACGCGGCGTCCCCAGGGCTCTATCATTGGGCCAACGATGTTTCTGATCTTCATCAACGTCCTTCCAGATGTCATCAGTTCCCAACTAGGAATTTATGATGATGTCAGAACTTTTCAATCCTGTCTTAGTAAAAATTTTGACAGGTTCGATAAAGTAAAACTGGCAACTGCTCACAAAAAAGACCTCCAATCAGTGATTAACTGGGGCAAAGAATGGCTTGTAAATGGCCTCCAAGACAAAACTTCTTTCATTTAATCACCATAGAGAAATGGCTCCAGGAGAGTAACTCTTTGCACCTTCTTTTCTACATTTTTTGCACGGATAAGACATGGAATGATTATATTGGATCAATTGCTTGGTTTACTGTTAGGAAAATTGTTTCACTGTTACACAATTTTTCTCGTCGCAATCCATCTTGCACATTTTAAAATTGACCATTCGAACGAGCTTTGAATATTTCTCCCATATATGGTCTAGTGTTGGTATTGTAGATTTCGAAATTCTTGACAAAATTAAAAAAAGAGTCTATAATGCTAACAGCATTTCGATTTCAGTCACTTTCTTGCCGACGTGTCATGGCTTCCATCTGATGAGTTTTTCCTCCTTCGTGACTAGACTCCATTAAGCGTGCTAATTGATTGACTACTAATTCTCACCGTTATACTGTTGAATTACCTAAATGAAATCATATCTTCTATTTTTTCGCACTTCTTACCTGTGGAACAATTTTCAAAAATTTAAATGAAATGCCAATCGTCACCTTCTATCTTCCTGAATCCTGTTATTTTATTGTCTTTTTTCCTCAGTTGTCCTCATTAAAGTCTTCTCATTCTCTTTCACACTCTTGTACTCCTTAGTGGCATTATCGCCTAGTTTAGTATAAAATGATTAATGGGAAGTATGCTCAACCAGACTTTCTTGAAATATGACCAAATATCTCAGTCGGACTGAGAACTTTTCAGTATTCACACTTTTCAATCGTTACTGGTTTTAAACTACCTGAGACTTGCAAGCTATTCCACAACAGAAAGAAAAAATCTTTAGGAATTGGAACGATTAATAGGTTTAGGGCAGCGTTTCCTTTCTCCTGCACTAAATACGACGAAAGAAATTGTGCCACCACATGTTTCTGCCAATAACATGTTTTCCACTGATGGTAATTGATTTCACAAAATATCAGTCAGTTATGAGCCAGGCGTCATACACACTTAGGCGATCATTTATCTTTCGATACATAATTGACGAGGCATATATTTTTCACAGCAGGTTGCCATTTCTTTTTGGGATTGGCCAGTTGCCATCCAAGGCTATAGAACCCGGTCTGACCAGCTATTTACCCATAGCTGGGGGAAGAAGTAGAGGATTCCTACCTTACCATGGGTATTAGCACGTAAGTGAATGCAACGGATCTGACTGGAATTCGAACTCGCTCTCCGATTTTTGTCTGAATTGCTATCCATTACTCCACCATATCTCCTCAACTATAAAATACACTTGATATTTCGTTATTAGAAAAGAAAACATATTGAGTAGATAATAATTATTTATTGATACAAGTACTAATTAACCCATAACAGGACAGAAGAGGAGCATTTATACCATTCCCAAGGTTATTTGTGCGTAAAGCTCACAGTAAGTCTCCAAGTGTTTACCATCAAGGTACTGACCAGACACCACCTTGTTTATGTTCTGTGTCATACGTGAACAGGTGCTTCAACGGGATCAGGTCGTAAGCCTTGAAGTTAGGAAGGAGCTTTTCTTCCTATTGACGTTCCCCGTTGGAAAATGTGGTACTCTAAAGGGAGAATGCCATTAACAATAGATGCGAGCATCAAAGAAAATGGAAAGTGCAAAGAAAAATTACAAATCAGTCAGTTGTGTGCCATACGTGATACACGCTAAAACGATCTTTCGATACACGAGGCAGATTTTTCCCGCAATAGGTTGCCATTTATTTCTGCGCTAGACCAGTTGCCATCCAAAGCTATAGAACCCCGTCTACCCTGCTATTTAACCCTAGCTGGGGGGAAAGAATATGATTCACCTTTCCCAAGGGTATTAACACGCATTATGGATTCGACTGGAATTCGAACTCGGCTCTCCGATTCCTCAGTCAGAGCCGTTCTCCATTACTCCACCTACTGTATTTCTCTGTGAGCCATAGTTTTCTCATATAGACCCTTCGCCAGCACAAGGACGACCCGCTTTTGATAGCATGTCTTCAGTTCTTGTAGACTTCTCTGGAAAACTGGAGGCAATTCATGAGTATGATGATAGGGCTGAGCTGAGAAAAGCAATACTGAAAGAAAAGTGTGTAAATGTTGTTGGTATAAACTTCACAAAGAAATATAAACAGCAAGAGTTTGTAGATTCTTTTATTTTTTAATACTTGCTGCTATAGAAACGTTTGTATAATCTACCAAAGACGTTGCTTATATGTGCTAGTCTATAATATGGCGTCAAAAGATGAATTTATGCAGTTTTTAGCTTTATTAGACATAAAGAGAAAGGTAAATTGCTAAAATACATATGAACTATACGTTACACAAAAGTCATTGAATGTGATCATGGCAAAAATAATTCTTGTAACACTTATAGGTAACAGTTTCCTTTGAAGCAAATAGTCCAGTTTAATAGTTTGCACACTGGTTCAAAATTGTGCCGCTGAAACTGAGTAGCAGCAAAGACACTTTGTTATTCCGCTTGTGTGTGCTTTTCAAACTTGTGTAGAAACTCGTATGCACGTCAGTAAATCCTGCCCTTTTATCCAATTTAAAATTTTACTACAACAAACAAAGCAAATATAAACATAAATAGCGGACATATGTGAAAATTGCAAATTCCTTTTTATAACCTTTAAAGCAACAGAGTTAACCTTATCAGAAACGTGTTCCGAATAAACAACAGATTTTATAAAAATAATGCACAATTTTTAATGCGCATGCGTACGCATTCTTTGGATAGTTATTTAATTAATTATAATGATTTTTGTGTGGGGGGTTTATTAACGATATTCATTTAGTTTCCACTCTGTGTGCATTCAAACACAATTCAGTAACATTTACGGCGATTCCATCTTCAGAGAATTAGAAGTCATACCAGGATTTATTATTGGTGAATAGCACCTTAACGACATTATATATGCAGATGGCGCAGTGTTAATTGCAATTAAAAATCATTGCAGGAACTTCTAGAAAATGTAGTAAAATAAAGCGGGGAGGAAGGAAAACATCGAGGGCAAGAAGACAGAATCTATAGTTGTCAGTAAGATTAACAGCCCAGGACGTGAATTACGAATTGGAGGTGCCAAAATCAAATAAGTACAAAGATTGAAATATCTTGGAAGTGTTTTAACAAAGAACGGAAAATGCGACACTGAAATCGAAAGGTGTAATGGAATAGAAGATGCATTCGAAAAGTATTAACAAAAGAGGAAAATTTCTTTAGTAAAAATAAAAGAATAATCAGTTCTTTGTAATATCAGTCCTCCTATAGCGCAGGGAATATTAAACAATCATATTTGAAGAAAGGACTTAAGCCTAACAAAAATGAGTTTCTACGGCATTTTAATGAGAAAATCATGGTCAGATAATGTGAGTAACGATGAAATTTTAAGGACAATAAAAACAAAAAAATAGACGTATACTTAGAATCAAAAAGAGAAAGTTGAAATTTCTAGGACAAATAATGAGAAGAATTTGGTTCTCAGACGATACACTGAGGGAAAAAGTGATTGATGGAAACAGCCAGTAACCTATTTAATGACCTTGTGTAAGTGAATGAAAGAACAGGGTGGATGATTTCCCGAAACTATCATCGATTCTTGCAAAGTTTAATAATACATCCGTTGTTATTTGGATCGAAGATGCAAGATGGCCGAACCTGTTATATGATGAGATAAAGGAATTATCAGTTTTCTCATCTAAAATAATGTTTCTTATTACTCTCATCAATATCATTATTATCTTTCTGATAGCAAGTTTATTTTACTTTTAAATTATATATTGGTCTTGGTGACTATTTGATATTCAATATCAGAATCATCATTTATGACAATATCAATTCAAAAAACGAAATATAAAATTACATTATATTAAACAGATGAGTTCGTGTTAATACTTGATTTGTTTGTAAATACGTTATATTTTATGAACGACTCTAAAAGTTTGTTTTTTAAAAAAGAAAAACGTCTATTTAACTTGCTTATAGATTTACATCTTTGTCACAGGTGTCAGTGATTTTCTTTTAAGACTAAATGAAAACAGAAGTATTTATCGAGGATTTTCAAGGCAGAAAACTTCACCTAACTGGAAATAGTGACGAAGCATAGCCTACTATTCCAACTTCTTTCATACGAACATTATGATGCATATGTATCCCTACTTTGAGGAATACCGTGTCAGTTCTACGTAACTAACGATTATTCAAATGTTTCTGGATAAAACTTAGTAAGTTACAATAAACATGTAGATAGATAGACAGGTAGGCATGTGTTTGGGTCATAGGCAGACGGGAAGTAAGAGATAATAAACTGCTTCTACTACTAATTTCTAAAAGAGAAGCACGAAGGTGAACAGACTTTGTATGAAACGCCCACGGTTTTGTAATAACATCAAGTTTCTTACGTCAAAAGTGTCGATTGTTTCTATGGTAAGTCTAGCGTCTTCCAGATTCAAGACTCAAAACGAGACAGCTGCCCTCTGATTAAGTGAATCTCTGCATGAGTTTTCAATTTTCTCTTTTCGAAAAAAAAAAAAGGATAAAAACATACAAAGCGCTATTTTAACTTGTGCATATTTATACAAGTTATCCAAACAAGAATGAAGACTTTCTTTATTGATTTCAGATTTAATGTTTGACTGAAAGTTAATTAAATATTTTAATAAAGAAAACGTTATAATACACACACAAAGAAAGCCATTAGGTAATAATGTTTCACTTTTTTATATTTTATTTCTGGTGTTTTTTAAAGTAAATCATATTTTCATTCAACAGTTTTTAGTAAATAGCGTGAGTTATAATTAAAATATAATTATGCAGATGTGGTGAGATTTTATCTCACCACCTTTCCCTTCAATGTCTGTTTGTCCCTAAACTAAACTTACGGATTTAGATACAAAGGGCTTAATACAGATTTATGTATTTCGGGGATCTGTGCTGAAGAAAATATAGAGGTTCTCGGACCAGCGATTTACGATGAATCTCTCAGAGCACTAATTATGATAAACTTCATACTGATTATTTGTGCTGATTGTGTGGGTGGAGGCAGAGTGCATATTAATAGCTCCAGGGTTTTTAAAAAGCCGATTGTATTTCTGGACGAGTCTTTATAACATTGCTAAAAAATCTGAATTTCCTGCCGATATTAAAACCTTTTAGACTCCCATGTCACCATATTTTCTTTTTTGTAGTAATTATCTTTGTAGATGTGTGTTTTGTGGAGAGCTTTCTATTACTGCAGACTATTTTGAGTAGTCTATACAAGCTTTGACCAATTATTTGACTATTTCGTGGACAAATCTGTCAATATAGGATATGATGATCCCTAGAGAGATTAACCCCCAGACAACTTTCAGCTTTGTGAGTTTGATAGAAACAGAAAGCAGTTGCTTTGGTGCAGTTTGGCGAATGATGACCATCTTTTAGCTTGCGTGCTAAAGAATTTCAAAACATTTGCATGGCAAGAAATTTCTACTTGACCTTCCAGGAGGGGCGTAGCCTGCTAACAAGTGGTCTCTAACCTGTTACACTAATGTGTGAGCTCGGAAAATATTCCCTGTAAAAAGGATGCCGATTAAGTGCGTACATATGTCCGTCTTCTGTGATGTTGCCACATCGTGCTAAACAATATTGAAAACAGTATGTGAACGAGCAGACATTCGTGCTTGCTATCATTATTTTAGGATGAAGAATCGGAAAAAGTAAATTTTGCATCAGATTTGCACAAGCTTCGTGGAGTTGATTGTTCCTGGTAAGAAATGTTAGGTAACCCAATATTTTTCGAAGATTATCCGAAACCTCAACTTGATTATTACTCTAAACCTCTATAGCACTTCGATAAATATGGAGTTCTTTTCACGGCATTCCTCATGCTTCATGGTAAAGAAAATGTTCGACATTTAGCTCTCATGGAAGTTATACTCATCGATATTTGTTACAAATCGGTTTTTATTTGTCACGCGAATATTAATAGGCAACTCAAAGGAATCGGTAATCGTAGCAGATCGACTTGACCTGCTTTTCTCCAAAAACTTGGGAAGAATTTTGGGTTAGTCTGCCGCAATCCAGATAAAGAGTTTCCCTATTTTTCTCACATTTCTGGATTTCGCACATTTTACGCCTTGTCTATATTTCTGAGATGAGGTATTATGAACACTATTTACATTATTTGGACTATTGTCCTCATCTTTGTTGCCATATTTATTACGTTTCGGCTGTTGTACGCTCCGGCCTTCTTCAGATGGTTGGAATGTCGAACTGAACCATTTATTTCGCTCGCTGGGGTAGACCGTTCTAGTTCCACGTGGCATGTCTAATGGGACTTGGAACTAGAACTAATTCACGTCTCCTAGTTCTCCACTGCCTTAACCAGATATTGAACTCACAACTCTTTGGGTCCTATCACTGGATGTGAGCAACGCCTTTATCCCCTGTGCCATGTGTCCTTGTTTACTCGTAGTTCTCGCATCTCATCCAGTTGAATTAAAGGTAGATTTCTGTATTGCGCTGACCAGATATTTATGATTGAATCATTTTGAGGAAAACTATCTGACTTGATGACTTTCAGAATGAATATTTGTGCTGACTGTGTCGGTGGAGGCAGAGTGTATATTAATAGGCCAGGTTCCATTTTGCATCCACAATATAGCTCAAACATCTCTAACATTGATTCTAAAAACACTTCCCCGATACATATCTATTTATTGCTTTCTGGGGAGGAAGTGTGATTTGATAAACAGTGACCATTACTGCTAATAATGCAAGACTCTTCGGCAAAGCGAATCTAATTCTCTCAGTTGCTGTATGTTTATCTAAAAATAAACATGCTTAAATTGACCTTCATCCTTACCGTGCGCAAACTGCTTAGGGATAGAATCTCCTAGTGACGCCAATTCAGCCGGGTTTCGATCCTAGCTAGAGACAACCAGATGTCTATCCACCCTGATGAGCTGTGATACAGTGAATCAGTCTGTATGCGGATGACAATATATATATATATATATATATATATATATATATATATATAAGCTACAAAGGACAGGAAATTGTGGAGAGTTATGATCACTAATCTGCTGAAGGGATAAGGCACACAGAAAAAGAATTTACACTGCCTCTTGTAGCAATATGATTTAAATTTAATACAACACTTGCTAACGTCCGACGGCTATGAGTAATTGGAGTCAACTTCAAAGTACAAGAGGCGCAGACTGAGAGGAAGTGACGGAAGTAAAATTAATCGTTTTTTTTTGGACGAAAATGACAGGACAAAGATTGTTGTCTATAAAGCTGACCATGGCGCGCACTACCGCTCCCTCTGTTACACCTCAGCTCGCCTTTACTCGCTTATACTAGAAAAGTACTCTCTAATAAGAAAATCTAGTTATCTTCTAGAAAATTGTTTGGTTCTTTACTCGTGGGTAACGATCTGGTTGAAGGGTAATTTCCAAGCCACAAGAGTTTGATAGAAAGAAACTCCACCCTGTCAACGAACCTGGTGTCTGGTCTGAGCTGCAACACAACACTCTGAAAAGAGTGATCTGATGTTTTACTAACCGTACGTATTTGGAGAATAATTTGTATGTTCCAAATGCAAATCTTCTTCAATGAGAGTGTTTTACATTTATCTCATAAAATCCGGTATTAATTGTAGTTTTTCTTTGTTTTTTCTCTTTTTGTTTATTATTATTATTATTATTATTATTATTATTACTACTACTACTACTACTTTCACTCCAAGCTAGGCATTAACGCAAATAGAACACAGCGGGTTACAAGGTGTGCCTGTGAAAGAGAATGAAAAGATTGAAATGGGGAGGATTGTGGAAAGGACAAAAAAAATGAACATGATTCAAGAAGAGAGAAGATGGCGATTGACGTTGCGTTTCAATTTTTGAAGATTTTAGTTATCAGGTAAGCAAGAAATCTACGTGTGGAAAGTGGAAGAAAAGAAACTCTCCGAACAGAAATTCTAGTTGCATCTAGCTATTTCAACTAAACATTCGGCATTTATTAGCCAGGCAGCCAATAATTGTTTGGGTAGAGATTTATAATATCTTTCTCTTGAAACACTGTTTTTTAGAAAAACAGTTTTTTCTAAAATTCAGTAACTGTTATCACTCTTTTCAGTATTGATGGGGTTTCCTGCCGAACATCCTCCTTGAAATGGTTTGGAATGTTAACATCTTCATTATATCATTATTTTCTCTTCGAATTACATGTGCTATACATTTTTGTTGTCACCACTGTTGGTAGTCCTCAAGTGATGTACTTTCGTTATTTGGTACAGTTTTTTGTGATTCCGTAGCGCCAGTCGACAATGTTCAAAGAAGGATGATCTTCGCTAAGAACCTCAGGCTTTACTCGCTCAAAGATTCGTTTCAGCATTGATCTTAAGAAGCGGTTATATACAGCTGACAGTTTCTGAACGGATAGGACGCCATCTGTGTGTAAGGTTTTATAAAACATGACACGAATTTTCAGGCTTATGTTTTGTTTTCGGAGTAATTTACAGTGTTGGGTGAAACTATATCTGGGACAATTTATTTTATGTTCAATTTATTTTTTCTCCTATATTTATATATTTTATTATAGTTGATCCATACGCTGATTTTCTGAAGTGTTTAGTATTTCAGTATCTGTCTATATTTCTGAGATGAGGTATTATGTATACTATTTACATTATTCGGACTATTGTCCTCAACTTTGTTGCCATATTTATTACAACGTTTCGGCCGTTGTACGCTCCGGCCTTCTTCAGGTGATTGGAATGTCGAATTGAGCCCTATATTTTGCTGGCTGAGGTAGACTGTTCTAGTTCCAGGTGCCATATTTAATGGATGTCACTTATCAGTTATCTCATATTAATTCCCCTCTCCAAGCTCTCCACTGCCTGAACCATCTACTGAACTTACACTGTCACTGGATCTAACCAATGCCTTTATCCACTGTGCCATGTATCCTCGAGATCACATGGCACAGTGGATAAAGGCGTTAGTTAGATCCAGTGACAGGACCCAAAGAGAGTGAGTTCAATACCTGGTTAAAGCGGCGGAGAACATAGAATTGGGAATTAACAGGAGATAACTGATAACTGACATCCATTAGACATGGCACGTGGAACGAGAACAGTCTACCCCACTGAGCGAAATAAAGCCTGAACCACCTGAAGAAGGCCGGAGCGTACAACGGCCGAAACGTTGTGATAAATATGGCAACAAAGATGAGGACAATAGTCTGAATAATGTAAATAGTGTTTAGTATTTACTAATTCATATCATATATTTTTATATACTTTCATCGAGTTCCAGATTAGAGTTTCTCTTTTGATTTCCTTAACTCCTGCTCCGATTTTAATAATTTCAAAAATCTGTTACAGCTACAGTCAGACATGAATTGTCAGTGTATAGAAAACCATATCTTTGAATATTCATACTGCTCTTTAACTATTGTGCAAGTTGCGATATTCTGTCGATTGAGGCAGTATATATTAAGTTCAGTTAATTTTGGTACATTTACAGTTTTGTGGCGCTCAATGAGGAACTAATACACAATGATAGAAAGTACTCGATTCACTGATAAATATCACTCTACGTCTGCTCAGATCAAATTATGAGCTCGTAAGATATAATGTTTTTGATGACAGGTAATAGAATAGATTAATTTCTCGCATATTTTGAACTGGGGGAAGCGGTTTTAAATCAGAATGGGCCGCCAAGAAGAATTTGTACACTAACATTATTATTATTATTATTATTATTATTATTATATTATTATTATTATTATTATTATATTCTTCTTCTTATTATTATTATTATTATTATTATTATTATTATTATTATTATTATCAATAATAATAATCGTTTCTTCCCAAGCAAGACGATAACGACATTAGAACGCAGAGGCTTGCAGCGAGTGAAAATGACAGAATGAGAATTCGGAGAATGGGGAGGATTGAGGAAAAAACGAAAAGAAACAGGGTTCAAAAAACGGAAAATGGCGACTGACGTTGCATTTCACTTTTTAAAACTTGTAGTTATCCCTGATAACTACAATTTAAAAAACAAAAATTAAAAATTGACACGGTAAGTGTGACTGTAGATTTATTGAAATGGCTAAGGACACATTTCAAAAGTTGAGCAAAGTATTGCGAGACAACAGGCTTTCTTTGTTAACAAAGAAAAGAATACTGAGCTGTTACGTGACATCTGTTCTTCTTTACAGAAGCGAATGTTGGGCGATTTTCTCAAGGATGCGGAAGAGACTCGAGGCGACAGAAGGATGTTAAGGATATCATGGATCGATCATGTGAGCAACGATGAGGTCTTAGATAGGTTAAAAACAAGGAGAAGGTTTATACTTAACATCAGAAAGAGGCAGCTGAAGTTTCTGGGGCAGAAAGGATGGGTGAAGGAGGGCCTGAAGAATCTGAAACTCACGGGTCAAATAGAGAGAAAGAGAGACAAGGGAAAGCAGCGCGTGACATACCTGACGAGCTTGCGCAGGTGGATGACAGAACGTGGTCTGGGGGGGGGAGGAAGAAGAGGGAAGGAACTTGTTGAGAGTTGCAAGGGATAGAGGGAGGTGGAAAGCCATGATCGCCTACGTCCTGAAAGGACATGGCACATAAAAAGAGAAAGTTATCAGGGAACAAAGAAACCGGAAGGGATTTCTACAGTTGAGAAGTGCGAGAAAATAAACTGCTAGAATAGAAGTGCTGCTTGCGTCTAGCGAGTTCAATAGTAAAACAGTGATACCGAGTTGACAATCTAGTTGTACGCTTTAATTCATGAAGACGCCAGGGTAAAAAAAAGCTCATCAGAGCAGTTGTCATGAAAATATGTGAAAAAAAAAATCCACGTCACGTCGGTGTGAAACTAACTGAATTCGAGATGGCTGTTTAAGATCGAAGTACTTTCACATGGTGAATGGGTGATGGGAGTGGCTCAAAAGATTTTAGTAAGGAAGCAGAAAGCCAAATTCCTAGTTCTTAGCGATGTGTATTGGTTTCGGAATGTGACGTGTTATAACAACATCAATAATGATGATTACCATAATAATAAGGATTAGGGTATGATGGGAGCAAGATACATCCAGCAGGTTGTTTCAATAAATAAGTTACGTTTAGCACATATCGTGTCGTCTTTGTGTCCCTTCCCATTTTCAACGGTCAGTCTCATATAACTTATCTTTCCACCCTAAGCCCAGTGGTATAGGACACATTTCCGCTGTGGCGTGTTTAATTAGTACCTAAGGCTAGCTTCAATTTTATATAAGTTGATGAAATCCATTCTTTCTCAAATTTCCCCAAGTTTTTGCTTGTCATATCGAAGCTTTTTTTTTCTGACAGGACGGAAAATGCAATTTAGTGTAACGTTTAGAATTTTCGTGTATTCATCAAGGAAGTTGTTTTAAAGACTTTGATCTTCAGCCCCGTTCTGCCGTCTTTTATTTGCTTACTCGGTTATTTAGGCAGTCACTTTTGACCGGAGTTTTATTGCATTTACATAAATGCCGAATAATAAAAGTGTCATCCGTGGACATTGCACTATTTCTCGCCGAAGGCAATAAAGTGCCGTCATGATAAATAAGCGCAAAGTCAATTTAACACGGTCAGAAAAAATATTCGTCCACGCTGTCTATAAAATGTAGAACAATTTGTCGATAAAAAGGTTTTTTAGTCGTTTTTAAACTTCACAGATTATCCGAAATTATATAATGGGATGAAGCTTAAGATGATATACAAACGTTTTATTTTTGCCAAAAGAGATAGAGTTAATCGGATAGAATGATTAGTATTCAGAACTGTCCCTCCATTTTTTATGGTAGATATTTTTTTTATTTCAAGTCATTAATTCTGAGTGCTTGCTTTTATAACACTGGATATTCGTACGTATGATTCTATATCTAATATTTTATAACACAATTATAATATACAGAAAAAAATAAAGCTGGAACCATTATTTTACACGTCGAAATAATGATGCCCTCCATTTAAGAGTAGGGAAATTACTGCTATAATTTTAACATTTCTTTTGGTTGTCAGGCTATCATTTTTTTTTTCTATCTCATTTTGTTCTCATCTCAAATTTAAACCGATCTATTCTCTGGACATTTGTCTGCTATGGCTTGTACACTCTCTGTCTAAATATGGTTCAGATGCATCGTGTGTGAAACTGGTTAGAACAAAATAACTAACAAATAAGTAACAAATATTCAAATTAAAATAACGAGCTTACGACTTCATTAAGCTAAAACATCGATTCCTGTACGATCACCGAAGACAAGCAACATCGATACTATGCAGTACCTAGATGAGTAACCGGTTGGGAATACCAAGTGATGCAAGTTGAATGTGCAGATGATTTAATGGATAATGGCTTGAATTGCTATGCCAAGTTCCAATTCATGTTGGGTTTGTTATATTCACTTAAGTGCAAATACCATGGACAGTATGGTATTTAATTGATTGATGCCAGAAATGCAGTTCTCTTGTAAATATACCCGTGCGAAAGCTATGAATTCACTTCTTTACACCCAGCTATAGTTTAAGTAGTAAGACTTGTGTAATGACAAACGTATGCAGGTGTATGCTTTAAGAAAACTATATTAAATTGAGAATACAAGGTTCGCGTATAGTGTCCTTTTATAGTCCCAATAAACAGAAATAACTCTCTCGAAGAGGAGAGTAACAAAACAAGACGAGACCACTCTTGGTTATTCATAACAACTTGTATCACTAAATTATTATTATCTCAACCCGCTTACAAAACAAACTCACAATCTAAAAATATTTTCTGGCTTTAAATAACCGGTAAAGATTGATAAGTCAGTCTAAGAATTATCTGAGGAAAAAAAATAGTGATATGACTTTATTAGCATGAGTCATAAATAATTTCGATTTACTTGTATCATCGTTATTCTTAAAAAAAATAAAGTACAACCATATTTTATTCAATGATATATTCACCATTATTACGCCACTTATCAAGTGATAAGTGGCGATAAGTTTTTCGGAAATTTCTGCAGATTTTGATGTAAAACATTTTCAAGAATCTCTTGAGTCTGGTTTTGATTGGAGAAGGTTTTATTCCCAGCAATCCGTTTGCCAACGATCGAAAAAAAAAAAGCTAATAATAGGTGTGTGCAAGATCAGATGAAAACTAACCGTTGGGATAGAACAGATCCAAAGATTTCTCATTGTTTTTCTTGTTTTATTCTTGCTGTATGAATCCCTGCGTCGTCATGTGGGGAGCAAAATATTCTTCATATTGACGAGTGCAGGGCGTGTTTCGATGAAGATTTTGTGAGCGCGATGCAGCTGCCGGACATAGAAATGTGCATTTAGTTTTTCATTGTGTTTTCAGTATTCTAAATGAATTATAGCCCGACGAAACTAACACACAACATTCCATATCTTGCGTGGAGCTCATATTTTATTAAAGATTTATCCTTGTCTATTTATTGGCTTTTGCGTTGAATTATATTAGTGTACTTCTAATTTATTCTCAACAGCCAAGTATGATAAGCAGTTAGAATGATCCATTCGTCTTTATAACTGTTTTCACAAAGATGGAAATTACTTTTGAGTGAAACTTGTATATACCATGCATAATGGCAAAAATGCGCAAAACGTGTAACAGCAAAGAATAATTGTAAAAAAAAAAACCACTAAACTAATTGAGTTTCTTTTTTCCAGATTTTTAGGTAAGCTGTTTAGCCATCTTGACGCCATTTGTTGTAAGAATCATGAAAAACACTTCGAGTCATTCAGTTAGAAAAAAAAACAGACTAAAATCGTTTTCTGTCAGTCCCACTTTGTTTTCCCAGCTGAGCAATGGTGAGAGAAAAAAGATCATTAAGGCTTTCAGTAATAGTACCAACATCTATACTCTGGCTTCCATCTTCAAAGTCCATTCAAAACCATCAGGATAAAGGCGAATAAGTTTAAACGAGAGAGCAGTAGAGAGGAAAACTGGATCAGGAGGTCACAACAGCAACGGGGATCATATTTTCAACTAAATACCTTCTCAAAGTAGAGTCCAATAGTGTTATAAAAACCTCGGAAAATTCCAATAAGTTATATTTAATCATTTCTAAGATAGAACGTTTCAAAGTTTAATCTAAGAATTGGACAATCGTTCTGCTACATGATTTGAACGATTTTGCTGTTAAACCCGGTACATTAAGATAAAATAAAACTATTTTAAGATTCGGTCCATCACATTTTTTTTACTTAAATATCGGTCTAGAAAAATATTTCTATTATAAGATGTGTTATAACACATAATTTTCTACTACAATGTTGACTATCTGTTTAGAAACAATTGTAAATTTCAATATACTTTCTCATTCACATCTGGAAGCTGGAAAAAGCAGTTTGCTTTTTGGATTGACTGTGATCTTTGGAATAATTTTTCTTTGTGATTTAAAATCCCGTCGAAATGTATCTTCTTGGTGAGAGTTCCTTTTTTGCTTTTATGACGTCAGTCAGTTAAGTTGCATACGTGATACACGCTATGGTTTTTTCGACTCATGACTGCTTAGACAGTAGCTTTTCCAGCAATAGTCGGCCGTTTCTTTCTGCGGTAGACTGATTGTCAACCAACGGTATAACACCCAGTCTATCATTTTAAACCCATAGCTCGATGGAGAAGAGATGGATTTGTATGTTTCACTAGGGAATTTGGGCGCAAATGATTGTAACGAAGATGACTGGAATTCGAACTCGCCTCTCCGTTTTCTCTTTTTGAGTCCCTATTCATTACACTGTTCTTATTTATGCGGTCTCACAAATCTTTATTCATTTAAGTCTATCGGGATCAATGACTCACGAGACGACTCCAATCTTTAGGTATACCACATACGGTAGATATCATATAGTGAGGTACACAGCCTACTAAAATAGCACTCAACAGAATAGTAAAACCGCTCAAGAAGAGAAAACAAAATGTCCGTTTTCTAAAGGAGGCTAAATAACTCTCTACTTACCTTTACGAAAAATATTTAGCACTTTGCCCTTCTGTTCTTTAGCTGCATAATCTCTTCCTACAGATTCTGCACTGTAAAACGGGGAACAACGTAAATATGTCACTAGATCAAAGCTGCTATCATCTAATAGTGATTTACTAAGTGTAGCTTAGATTTGTCAGAAAGGCGAAAGAATGGAGCACCCAGCGAGGATCGAAATCACTAATTGATAGAGGGAGAAAAGCTTGCTACCATTACATCACGGTGAAATGCTCTGCCAATGCTTAATATTATCTGCTGTATTCAACTAAATATCCACAAAACAGTTCAGCTTCTATCAATTTTTATGTCGTGTTGCTCTTTGGTTGGCAAAATTATTGTTTCCAATTTACGTGCGCCAACAACGCTTGGTTCCCTAATATATTTTGAATATCAGGTTCGATCCTCTCTTTACCACGTCTATAGTAAATCGCGAATAAATAAGCGCCCATGAGACGTTGGGTTATTTCGGAATCTGTAGTATGTTTCAGTGTTTGCAAATTCTTTTCTTAGGATTATTTAAAATTTTAATTCAAATACGCTAAGAATAATAGAATCACGTGTTACACCTACTAAATAACATTATTTCTATATTAAGAATAGAAACAAATTGTGATGTTTTGGTGGATGTTAACCGCTCCATTTTACTATCACTTTCTAATCTTATTTAATGAAAATGAAATGCATGTTTCTTGCTCTCCTAATTCCATTAATGAATGGGCACACGTAGAATTTAACAAGATATAAAAAATGCTCTAGAGAATTTTTACTAAGGCTAACTTATAAGCTTTAGAGTTGACAGAACATATACCATTTAAATTGGGGCTATAGCATTTTTATTGTTCACCCAAGTCCCAAGAGCCACTTAAATTAGAGAATTACTAGGTGATATTGTGGTGAAAGTAAGAGAGCATTATAAGGACGAGATGGGTAGATATTGTTTTACCCTGAACTTAAAGAGATCAAGATTGCAGTTAAAATGAAAGCATTCTCTCGGATATTTTTCCATGAAGTAACAAGTCTAAGTTAAACTTGCTTTATATCAAAGGAACACAAAAGGAATGGATTTCTACATTGATTATAGAATAGCAGCTCTTACCTGCGAAGGTCTAAGTGATTAGGACTACGGAATGAAACTCGTTCGAACATCTGCTATAGAAATAAGTAAATACTAGTGAAAGGCTGATAACGTTTCGTCTGTTGGATACGGTCTGCCGGGTGGAGAATATTTCATCACCAACACGACTGCATGAGCGCTTTCGAAGTCTGTCTAGGCTGGACGGTGGGATGTGGGCTGAAGCAACCCAAATATAGCAGCAATACCCCATTCCTGGTCTGGTCTGACTCTTGTAAATACAGAGCATGACAACGGTGGTTAGGTATTTTCTGGGGCGATAAGATGAACAGACTGTTCCTTCAGCACCTGATGCAATGACATGAATATACGCTCTAGATTCGGAACTGAATTTTAGACCTAGTAAGCGTTCTAGGTAAGAAAGCTCTTTGAGCGTTCATGATTTCTGAGGATTTATGCCCTGCTCAATAATGTTGAAATATTATTATTATTAGATGTATTGAAATGATATCAGCCAGTCTTTTCCATACTGAGCTGTAAGAGCTAGTTCAGAAAAGAGATCAGCTGCTACGCACTGGTCAATAAGATATTTAGAGGTGCGACCACCCGCTCTCGTATCATCTACATATATATTTATTAAAGATCTGAGAAGGAGCTTTACGGAAAACCATGAAGTGTGGATGAATCACTATTGATTAGAAGACTGTTTCATTAGGCATATTTGGAAGACAAAAGAACAGATATTTAGAAAATACACTTGCGGGAGCTTAGCCCGTAAAATGGAAGAGAGGGAAACTGGTTGAAACATATGGAGCTCAGTTGTAAAGGATACTGGTTTGAAAAAGGAAAAATTAAAGATCATGAATAAAGAAAAAAAGGAAAAACTAATTAATAGAGTTCACGTTCGTTACAATTAGTTGAAAAATAAGTTTTAATCATTTCACCCCAAGCAAGGCAATAAAGCCCTGAAAATACAATAAGTTACTCAGCGTGAAAGAATAAGAAAAACATTATTAAGGAGCAAGAACAAGAAAAGAAAAGAAATCAAGAAGACAGTAGATAACTATTCACATTGCATTTAACTTTTTGAAGATCAAATTTGGCTAGAATGCAAAAAGCCGAAAGAGAGGTCCACTGGCAAGAATTACGAGAAACGAAACTTCTGGTTACATATAGTCAGTTCAACTATAAAACAATCAGACCTTGTTTCTAATTTAATACTGTACTTAAATTAAGTTTAGGTACCATAAAGGAAAATAATATTTATTTTGAAAATACAAATACAAAAATGTGGCAATAGGGATTATCTGTCTTATCTTAATGTTATCTAGCCACAATTACCCAGCCAAATATACCACAGCATTCATTACGCCAAATAACTTTCTTACTTACCATTATTACTACATTCACAATAATACCTAAAATTTCCTATGAAGTCCTAACTAGTTCCCATAAGTACAATTTCTCGGGGTGGGGGTAAATAAAAATAACAAAAGAGGAAAGTTCATCAGAACAATTACCATGAAATATGTATAGAAAAGGCACAAGGTATCAACATTACAGCGGTGAGAAAGTAACTAAAACCGGGATGCCAGGTTAGGACCAATAACATTGCAGATTTTTCTTTGGATTATATCAAGAATCTCTAAATATATAACAGGAAAAGCAAACCAGATATGACAGCAATATTCGAATCATAGACGAATTTTAGATTTTTAGATTTATAAATATGTAATATAGATTCTGGAAAAAAAATTGTCTAGTACTATACAGTGAAACAACTTCCCTAGCAGCCGGCCTAGCAATAGATTCAATATAATCTTTTCATTGCATGTCGTCAAAGAACGTTCGTCCGAGGAGTAATGTGTCATTCTACTGGAGGTTAGTATCAGCTGATAGAAGGCAGAAAGGTGTCTCTCAGATGATTACGAGAAAACAATTTTGTTAAAAATTAGCAAGCCATTTGTTGCCCCAGTTAGGAGCAGATTTTAGGTAACTTTTCAGTTCAACTTGATCTTATCGAACTGACTATTCTTAATAAAATAAGCAGCAGTAAATAAGCACATTTTGTCAGAAATCAGTATAAAAGAAGTTAAAATATTTAATGTTAAAATCACTAAAGAATAAAGGAAACATATACAGCAGTTAAAAAGCAGATAGAATTAATATTAAACAAAAAAAATATTTAAAAAACCCCGAATAGATATTCACTGTGAAATTTGGAAATATCTTGGATTTCATCTCATATACGAGGTCTGAGAAAGTACAGGGAATGGTGATATGAAAACAAAACTACAAAACACATCAATTCCGCATTTACTCCCTTTCACAATAGTCACCTTCTGAAGTCACAGACTTTATCCAGCGTCGTTTCCATTGATGGAAGCATTCATGCAAGTCCTTTTTGAAGATAGCGATCAACTATCTCGCCACGTTCTCTTGGATTTCCTCGGTGTCTTGAAATCTTGTTCCTTTCAAGTGGGATTTGATTTTTTGAGAGGAGAAAGTCACAAGGGGTGACGACCAGGGGAATATAATTGTTGTCGGATCTGGAGAATGTTGTTCTTGGCCAAAAACTACTACTCAAGTCACTGATGGAACCTCTGTGGCGTGGTGAGGTGACCACACTCTACACACTTTCCTTCCAAGCACTACTATAAACAAGCGAAGTAAGCGAGAACATTGTAACTTAATGTACGTGCGCGACAGATTTCAAAGTCAGCTTATGCGAAGCGAGTTCACACTGATCCGTTACTATTGCAACATTTCCGATACTTTTGATTAGACCTCATGTGTGTGCGCATATATATATATATATATATATATATATATATATATATATATATTACAATATTACAATTATCTTGTCTTCGCAATTCACCTTCGAGGATGATCTCGGATGAGATCGTAAGTATTTGGGTTAACAAGAACTACCACTCATTCCTTGATGAATTTAAACTGAACATCAAGAAGATAATTAGTCAACTAAAACGCATTTTTGTAAAAATAAATATGTCTATATTATTTAAGGAAACATGCTTGAATGAAGATATGCTGCCTAAATATATATACACACACACACACACATATATATATTTATTATATATATATATATATATATATATATATATATATATATGTTTGTGTGGGGTGTTTGTATGTGTGTGTGAGTTTGTATGATTGTGATGGGGGACAATGCAGAAAGCCAAATTAAGAAGAGTAGATATGAGATGAGTAGCTGCTGACGTTCGCCTAATGTATCTTACCGCGTTATATAGTGAGATTCAGTTTAAAACAATAAAATAATATAATAAAAGAAATGAGAACTTATCAAATAGAGTATGTAGCCGACGAACGGTATAGTTCCTTCGGAAGAGAAGTAAAGCCGAGTTGATTAAGACTAGTGCAATAACGATAAACATCAATTACTTCTCGCATGAAAAACAGTAATAAGTAAAATAATGTCAGTCCAGAACGAATACAAATGGACCAATTAGTTTGAAGCAACTACAAATAAAACATAAAAACAAAAGATGAGCGGTAAGTTAAACAAATCTAATGTCAAATGCTCCTGAGTATCATCAAACATAATATTGCCAATAACCAGGGTAACATATTCTCAGTTGTCTCACGCTATGAGAAGTTTCCTTCGTTTTTCATATAATGCCGTAATTGTTGAGAGAATGCTTTCATTTTAATACTTTTTCTATTGGTTAATAACATTTTAACCGGCTAATTATAAAAATTCTGAAAATATGTTTCTTTCGAGCCAAAACGGAAAACATATTGCTCCACAGAGCTGAAGATGATATATAGTAAACTTAACGCAATATGTAAGGACGCTCAGGGTTATACTTAGTTATCTCAAGAAATGAAACCCCAAACAAACAAGGAGCTTCACGGAAAAAAAGCAAAGCTTACGGTTTAAAAAACAGTGATCCATGAGCAGAAGGAAAGAGAACCTGTTACGTAAAGTACAGTTGGGAGCCTAAAAACGGGAAACAGAAGATAGGTAAACCGACTAAAAGTTACAAGGATCAGCTAAGAAACGATATTTGAAATTTCTTCTTCTTTGTGTCGTGTCCCTTTAGAACGTGGGTGATCATGGCTCTCCACAATTTATCTCTTAGTAATATTTACCTTTTGCTATCTCTCTTAATCCCTGTTCTGCGAACAATTTACACAAGCTCGTCAGGTAATAGACTGCTTTGCTCTCCTTCGCGCCGTCAACCTGTCCTTCAAGTATCAAATTGTCTAATCCCTTTTTTTCTCGCGCTAAAAATGTCAACTGTCTCTTTCCTTCTTGTTTCCATTTACCCTAAATGATATTCTCTGCATCCATCGATAGAACCATATTTCAGTTGCCTGAAGTCTTTTCTTCAACTCTGATGAGATTATCCAACATTCACCGTCATATAATAGAACAGATATTGTGTAACGTTACCGTTCTTTTTTCTTGTTTCGAACGAAATTTTTTCGTTTCTTCATACTCTCCTTAACTTTGGGAAGGCATCGTAGAAAGGAAAGCTAAAAAGATCACGAGCGACATTGAAAGAATCTCATCAACGGTATCCGAGTTCACTCGAAATAGAAGAATATCCGGTTTAAGGATTGATTGTTAAAAGATGAAAAATAACCCTAGTGTTAATGTGTTGCTGAAGATGAATTGGGGTTCATGAAATAAATAACTTCCTGGAAGCATAGCCGATGAAATAGAACATGTTCTGAAAGACGATAAGAGCAACCAAAAATGGGGGAGTGGAAAAATATTTAGCGTTAAATCAGTCAACATAGAAAAAGAAGAATAACGAGAAAGTAAGTCTCTCAGGGATTTTAAGTCACAACAGCACTCTTTCATATCTCGTGTATTGTTCCATATCATGCATTGTTCAGATTGCCGCCATTAGAATATAATTTGTTCTTCCCAGCAAAAAAAATATTCAAATGTTCTCGAAGAATTTATGGAATCAAACCCAGAATCAATATTCTATTGCAGAATACAGAATTTAAATAAAATTTGGAAAAAGTCAAAAGAACCAGAGAAAATAGTTTAATGAATGAATAATGATGCTTTAAATTCTTCGACTTCTACTGTGTGACGTGTCCTTTCCGTCACCGTGGTGAGCATCGCTCTCCACAATTATCCTTTGTAGTTTTTATTGAGCTTTTTCTTGTTCACCATTTCTTCCAGCTCCACGTTCTGCCATCCATTTATATAAGTTTGTTAGGTAGATCACCTGCTGTTTCCCTCTGCTCAATATGTCATACTAGCAGCATGGCCCGGCGTTGCCCGTGCTTGATTCAAAAATCGTACGACTCATACAGCAATTGCTATCAATTGACTTAAAATATTTTTGCTCTTCCTTGCCTTTAAAGGAGTGCCCTTTGCCGTGCTGATGTTGCTACATGCCTTACTTCTTGCCTATCTCACACTGCAAATTTTTTTCTAACCTCTATATTAAACATTAAATCTGTTACGAAAAAAGAACTAAACAAAATGAACACAAAACGATCAGCTTTAAAAAAAGGACTCGTAAATGGAAACCGAATGAAAAAAGAATGTTAACAAAAATACTTTTTCACACCCAACTCAGTTCTGCGGAATCAGAATCAACGTTGAGTTTAAGCAAGCGAGTGAGCCAATTGGAGTAAAGTGCCATGCAGATTTAAATTTTTCCCATTTGTGACGAATGCAGCTATCGATTTTTTTTTTGCATGCTAGTTAACATTCGTGTCAGTCAGCTGTTGGCTCTCACACTGACCAATAGAATCTTCCTGCCTATTGGTGGCAGCCAGCTATTGGCTCTCACTCTGGCCAGTACAAAATGGCCGCAAACTACAAGAAAACTGATCTAGAAGCATGAAAAAATCGATTATTACCACTATCGATGGGAGTTTGGAAATGCAATGTCGATCTTGGCCTTTTCGCTATCTTGGAGCATGTGCATGTAAATTTTGGTGCAAATCCGTCGAAAATTGCGGCCGCGCATTCATTACACACACACACACACACACACACACACTCACGCACACATCCTGCCTTTTATAGATAGAGATGAACGCCAAATCCATCTTTCCTTATTATGTGTCTTAGAAACCTCAAATATCTTTTTCCTGATCTGTATGATATCCTCAGCATACTTATTTAGAAAGATAAGTTGCTCAGAGTTTGAATGTAAATAATACTGAGAATTTAGTTTTCATACACTTGTTCACCGAACTTATACGTCTCTCTTTATGATGCTTAAAAGCTTTTGTAAAAATATATTTTTTTGCAAATTTTTGTCTCAACTAAATACGAAGACACGTCTCATAATCACCGGATGCAACATACAAGTGAGCAAGACTAAATTTCGGTTGAAATAAAGCTCAAAAATTTAAAGTGCGTAGGATAATAAAGATAAAATTTAGAAGTTCAACGGAGAATAAAAACTAGATCATTTGAGAAGTTATTATATTCATGCTATAAAAGGAAATCGGAATTTTAACAACAGCTGAAATAATAGAAATAATATTCCAACGCAGGATTTAAAGACCCGCTAACCTGAAAAAACAGATAAAGAGAGAAGGAAACACGTAGACAAACAGATGAAGAAAAGAAGAAAAATTTAAGTGAGATTGCATAGATTTATCCGAAGGTATTTGTTTCATTTCTCCTGCATCAAAAATACGACAGCTGGTATGTAAAGACTTCGCAGACTCTCAGTGTCAGGCAGCAGACAGAATTAATATTTTTTTAGATTAATGAGAGAACTAACTGGAGATGTTTACGGACATCGTGGTGCTATGGACACTTGTATTATTCATTTGAGAGAAGACGATAAATTTCACATGAAATGTGTCTTTCATAAACATATAGGCGCGCAATATAAAACAATGTCTTGATAAATCATGGGTTTAGTTTAAAGAACTTCGGGTTCTGCATTAGGTACCAGAGCATATAATAAGGGCCGAGAATAAGTAAATAACTTAATATAGGCGACAATTTATCTCGGCGAAGTTTAATTATTCGATGGGTGAGCTGTATTTACAATTTAGATTTTGGGCAATACCTTCTCGATATCTGTCCATCTTATGCAGAATCTTGAAAAAGAATAGACATCTCCATCACATCCCACTGGACTCATATTTGAAGAATGATCCTAAAAAAGTCTCAGGGCAACGATGATTCGATAACAAATACAAACATCCTCCTGGAATAATCCATCATTGTTGGGACACATGGATGTCGATGAATGGGTGCAAACGGTCGCGAAAGAGTGCAAAAGAATAATCACCTTTAAGTGACGTGTTTATGTGGACCATCTGGTTCAACAACGTGGATACTCCAGATACCAATATGCAAACATCACCTTGTGATAATTTGGATCTATGGCCTCATCTGGCTGCGTCCCACCTAAAAAGAAAACTAATCGAAAGACGCCACGCGTTACCAGTTTTTAATAGATCACTTAGTTACATCACGATACCAAGTAAAGCATATAGTGTTGGGGTGTTAACAGGGTCACTATGTTTTGTTTTCTTCTCTTCTATCCTATAGAACCTAAAGAATAGATGTAGATCTGCTACGCCCTTGTTTGAATGCGGATGTGATTTTAGACAATGTTTCATATCGGTTACCGCAGCCTATTTTGCTAAATTCCTCGGGTTATTATCTTTAAAACCCTGTAGTTGGCCACGGTGCTGTCTCCAGTAAACGGTAATGCCTTTCATTGGTTATTCTCAGTGATATCTTCAAATGAATATATCAAATACCTAACATCTCTCTATATTTCTGAGATGAGGTATTTTATCCTTATTCTGAGTAAGACCACCCATAGAGGAGAACATGATTAATCAACTTCGGCAAGAAATATAAACAGGCCGCCACCAAAAGATAAGATTGCAGGAACACCGTAAGTTGTAACACGAGGACAAATAGAAAAAAATAAGAAAAATCAGGCATGGCTGACCACATATGGAGGGAAAATGAGATCACCACTCTCTGTGGGATGACGTTAAAATAACAGACAGAGAACATCACGAGAAAATAGGAAAACTTAAGGAATCAGCTCATATGTTACGCCACAAAAATATCCTACGCCGGTCAAAAAGAGATGAATATAATATGGGAACCAGTAATATAGGAGCTAGAGAAAAACAATAATAACAATTTTAATATGAGCTCTGGTAAAAAAAAAAAAATCGTTATTGAGACATTAGGTTTATAAGTCTCCCAAATTCCCTCACTGATGTCCTCAAGGACACAAGGCTGAGCGGATAAAATCGTTGGTGGAAGTAATTCAAAAAATGACTAGATCCAAAGAGTGAGTTCAGAGAAAACAATAATTTGGAGAGCTGAGTTACTAAACGGTATTAACTGAAACTGAAATATAAACAAAAAGGGATGGCATGTGGAATTAGAACAATCTACCCGCGTGGACAAAATAAAGGGTTCGGTTCGAAATTCCAACATATATCACCTGAAGAGAATCGGAGCGTACAACGGCCGAAACGTCTTGAATATTACAATAACGCTGAGGAAACCAGTCTGAATAACGTAAATAGTGTAAATATCTACCCGCTTTCAGAAATGGAATGTCACATAGTTTTAACACCCATTATCATGTACCGTTCTAGCACCAATAATTCACGTCGCCTGGCCTTGAGCAACACACACGTCTCAGACAGAGGAAGAGACAATTACATGACGTCAAGATACGTATTACTGCCTTCCCATGACTTTTGACATGTTACTTTACCCCTGACTCATTATACTTTAATATCGTCTTAATGTAATGGAGTGCTGTATTGGAGTAGGATTCTCAGTATTCAAACATAGAAACGTCTTACAGTTAAGTCAAATTCATTTGAATAATTTAAATGAGACTACAATTTCTATTTTTTGATAAGCATGTCAAATGTTGTGGTATATAGGCGATGTACATAGAAATAGACCTCAAAATTTTACTTTTTATCAGAAATGGCCGAGTGAACGGGAATTTTTCTTTCTACTTTTTGATGTATGATATTTAATTCTATGATTCCAAAAACAATAACTTATTTTTAAAAATACTTCCAATACGATCGTAGTATATTGTAATGATTATTGTAAGAATTACAGAGTAGGCGAGAAACGTGCGAAATGATAGCAGAAAACCCGACGAGAAGGAAAAGGAAGGAAGAAAAAAAAGGAAAATAGGAAGAAATGTACGCGACAGTAAAAAAGTGGAAAATGATCTGAAAAATGATGAAGATGGAATGAAAAAAAAGTGGATAAGGAGGAAATTCTTTTTCTTTTTATGTGGCATGTCTTTTCAGGACGTAGGCGATCAGGGCTCTCCACCTCCCTCTATCTCTTGCAGCTCTCAGCAAGCTCCTTCCCTCTGCGTCCTCCCCCCAGATCACGTTCTGTCATCCACCTGCTCAAGCTCGTCAGGTATGTCACGCACTACTTTCCCTTGTCGCACTTTCCCTCTATTCGACCTGTGAGTATCAGATTCTCCAGGCCTTACTTCCTCATTATGCGTGCCAGAAACTTCAGCTACCTCTTTCTGATGTTAAGTATAAGCCTTCTCCTTGTTTGCATCCACTCTAAGAACTCATCGTTGGCCATATGATATCCTTAGCTTTGGAGAAAATCTTCAGATCTGTTCCCAGTCCTAGGTATGACGATAAACTACGTCCAACAGCAACGCCTCTGATCAGGAGGTTTTGAGAAACGTGGAAAAAACCTCTTGATTGCTGGTGTTCCCAGGTTCACCCTGAACCGGGGTGGTAGCACCTGTTAGGGTCCCAGCTATGGGCAAAGAGTTAACCACCAAATGGGATCAAAACACTATGTAAGTGTAAAATAGGTTTTAATAAAAGAAATATTTCGTAAAAAGTAATTTATTACCAGCAATACATTTTTGCAAGAAAAAAAAAGATATTTCCAACTATACATTTTTGAAAGAAAATTATACCAGCAATAAAAATTCCCGGCATTAAATAACCCATTGAGTTTGATATTCCATAAAACAAACCAAACCAAACCAAGCCAAACCAAACCAATCTAATCTGTTCCGTAGCGTGATTTCTTGACTTGCTATGACTAGCTAAGAACAGTAAAGGCCAGAGGCCCGAGCGGAGACATTCGGGTTCCCCATATTCAAAGAAACTGATTCACTGGGGAGTCAAACATAAATACAGACGACAGAAAAAATTGGAAAAAGACAGGATTGCGCCAATATTTGCAATCGATATGGTTGTTATACTTTAATTATCAGAATTTGAAATACCAAACTATTTCATATGCAAGACAGCGTCTAAGACATTGTAATGTGTTTAAAAAACTAAGGGTTTAAAATATTTCACGAAAATGGGATGTGTTTGTGTTTTAAAAGGAATCACTAATGAAAGTCAATGTTTGGAACTGAAATTCTAGCTTGGAAATTGGTCAGAAATACGTACGAATGAGTTTCATATAGTTGTTTTTTTTTTCTTTTTGTTTTTGTTTTGGAGAAAACATCTATGCAGGAAACCCTTATTTCAAGTAGTTATTTATTCAAGAATTTCCCGCCCCGTCTCTTAATTTAGGCTGCAATAAAGAGTTTCTTTACAGACAATTATTTCTTTAAAATAGCAAAGATACTTAAAATCTGCACGTATCGAAGATTCTAGTCCAACTTCTCTGAAATAGCTCGAATGATGGAAGATATAAATCATTAAAAAGGAACAGTCGTTTGCCCTCTTTTTTCTTTTCTGTTTTTAATCGCGATCACTGCAAGCAAGGTAGTAAAGCCACCAAGAAATAAGGGGTTACTGGGTGTGAAAGAATTAGAAAACAAAAATATTACTAAGGAGGAGATATCGATTGACATTGGGATTAAACTTTTGAAGATTATAGTTCACTGGAAATCATAGAGTCGGAAGGGAGTTCCACACGCGAGTAGTGCGAAAAAAGAAACTGTTAGCATAGAATTTACACCTAGCCAACTCAACTGCAATTCGATGATACCACGTCGCCTGTCAAGTACTGCACTTACATTCTTAATGTTTCGGTACCATAACAAAGAGGTCATCAGAATAATTACTATGAAAGTATTTATAGAAAAGGCACAGGGGGATAACTTTACGGCGGTGGGAAAGTGACTGAAGTCGATACACCCAGATCAGGATCAATAATATTGCTGATTCTTCTTTGGATTTTATCAAGGATCCGTAGATATACAGCAAGAGCACCGGGCAATATCTGGCATCAAAATTCTCAGCATTGACGAATGGTAGACTTATAGAAAACGTGAGATAGATACTGTAGAGAAACATTGCCTACTACGACACAGGAAAGCAATAATATTAGCAACTGATCTAGCAACTGATTTGATATAGTCTTTCCATTTCATGTGAGTCGACAACGTTAGCCTGAGAACACACAATAAGTCTGGAGGTTATCATCAGCAAAGCTGATGGACGACAGAAACTATCTTATGCTGTTCCTCGATCTAAGATTTAGGCACACATGAGCCATCATCAGAGTAGCTGCATGGACATTACAACAGAAATGCTTACCATCAAAGATTACATCCTGTTATATTTACACAGAAGTTTGTTACACGACGACAAGGGTCTTTATTTTGTCTTTATTTTCTCCCGAAATTAAAGCTATTATACGAGCTTTGAACGGTTCATGATCAAACATAATAGATATTCGTTGTCTGTTATATCTAACTATATGTTTGAATAATGATCTGCTTTCCCAATACACACACACACTCTATATATATATATATATATATATTGTACTTAATAGTATAAAATAAGTCAATGTCCCAAGAGATAGCTTTAATATATTAATAAAATATAATATTTAAAAAGTATTTCAATTAACCCCGAGTCTGAATTCTATGCTCTGGCAATCACCCTGTCTATTTGAAATACAAGTGGAACTGAACAAACTTGGAAATATTCCATACCACAATATTTACCAGCTATATTTATATTGAATATTCATTATATATATATATATATATATATATATATATATATATATATATATATATATATATATTGATACATTCATTATATATATATATATATATATATTGATATATTTATTATATATATATATATATTGATATATTCATATATATATATATATATATATATATATATATATATATATATATATATATATATATATATATATATATTGATATATTTATTATATATATATATTGTTTATTAAATGTATATTTGGAGAAGGAAAGCACCAAAAGAAAGAAAAAAGAATGGTAAAATAAATTGAAAAAGTTTCTTGTAAGATAAAAGGTTAATTGTGATTTTTCCAGCGACTTAAGTAATTGCATGTAGACAGAATAAAAACAAAAAAATCAGTAATCGAAATTGCTGCATGAGAGATCACAAAGAATGAAGAATTTAAAAAAAAATGATGGTCTGCACATGACAAAGTATATAGAGAAGTACTGAATATAAAAGCCGAATTCAAAAAGTATTAAATAGAAAAGCAGAAATCAAAAATGAAGAGAAAAAAAAACAATTGCGTCGTTTATTTGTTATTGGTTAATGTTGTCAACAACAATATTTGGCTTTTTACGAGATGTCTACTTTAAATGACCCGTGTTTTGTTTTTGTTTTTTATCAGTCAAAAGTTAACTTCAATTTAGTCTTCTTTAACTTGAAAGGTGAACTACGTTAATCTCTTTAGTCACACGATCTTAAGAGATATTTCCCTTCAGGGGAATCAACGAGAGAGACTGTTGTGTATGCGCAACCAAATGATATGAACAACAAAAAGACGAGTAATACACATACACACGAACAAGCGTGATCAAAATATATTTTTTTTTAAAATGCAAACAGTAAATTTTAAAACGCATATAGACACCCACATTCCAAAAACACATATACAGAGTGCTCATAAAGTCTGTGTGCAATTTGAAATACTTAAGGATTTTAAATTGCATACAGACTTTATGGACACCCTGTATAATGACAGTAAAATTCAGTTATCTATCGGTATTTACATAGCCTAGTCTGGCTAAGTGCACAAGCATTGAGCATATATGGACTAGTTAATTTACCATAGGAAAATATAAGTATGATTTGTCAAACATTGCCTTAATTATTATATATTATCAAAATTATAATATACAATTAATATATATTAAAATGATGACATCATAATTAATATATATATATAAATTATATTAAGTTAACGTACGATGTCACTCAAGTTTCATGCGCGAGATATCGATAAGACATAATATATATATATGTGTGTGTGTGTGTGTGTGTGTGTGTGTGTGTGTGTATGTATGTATGTACGTATACGATGCCACTCAAGTTTCATGCGCGAGAAATCGATCAGGCATAATATATATATATATATATATATATATATATATATATATATATATAGTATTTATTCAAAAATTAGAGCATAAACATGTAATATCACTTCAAAAATAGCCATTTTGTTTCAACACTTCTGGTGCCTTATTATTGCAGAATAAAGAGTTTTAAAAAGTTCAAAACGAACCAAACCCAACTCAACAATGGAAACATTGTTACGTAAGCTACAATGACCAATCAAAATACAAGTATATGATAATTCAAAAAACTTGACAACGAACCTTAGATACGATTAATTAATGCATTAATGTTAATGTTAGACTAAATTAGAAATCATTCTAACTGATTATCATTTTTTAATTTCATAACAAAGTTTAAAAAAAGTTAAAATTACAAATTGAAATTTTAAATTTAACCCTGCATTAAGTTTAAAATCTATTTTTTTCGAAGAAGTAATTGAGGAAAATATACATATATTTTTATATTTATTTGTTTTAATCGAAAAGCCAAATTTTCAGTTAGAGCAAACGTTAATCTAAGGAGATTCAAATACCGTAACAACTGAAGGGATCTGAATTCAGATAATTCGAGCAGGGGGGAGACAGACACAATCACATCATAATAAACAAATACGTAAATATATTTAGATATATAAACACGTAAAAAAAAAACGGGCGACACAGGAAATAGAGAAATCCACGTCTAAGAAAATAATATCAGACAGATATACATACAATTAAAAGCTTATATAAGCAATCACACACACATAAATATGAGGCATAGACACTCACATATACATATATATGAAAAATATAGTTTTAAGATTTGCTATATTTATGGTATAAAGTGCTCAGTATCAGAGATAGAGCGTATGTAAATATAAAGTTGAACATTGATGTCAACACTAAGAGGCGACATACTGTTTCATGCTAAATGTAATCATCATGTAGTCTGATGATTGCGTTTAGCATGAAACTGTCTGATGCATCGGAGTGTTGACTTCAACGTTCACTTTTCCATATATACGTGTGTGTGTGTGTTTAGTCATTTAACTCCAAGCAAGTGTGTGAACCGAAAGATAGATGAACCTATCTAAACCTTTTAAATATGTACATCTTCGTTTTAAAAATCTAATATCGTTATTTGTTAAGAATTTTCCATTCTATTATTTGTTTTGGGCCATTAAACAATTTTACAGAAACCAAGTTCAAACTAACCACAAACGAGACAGGAACATATAACGAAAAGAAAGCGAATACATTTAATATGTGCCATGCGTGATACACGCTTAGGCGATTATGTATCTTTTGATATATGACTGACGTGGCTTTTTTTTTTCCAGTAGTAAGTTTCCATTTGTTTCTGCGGTAGACCAGCTGCCACCCATAGAACACGGTCTCTCCTGCTATTTACCCATAGCTGGGTGGGGGGAGAAGAAGAGGATTCATACCTTTCCTAAAGGTACTAGCACGGAAGTGAATGTATTGGATTTGACTGGAGTTCGAACTCGGTTCACCGATTCCTCTATCGGAGCTGCTATCCATTATTCCACCATGCCTCCTCATGTCAAATCCATTGCATTCGCTTACGTGCAAATACCGTTAGAAAACTATCCTCTTCTACTACCACCAGCTATCGGTAAATAGCAGGACAGACCAGGTTCTATAGCCTTGTATGACAGCTAGGCTACCTCAAAAAGAAATGGCAACCTACTGCGGGAAACAAATCTGCCTCGTCAGTCATGTATTGAAAGATACATGATCGCCTAAGCGTTTATCCCGCATAGCACATAATTGACTGACATTTCTTATTACCAAACGAAAACTAAAAGCCAAAATGTTATTACCACCAACAATACAACAAAAATCAAAATTCATCAAACCAATGCTGTCGATGAATTCTATTGCTCACTTAAATATATATCTAATAATAACAATTTAAATAACACATACATTGCTCATACAAGCACTACATTATCACATCGATTAACCTGTCATTTATCAGATAATAGTTCAATTAAATTTCATTTCATGAACCAACACAGCAGTAAAACACAATAAAAAAAAACGAACAAATCTTTATCAATAAAACAAAAATACTATATCACATAAACTAAAAAAGCATTAAATAAATAAATTTAGGAACAAGCACTAAATATATTTCACAAATAAATATTAAAAAAACTAGACGATAATACAATGATGATGGTATAAATAAAAAAAAATAACGCCAAATATCGACCATTTTCAAATATCATGAAAACTTAATATTTGAAAATGTTTGGAACTGACGTAGCACCAAAATCTGTAACTGTTTAATCATAGTTTATGAAGACTGAAAATTATATATATATATATATATATATATATATATATATATATATATAGAGAGAGAGAGAGAGAGAGAGAGAGGAGAAGGGGATAGGGGATAGGAGAGGGAAAGAGGGGAGAAAAAGATGGGGAGATTTGTTTAAAGTCCAAATAAAATTATTTCTTTGAGATTTTCTTTTGTTTTTTATTTGATTTATCTACGTTTTTTGATTTTTTTTTCTGGTTTCCAGAGAAAATTTGAACATAAATGGCTGAATGATTTTTGAGGGCTTTCTGCTTTCATAAAACATTATAGAAGAGTTTCTGTTTTGTTTTGTTTTGTTTTATTATTTTGTCCTGTATTTTTTCTTTGTTAGTTTTTGAATGTCGTGTCTGTATGCGTAAGTGGTTGCGATATCGTTAATTTTTTTAAAGAAAAAAAGAGATGCCAAGGTCACAGAAAGATAGCGATGTGCATATCTCACTGTCTGAAAAAAGGAAAAAATAGAATATCATGTTACCATTCGTTGATCCAGCAACCGTAGTTTCATACGTCATCTATAATATCTTGTCTAATCCATTTTCACAATTGGTTTGTTGCATAAGACATAATACATTCCTTACAGTGTAGAGTTGTGTCTCTTCTATCAACAAATGGCCATAGAGCATGGAATAGAATATTATAAATTAATTTAAAAACTGATTTGTTAACAGAGCATTTTTTGATTATAATCAACGAGAAATTGTTTTATTTTTATAGTAATTTATTTAGATTTAGTTTTATTTATAATTGTTTTTATTTTTTTAAATTGGTCTCGATTTCTCCGAATGAGTTTTGATAGTATCTATCTACTAATGACTATAAGCTTCTACTGCACCTGCCTGCATATATATATATATATATATATATATATATATATATATATATATATATATATATATATATATATGACAACAGGAAAACTGTGATAGTTGCCGACGCGTTTCGTCCAGTGGGGAAAAGCATCGGCAACTATTACAGTTTTCCTATTGGTTAACTCTGAGAAATTTCCATACATGTGTATATATATATATATATATATATATATAGGCAAGAAGACCGCATCAAAACAATTCAACTGACAAGGCCAACCTGTTAATAATTTGGTTTTATTTTTCAAATATATATATATATATATATATATATATATATATATATATATATACTATATTTCATTATAAATGCTTTAACAGGCGAACACTATCCCTAATATGGAACATTTTTACTGAAAAATAATATATTTTTATTATATAAAAATTGCCAGATTTAAATATTTGAAAAATCATTTGAACCGGTTTTTTGCAAGTAACTTCCAGTGACTTGTGTCATTCTTTGTTTCTAAATTGTTTTTCTCTTTTTATTTTCAATGTTTTTCTTCTTCGTTTTTATTGTCCTTTAAATACTTTTGTCCATTTAACTTCAACAAAACCCCCTCTCCACCCGCCTCTCGACCACAACTGTTTAACGTGCATTTCATGTGTCCATTGATAAAATCCAAATAAGAATCAGCAATATTATCGATCCTGGTTTGGCAGCTCGGCTTCAGTCGCATTCCGACCGAAATAAAGGTGACAGTCTATTTTCTATAAATATGTCCATTGTAATTGCTCATGTGAGCTTTTCGCTATGGTACTTAGACTCTTTGAATTTAAGCGAAGTATTATACTGGCGTCGAGATCTCATTAATGTGAAGTTAAGCTGGCAACATGTAACTGTAAATTCTATTCTAACAGTTTCCTTTGTCACACTTCCCGCTTGTAAAACTGTCTACCGGTTCCATGCTTTCCAGCCAACATTGATCCGCAAAAATTTAAATGTAATGCCAATCGCTATCTACCCTCCTCCTGATTACTATTTCCGCTTCCCGCCCATTATTAATGTTTCTGTTCCTAATGCTTTCTGTCTTGCATGATGTGAAACCGATTAAAAAATCGTTAATACATCAGTAGTTGACGTAGAGAAGCGTAAGCTATATTGCATATCTGAAAGAAGACCCTGCAAAGAGAGATGCTTAACCAATTCTGAGTACATTGTTGCTTCTACTACTTCACCAAAAAGAGGTGGAAGGCTAATAGGCCGATATTTAGAAGAATTAGACAGTTCGCCTAAATTCTGAAAGACTGGAACTACAGAATATATATATATATATATATATATATATATATATATATATATATATATATATATATATATATATATATATATAATTTTGAGGATTAAAAAAAATAATATGAGAAGAACTTAAGTAGAGGGTCACAAAACCAAACTAGAATTTAAACCTCAAATTAAACAACATATATGAAGAACAATTCGAGGAAATGAAAAAAATATAATTTGGTTCAACCCCCTTTTAACTTAGAGGTAGAATGTAAAATAGGGAAATTATTCTTCAAGTTACTTACTAAGCACTTCCCAAAAAATTCAAAATTACACAAGATATACAATAAAAACACAGATAAATTAAGCTACAGCTGCACTAGTAATTTAAAAACAATAATAAATAGACGAAACGCCAGAAATTTCAAAACTAACGCACAGCAAAATATGGTAACACTAGTAATTTATGCAACTGTGATCTTCAGTAGATGGAGATTGTAAAACCGAAGTAATAATCCATAAAGCAGGAATGATGGATATTAATGTCCAGAATAAAACGTAGATAGGGTATACTGAAGGTACTTTCAAACACAGATGGTACAAACAAGTCGTCATTCAAGCAAGGAAGTCTTAGTTGCTCTACCAAACTAGCTGGAAAATGTTTTAAATGGCGAAGCCTTATAACAACCACAATAATATTGACAACCTCTGCCAACAGAAAAAATTAGTAATAATGACATTTCCCGGTCCAAAGAACGTTTCGAACCAGAAATCTGAAGTCTTGAGTCCTGGAGTACATATTAAAAAATCCTCTTAAGCACATATGAGGCTAGATAAAGAATGTACATTTCAATTAACCTCCCCGCAATACATATATAACACCCTTGCTTTTCTTCTCTTCCCCCCTTCTTCTTCTTCTCCTTCCTTCTTCACCCTCAATGTTGTGCATTTGTTTCTTTTGGGTTTTTTTTTAATAATACAACGTTCATTAGCTTTCTAAAAATAAAGCGTTAGGAGGTTAATTGATAAAAATCGCCTGAGGACACCAAGGTAGTGTATTCAACTGATCTCCTAATTTTTAAAGTATATATATATATATATATATATATATATATATATATATATTCACTCCAAGCAAGGCAGGAGTGCCATTATCACGAAAGGGTTTACAGAGAGAGACAGAGTAAAGAGGGTTGTTTGAGGAAAGAGTAAAGAGAAGAACGGGAATCAAGATCAAAGCATCAGAAGATATCGATTGACATTATATTTAAATTTTTAAAGATTATAGTTATCTGGGAAGTAAGTAAGGGGAAGGGAGTTCCAGAGTGCAAGAGAAGAAGTTGTTGGAATAGAAGAGGCGGTTACATCTGTTTCGAGAGTAAAAGGGTGGGACCGAGATACCAACCTAGTAGCAAGCTTAAATTCATGCAGCGGGGGCACCCTTGAAAATAGCTCGTCAGAGCAGTTGCCATAAAAATATTTGTAGAAAAGTCAGAGGAAAGCTACATCACGTCTGTGAGAATGTGACTGGAGTCGAGGTACCAACCTATCACATTGCATATCCGTCTTTGGATTTTGTCGAGAAACTCGAGATGAAGAGCAAAGGTACCAGACCAAATATGGCAATAGTTTTCAATACAAGGACGAATGGTAGATTTGAAAGAGGTACCCAGACGAGAAAAACCTTCTGGAAACCATCTTTCCTTGCAGTAGATGTAGCTATTGATTTAATGTAGTTGTTCCATTTATATTCCGGCAATAAGTATTCATCCAAAGAAATGTTCAATTCAATCGGCGTGATTTTTGTTTGAAATTTTCATTGTATTTTTCCAATTTTCGAATAACATATTTTATATCAGGATCGAAATTGTAAATAAAACAGTTATTCTTTTTTTACTCGTATTCCTTGTATTTTCATTGATTTTCATGGCAGGTCTTCCGAGCATCACTCTTTAGCCAATCGTTTATAGCGCCTGTCGAGAATAAAGAATTTTTTTGCTTCGAGTAGCAGTTTAATCGTTTGAGCAGTTATGATGAAAAACAACTAAATATTATTTTTGAATTTCGGAATTATGTAGCATCGCATTCCGATTTGATGCCCTTTTATTAGAAAATACAATGAAAGCTTATCAAATGAGAGCGAGACAAGTTTTGATAGGGTTCTCGACTTAGCTTTATTTTGTAATCGCATGCGAGTTGCTCCCAGTGACAAACAAATCTCTTCACCTTCTCTTGCTGTCTCCTCAGATCCGGATTGCCAAGCACAAGAAAAAAAAAGCGGTAAAAAAACCGTCGAAGTGTTCAACTAACTTCCGTTATCTGATTTCTCCTGCGAAGGAGCATTTAATTCCTTCTGGTATTTTTTCACGTCTTTTCACTGACAAGACAAAGCTCTTTTACCGAACGTCACCCCCCAATCTTTTACCCCTTTCCCTTTCTTTACTGCTCTTTCTCTCTCTTTCTCTTTTTTATCTCTCTTTCTTACTTTCATTTTTTTACTCCATTTCTCCTCTCACTGCAACTCACTGTTCTCTCTCCTCCGTCTCTCGTTCTCTTTTCCAATTTGATTTCTCTTTTATTTTTATTCTTTCTCTCTCTCTCCCTCCCTCTGTCTGTATATCTTTCTTTCTTTTTCTTACTTTCCCTTTTTAACTCCTTTTCCTTTCTTTACCATTCTTCTGCTATTTCTTTCTCTTTTTCACTTTGCTACTCTATCTCATTTGACTCTTCCTGTTTCTGTCTCATTGTCATTTACTCACTTTCTATTTTCAATTCCACTTTCCTTCTTTACTACTCACTCCTATTCTCTCTCTCTTTCTCATTCTCTCTCTCCCTCTCTCTCCCTCTCTCTCCCTCTCTCTCCCTCTCTCTGTCTCAATCAGCACATATCTGTGAATATCCCCTTTTTCTCTGAGACTTGGTGCTGATATAGGAAATCATTACTACCTCTCTAGACGTCGTCTCCAGTTTTATCACTTAGATTAGGTTTACAACGACTGACAGAAAATAGCCACTGCCAAATAACAATTTGAGCGCGATAGAGCAAAAACAAAAAGAAAATATTGACTTTCATAAATTTAACAATAATAGTTGCCGTTTTCCAGTCCTTGTTCCATGGCAAGGCTCTCTGACAATTCTGAAAAATGTATTTCAACAATGAAAATAAGGAAACAATGCTGTATAAAGAGATAGGTTTAACAGTATTATCCTCAACTTTCGTCTTTTGGCGACTACCACTTCAACCGGACGTTCTCTTGTTTTCTTCAAGTCTATCCCATCCGGTAATCTTGGAATATAATATGTTAACTTATCCATAAGCGTTATTTTTTTAACTTCTCCAGATAGAATAACAAATTTGTTCATTATTTTTTTATTAGTTTTATAAATAGGAAAATATGGCTTATGATCATAAAGGAATATGTATAAGGTGTGAAGGTTGTATTTTTAACGCTACCTATCATTGCTATTTTCTAAACATACTACGTCATTAAAACTATTAGGTTGTATAATGAGTAGTTTGCTTTAGGGGGACCTATTTCAATGCAAACTGTATCAACCTAACAGTACGTTAAATATATCATAACAGAGACATCGCCTAGTGGATTCTTTGCATCCAATGAATTGACCCAAAGATTTGTGAGTTCAATACCTGCAGTTTTATACACATTTTTGGTCCATCGTATTTTCAGTATCCTTCTGTAGAACCGCATATCTTGGAGAAACGTCGTAAATATAGCAATACAGATGAGGAGAACATTTTGAACAATGATGTAAAATATAACAGATAATGAAAATCGGTTACATGTGATAATGTTCACCGCTAAATGCAGTGAATTGACAGTGATATTTCTTCAAAACCGACCCCCCGAAAAGTGGGTGCGCGTGGTTAGGTTATTATTCATTTAATGAACTTCAAAAACAGTAAAACACTATATGCGTATTTATACGTCCAGCCATATAATGTGTCCATAAAAATCCAAGGGAGAAAAAGGTTCTTCTCCATGAAAATCCAGGAAGATATTTTGGGACTCTGTTGGCTTGTTCAAGCCCATTCACCATATACACCTGACCTTGCACCAACCGATTATTCGAATGCTCACAAACGCTTTAATGGTGAAAACTTTCTCTAAGAAAATCCAATTATGAAATTTCTAATAAAAACTAGATTGATGAGATCGTTAGAAGTTTTTCATATCAAAATAGGTATCGAAGAACTGCCTGATAAATGTCACTCTAATCGTTGTAAATAGTGATTAATATATAATTGAATAAAATGTAATCTTACTTTACTTTTTGAATAAGAATTTTGATAAACAAAAACGGAAAATATATTTGGTTCTCTCTAATAAATACAACGAAACCCCACTTTCCTATCCCATAATACTATACAACCATAATACAATATCTTATCAATATTCTTGTTAAAAGATTTTTTGCGTAATATATCTTTTGTCGAGATTAAGAAATACGAAATCTTACAAAAAAAATTGATATAAAAAATTATTTACAAGTCGGTAATAGATCCTCAAATTAAGTTAATTATGGAATCATTTCTAGTTAACAAATTAGTGGTAACTATCTCACAAGTTAAACGATTCTTCTTATTATTATTATTATTATTTTCTTCTTCTTCTTCTTCTTCTTCTTCTTCTTCTTCTTCTTCTTCTTCTTCTTCTTCAATGTGCCGTTGGCCTTCATGTCTCTTCACATGCTCATGTTCTGTTTGAGCTTTGTTGTCTTTTTGTTCTCGCTCCTAAAACTTGTTTTATCAATCATTTACTCAAGCGCGCTAAGTAGTTTATATTCCGTTTTCATCTGCCCCTCTTCCCTTCTATCATTCCTGTGAGCATCAGATTTTCCAAGCCTCTTTTCCAATATCCTATTCCCCTCATTTTCTATCCGAGAAATTTCAACTTATATTGTGTATTAGTGTCCTTTTTTTACGTTTTCTCTAAAATTTCGTCGTTGCTCACATTTTTGGTCCATCGTATTTTCAGCATTCTTCTGTAGAACCGCATTTCATTTGCTTCAAATTTTCCTATTTTTTAATTCTTTGCTTAACCTTTGGAAGTCAACTTTCGCCAATCAAATGCGCCTTCATATTTAAGTGTTACACATTCCGTCCTCTGTTCAGAAATTTTCCGGATATTTAAATTGTTATACTTGTTTTATTTCAGTATCTCCAATTTGTAATTTCGATTTTGGGCGGTTCTTTTTACTAACAATCATCGTTTCGGTCTTCTCTCAATTGATGTATAGTCCTTTCTTCTCACATTCCTTCACTACCATTTTATATTAGTTCATGTAGTTCCTTTCCTGTCTGCTATCAAACTTGTGTCATCTGCATATCTGCAGAACATTTGTATTGTTACACGACTCTTCTTCATCTTTGAGGAGATTATACAGCATTCATTGCCATACAAGAGAACAGATATCACATAACTGTTCAGTATTGTTTTCTTTGTTTCTAACGAGATTTTTCTGCATTTTAGTTTTCTTTTTTCTCTTTTTTTGTGGGGGGGGCAATCTTTGTCTATGCCAATGCTCCTTTTAGAAAGCTATAATTAATACTTTTTATACAAAAATTTAATTAATTCTGTACATTTTAGAAAACTATAATTAATACTGTTGTTATATTTTTTTTTTTTTTTTTGACTAGCAGTAGAGCCCGGCGTTTCCCGGGGATGTAACAGTAAGACATAGATCAAGTATCGACCATCATAAAGACTGAAAAATAAAATTGAGACAAAGATTATTGTTTAAGGTTGACTGACACGCATGTCTTAATTAGTTTTTTTTTTTTTTTTTTACGAATTGATCAAACCCAAACTCAAACAAAAACATTGTTTTCAATCGTTATGAGTCTACCGATTGAATAGAATTTTATTATAAACAATTGTCTTGTAAATAGAATTTTTAAAGCATTCTGAATGTAAAAATAAGAAAAAAAAGTGTGCAAGACAATAAGAAACACTACCTGCCAAAAAAAAAGTGAAGTTTTGTTGAAATCGGTTGAAAAATGTAGGAAATCCGATCACATATATAAATGAACACACACACAAACAAACAACCTGGGTTTTATAATAAGTATAACTCGATATGAGTTGTCCCCCTTTCATTCTCGTGATGCCTCTTAATCGTGTTTTCAAATTGATTTCGTGCAAAAACAATTGTGTTCTTCCAATTGTTGGCGCTGTTAGAATCACCGCAAGGTAATTTTACGTAGCCCTGTGAAGTTTTGTTGAAATCGGTTGAAAAATGTAGGAAATCCGATCCAATATATAAACGTACAGACACACACACACACACACACACAATCTGTGTTTTATAATAAGTAAGATAATGGATTTACGTTGCTAATTAACATGTTATCTGACTGTACAATACAAATAAGATATATATTTGGGGTATGCAGAAAATAGAATATTATAACGTTAGAAACCGGTAAATTAGAGGGCATATATATATATATATATATATATATATATATATATATATATATATATATGTGTGTGTGTGTGTGTGTGTGTGTGAGAGAGAGAGAGAGAGAGAGAATGGATTTATTTGCTAACTATTATTCATTTTTTACTAGTATTTATTTCCTTTCAATTGTTTTTCATAACAATGATTCAGAATATCCTTAGACGTCAGGTCGGAAATAAAGAAAAACAAATTATCCAAAAGACTGAAACTATTATATCGTTTCCCTCGTGAAGCCTGTTTATGACAGGTGCTCTATTATTTGATTTAGTAGATCCAACTGTGGGAGTAGTTTCAGTGAAAAGCAAATGACATTAAGATTGAAGAAACACTACTCAAAAAGTAATAATGCCTGACAATGATTCATCGAATCAGAAGTCAGTATATTAATTCGTATCCTTCCAGGTCATCAAAATTCGACAAAAACCCGTTTTTTAATCGTAAGAGGCCACACACATTCATTCCATACAACACATTGTGACATACCTCCACTGCCATATCATTTTAGTGTGAGAGTGATATATTTTCATGGGAAGACGGAACATTAGAAAATATTGTTTGTTTCACCAATGAAGAAAAGACAGAATTGGAAACCAAGAAATTGCGGTTAAATTGGTTTCACGTCTGGAATTCCAAAATTTGGAAAATGGAAGTGATACATGGCGTGCGACCCGCTCAAAAATGCCTGAATTACCAACAACATACAACTGTTTTATCAGGTCACTTATTAAAAAACAGTTTCAACTTATTGAATCCTATAGCTCCTAGTAATGACAAACTTTTATTATATCTTATAGACTCGCATTACAAATTCACAAAGAACTTTACCAAATAACAAATACCCATATCACTTGAAGACTTACCAGAGCTGCAACAATTCAAATAGGTAGCTCATGTAAATATAAAGAAACATAATGATATAATCAAGTTGTTAACTTTGTACATAACAAAATGTTAGGAAGGAAATTCCCGTCAGTACTAAAAAGTGAGATAATAGTGGAATTGGCTAATTTTCAGAAAAACTCTTTTGAGTAAAAGATTTTATAAATTTCAACAAAGCGTAAAGCCAACTGTTCAGTCAATGAATGCCGAATATTTCTTGTATAGAAACGACTATTCTCACATTAGCATTAATTTAGGAGCAATGTTACTTTTATATTGTATGTCACATTTAAACCATAGCTTTTAAAAATATCTCTTGCTGGGGCAATTCATATAAGCAAATAGTAACTTCTATTAAATTCACAAAGATTATTGTCATCGAGATAAGGGATGCTATTCAGACAGCCAGATACGGCATGCACATGAGAAAGTTCAGAGAACGAATCGACTGAAACCTAGTGGCAAATCCCCCGAGGAGAGACCGACGTCAATGCGCAGCCAATGTAAGAATGCATCGATATTGAATGTGAAGCTGAGAATTCTTAAACCACATTATTTTTACGGTTTAAAGACTTTTGAGGTCCTAAGTTATTGGTAAGGATTAGGTTAGATGTTTTAAACATTATATAGTAAATTTACAGTTTTTATTGAAATCATTGAGTTATATGTACAATTGAAATATATTTCTAATGGCTTTTTTTTTTCAAATTGTTTATAGATATCTGGTTACGGTGGAATAAGTTAATGATGTTTTTATTTTGATTTATATTACTATTGTTGCTTGTGTTTTTTTTTTCTAAAATATATATATGACTAAAAATAATGTCTTCATTTTTATATAATAACAGTAATGTTATGCCAGACATTTATTATTTTAAAGACATATATTATAATACATTCTTGATGTATTTATATTATCTCAAAAGAGTAAATATATATATATATATAATTCGTAGAATTATGTTATTTAGAAAGCATTCCGTTAAAATGTTTCCAAAAGTATATAGAAGAAAATCTTAAAAGATATATATATATATATATATATATATATATATATATATATATATATATATATATATATATATATATATATATTATATGTATGTATTTGAAGGGCATTCCGTTAAAATGTTTCGTTAATAATGACTGATAAGGTATATATATATATATATATATATATATAGATAGATAGATAGATAGATAGATAGATAGATAGATTTGTGTATGTAGACAGCAACTTCGCTTTTAGCCATGTCTGATTGAATAAATTACAGACATTATGTCTGATAATTTCTCTCTCTCTCTCTCTCTCTCTCTCTCTCTCTCTCTCTCTCTAACAGACGAAACGTGGCGGGCTACTCACTGCTCTATCGCTACTTCCATGGAAAGTGCTCGGAAGAACTGCATTCCTTGGTTCCGCAAGTTCTAACGTTCAGATCGAGGACCCGCCATGCCCCACTCACACTGTAGCAAACCACCGTCATTCGCTCTATATTTCGTTGGTGAGAAGTAACTTCCACTCGAGCGGCTTCTTACCGTAAACCACTGCTCTGTGGAACCAACTCCCAAGAGGATGATTCCCATATGATTACAACTGCAACCTGTTCAAGTCTAAAGTTAACTGTTATCTTCCCCTCCTATCCGCATAAACTATGCCTCTGATTCTGTAGTTCTCTGTATCTGTATATATATATATTATATATATATATATATATATATATATATAGAGAGAGAGAGAGAGATAGATAGAAACACTTTATAAAATGTATCTAATTTAACCGTGTTCGAATTTTCCTGCCTCATTCGTTATTTATTAATGCATCTTGAAAGGTTTCTTGCTTCGCTAACTATTACCATTTGAAAAAGCGTTACCCAAAAGGATCCTAAATGTTAAACAATTACGTCCATTTTATTTCAATCTATTTTCTATTTCTGTGGGTACAAGTCTTTGTTTATATATATGTATTGATTTTACACTTATGACAAAATTTATTCGATGTCATACTGTACGAATATATTGTGCAATTAAAAATATTAATTTTTTTTCTCTTCATTATCATGAATATCTAACCATATTTACTCACAGAAAAAACACTACAAAAAAAAAGACACATTTAGAAGTTCATCAGCATGTGTCGCTCAGATATATCCCTTTTTTTTTGGTATATCCCACAATTATATCACTAATTACAACTGACACTTGTCGTCTGGTGCGTGACTAAAGAAGTTGAGAATAAAGTGGCATATAAGAAACATGGGCCATAACCGAAAGATAATTTTAAACAAATTCCCAAAAGAAAAACATCTTGATATCTCCCGTTCTTCTGATCTTTAAACGAGCTGGTGCATTTTTTGGCGGGTGGGGGTATAATTGGCGAAAGGTTTTAAAACATCTGAATAAAGTAGCAGTTATATTTATTACTCAGCTGAAGAACACGTCAAAGTAAATCAGAATACAACTGTAATCGTTGCCAGAATGTTGTATTTAAATTTTTCAGACCATACTCAGCGTCGCATATCGCATGTGAAAAGCTAAACTTAAAACAGGAATTCTTAACGTGAGACAACGAATTATCACGTCACATGAATACGGTAAAAGATCAGATTTGTGGATATTACTTGTTTTTCTTTTATATATCATGGCCCTTCAGGACGTGGAGGATCAAGGAATTCCAAAACTTCCTATTCCTTGTAGTTCCTGGTAACGTTTCTTTTTACACTTCACTGATGTTTAAGCGTCTATTCTTGTTTGATGTTGACATGTTCAATTCGTAATTTGGAGCTACGGTTTTTTTTCTCTTACTTGTCAATACAAATCCCCAAAGCGTGCCTTCCATTTTTTGTTATTGTTTTGTTATAAATAAATCTTCTTGAAATAGTCCAGCAAATCCCAAAGTATATATTTCATTTTACCTAACAGCGAATAGAACCCATATTGAAAGATGCCAAACACAACAAAAAATTTATAATTCTTCCCACCCGTCTCTTATTATTCTAATAAATAATTCTAATAAATATTTATTTATATTTTTGTATGTGTGCAAGTTAGAGTATGAATGGGTACTCAATTGCTCTAAACGTTTTATAATCCGACTTTGGAAGTACGCAACCATGATGATTTTATTGATTGGCGTCTATAGAGCAGTGATTCCCAAACAGTGCGACATAAGAGGATAGCAGGTGAGGCGGAATGATTGAAATATAATCAAATATCTAGGAAACGTTTTTAAAAAATTCAGATTTCAAAAGTTAAAATATTATTATGGATTACTTGTAATTTCATTCATGAGTTCCAGTATAAATAGTTATAAATAATTATTGACCAATTTTATCATTCTAATATTTTGCATTATATCAAGGGATTAACTCTCTCTCTCTCTCTCTCTCTCTCTCTCTCTCTCTCTCTCTCTCTTCTTATTTACATTATGACGTTAAACGTTTGCGGCTTCGCCCTTCTTCTGATATATATATATATATATATATATATATATATATATATATTATGAAATGAGCCTAGTCCCGCAATTATTTTAAGATATTTTATGTTTATACATTGTTTTTTTATAGATAAAAAAAATTAAGTAAATGCTCTGTTTATAATAAACAGTATTGACAACATTTACCGGCCTGAATGTTCGAGAAATAATTTTAAAAATAATAAAATAATAATAAAAATAATGTATAAACATAAAAAAGTCTTAAATATATATATATATATATATATATATATATATATATATATAAAGACATTTTAATTAAAGTCAAACACATGTAGCAACTTTATAGACTATCCTGTCATTATAATCGAATTTCATATTTACTGTTACTATATTTTTTAAATGTCTAAGATTTCGTGCAGAAACCTTGAAAACTACTGAATTATAATGTTGATTTTATCAAATCATCAGCAAAAATTAAAACACGTTTTAATGCAAAGAGACAATAATTTTTTTTATAATAATAATAAACAAAAAAAATATTTTGTTTTGTTACTTTGCATTTTGTATTTTATTTCATTTTATTTTTGTACCTTTTGTTTATTTTTCCGATTTTTGTTTGTTTTTGGCTAGCACAACAAATATAAAGCGAAGAAAAAGCCGGAACAAACAAAATGGTTCCCATGTAAGGACAACGTTTAGTGCTTGTGGCGCGGATTTTTCTTGGCCTGAGCAAAATGAAGTTGAGGAATAACATCTTATGATTATGCCATCTCCCGACTATTCAATGCGCTTAATTAACAAATTAATCTAAAGTGAGCGACGAAACGGGAAATTTAATTAAAGCAACAAGAAAGGTGAAAACCAAAAAGGTAATCAAAACACATTTAAAAGCTGAAAAGGAAAAACACAGAAAAACAGACAACAAATATCCTCAGGAAAATCAAATGTCAGAATAAGAAGATGGCATCCACTTGTCTTTCCACGTTTTTTTTTTCTTTTGGGCAAAATTGATTTTAGCTACGCTGTAAGATGAATAAGAAAATTAATCAAAGAATTAAGAAAAGAATAAAAATAAAAAAAAATATTAAAGCATTTCGTTTGTTTGTACGCCATTGTGGACTGTCTGTCCTCCCAAATGAGCATAGTGCAGTTATCTCCCTTGTAAAGACTGACTTTGAAGTTGTATGTTTTAAAACTTGTAAAGCGTTGATCGCCTATCGTAATGACATAATCAGAAATCTTCTTTCGTGGACAAATTTGCGTGTGTAGCAAGTTCTGTTCTGTTCTCAGTGGCGGTCACAATCTTAACAACATAAGATATACAAATGGCACAATATTGGTAGCAGACACAGAAAGGAAGCTAAAACTATTTCTACAAAATTTAATGAAAGAAAGTGAGAAGAAAGGCTTAGATATCACTTGAAAGATGACAGAACGCATTGCTGTAACCAAAACGAACCATGCAAATTACAAATTATAGATACTATAATAAAACAAGTACAACAATTTAAATATTTGGGAAGTGTTTGAACAGAGGAAGGAAAGTGCGACACTGAAATACGAAGTCGCATTGGTTTGGCGAAATATGACTTCCAAAAGCTAAGCAGAGTATTAAGAAAGAGGAAAATTTCGTTAGAAACAAAGAAAAGAGTACTGAACTTTTATGTAATATCTGTCTTCCTATATGGCAGTGAATGCTGAACAATAATATCCTCAGAGATGAAGGAGACTAGAAGCTACAAAAATACGGTTCAACAGAAGGATGCTGAGAATACTACGAACCGAAAATATGCGCAAGGACGAAGTTCTAGAGACAACAGAAGCAAACAGATCCCTAAAAAATTATCATCATAAAGAGTCAGTTGAAATTTCTAGGGCGCATAAAGAGGCATGAGGTTTAGGGAGATTTTATGCTCACAGGAGAGATTGAGAGCAACAGTGACAGAGGACAACATCGCATAATATTCTGTATGGTGGAGCAGGGTTTAGAAGAGATACGAAAAAGACAAAATTTATTAAGAGCTACAAAGTGCAGAAAATTTAGGCGAGCCATGATCACAAATGAACTGAAGAAACAGGACACATACAAAAAGAAGAATAAATTGCTTCACAATTGTGATTTTTCAAAAGAAACCAATTTTCAACAGTTAAAACAGTAAATCTACGCGATCGCCCTAATCTAATTTAATTCAATGTGTTTTAGTATAGCACAAAATTATCCTGAGCATAGTATCTCTCTCTCTCTCTCTCTCTCTCTCTCTCTCTCTCTCTCTCTCTCTCTCTCTTGAGGTAGACACATGAATTGGTACCAAATAAAGATCAAATGTGTGTCGTAACTCGACAAAATAATTAACAAAAGAACAAATAGGAAACTTTTATAAATTTAACCAGTTCACTTTTTTAATTATTTATGTATTGTTAATTTATTAATATTGAAACATGTTAAATTGCTAAACATTTCCTATTTGTTCTTTAAACTATCATTCATATATATATACATATATATATATATATATGTGTGTGTGTGTGTGTGTGTGTGTGTGTGTGTGTGTGTGTGATAAAATAAAATAAAGGGCGAGAGGGAAACGTATCTTATTCTAACATGTTAAATTGCTAAACATTTCCTATCTGTTGTTTAAACTATCATTGATATATATATAATAAAATAAAATAAAGGGTGTGAGGGAAACGTATCTCATTCTAACATGTTTCCTCTTTATTAAAGCTTTGTTAGAGATCGAAATAGAAATGAAAAAAGCAAAGAGACAGATTACTGGAATGTTTTTTGTTAGCTTTTATTGGTCAGATACTTGTCACATGTATAAACACACTAGGTAATATATAAATATGTGTGAGGAACTTTTTGGACATTAACATTTATAACAGTGTAAGAATATGTATCTAGAGAAACGCTTGTGTGTCTAGGTGTATGAAGACAGTGATGTTAATTCATCTAAGTGTATAAGTGTGTGTATGAGGAATGTCATCCTCATTTATTTTAGTGAAAATGTGGCGAGATTTTGCAATAATTTTGTATTTGATTGGATTTTGATCTTCTTGTGTATGTGCATTGGGGGAATGTCTGTTATTTTATTTTATCTTGTCGGATTCCCATCCATATCTCATCTACATTTTATCTTCAACTTTCTTCAAATCTTCAACTCTTCTGATTTTTACCGGTACCCAGAGATTTCTTTCCATTAACAGAAGTCAAACTATGTTTTAATTCAAATGTGCAAAATCAAGTGTGATTACAATGGATGTAAAAGAACACTTCAACCAAACTGTATCGCATGTCTGTAAAAAGACGCGTTGTCCTGATGGAAGACGACGACCTTCTTATTCGGAATTTCCGGCGCCTTTTTATTGATTACTGTCTTTATATCTTTTTATTGCCTGTTATCGTTAGTTTAAAAATCGTGTCGTTTTAGTTGAGTTCGGCCAGAGAATCGCAAAATGGATACGCAGTCTAAATATTTAAAAGTTTTCAAGTAATACTAAACATCGCAGAGATTCACGAATACAAGTATTTTTTAAAATTTGAAATATGTTTGCGATTTTCCATATAGTTTTTAACGAGCATATCAATTTTAAACGTTTCATTATATTTATAAGCACTCTCGGCTTAATTCGCTGCAGTTTATTTATTAATTTTAATGGCCGTATTTTTTTTTATATATCTCTGTAAATAGTAATTATTAGCTGGTGAAATGAAACTTGATAGGAAGTGGTAAAAACGGAAAATATAATTACTTTCTAAGTATCCGATGAAGGGGTGTCCACTGAAAAATGAAAAAAAGAAAAATATCACCCGTAAACGGCTTAAATAGATTTCGCACCGTTGCGATTGGCTGTTGGTCATTCTCCAATCAAATGTGTGATAACGGGGTATATTTATAGAAGTCAGTGTCTACAAGCATTTTTTAGAGGGCGTTTCAGAGTCTGATCAGCTCTGAGGGGGTCGATTTGGTGAGGTCAGTATGATGTTTGAAAGACCCGAAACTGCCCAATGATCCATTTCCAGAACATCACTGACGACGCCCTCTAGCGCTAAAAGGGCGTATATTCAAAGCAGTAACGAGCATTTCAATTTGGCTATCATATAAGACTACAGGCCTGTTTGAACCTTCTCCGTTTTCCAGATCAAAATTTCCACTAAAGAAGCACTTATTCTCCATGAATGGAATATATTTTTTCCTGTGTACAGAGCTTTTTATCTTTCCGGAATTTAAAGGATGTGACGTGTTAAAAATGATTCTCATTTTTATTCATTTTCACTCCGATCACTATGATCAAATGAGGTTTATTTATCAACATAGTACGGCTTGAGCTCCACGCACTTCTTTCATTGCTGTTGCAGTGCTTGGATCCCATTAGTGAACAATTTTTCATCCACTTGGTCTAAAAGTTCATCAACAGCATATATGGCGTCATCATCAACAACAGATATGACATCATCGTCAACAGCAGATATAACGTCATCATCAACAGCAGATATGACGTCATCATCACAGTGATACTGGTTCCCAGCCAAGTAATTTTTTTTTATGTTGGGGAACATGTTATAATAATATGGGATTAAGTCTGGGGAAAAGTGAGGTTGATCAACCAATCCAAATCCACAGTCGCTCACATTAACCATTGAAACCAAGGACTAGAGGATCTAACTAATAACTAACTAGCGTCTAATTAGTAGTCATTTACTAAGAAGTAGTAGTATTAGTCGACACCCGCTCGAATTCGAGCATCGGAATCGCCATCTCTCCTTATTCACTTTTACTTTCCACTTATTCACTTTCTCCTCTCTGGTGGCGATGACGGAGATGGCTTTCATGGCCCAGCTTACTTCTGAAGAGTAGTCAAAACGAGTCTGAATTTGATTTTGGTTGACAACTCTGCTCGACGGAAAAAAAGCCCGCGCACTTGGCCAGAAGCGCGCCCTCTCTCACGTATCAAAGAGAATTGAGACAGGCGTGATCTAGCAAACCTGGTTGCATCGAGCTGTCGGATGCTTGTTATCTCAAGGTCCTTCTTGGTTACGACAGCTTGGTTCGATGTGCTCGTTGAGTTCTAGATCTTTACCTATTCCGTCTGTGGTTCTTCGGGGTTTGGTCGCATTAAGTTTGGTCCCTACTCGTCGACCTTACCACCATTGCTTCGTATTTTGAAAACCCCAGATGTTTTCGCTCTCGAGATCACTGGAAAAAACAAGCCTTCTACCATGACAAAGAACGACCATATATATGTTAGACTGGAGTATGACTTAATTATGTCACAATATCACAAATATTAATGATTTTCGAACCCATTACTTAATAGTCTACAAGACATGGCTGATAATCACTATTCTATACTGGGTTAGGATAGGCAACTAGAGATTTATCAAATTAAGTTTAATCTGTCATACAGGTGGAACATTTAAAAAAACATACGTAATAAACTAGGTAATTAATCTGTTATGTCTTCAGTTCTGGAACCCTAAATGTATAAATAATTTCACTTTATAAAAAGCGAGTATAAATAAAGCAGATATTTTGGCAACTATTTCGCTTATATGGTCACTTATACACACGTTTTCAATTTACTCTAGAATCAATATGTAAAAGAGGATCTCGTCTATATCTAAACATGCAAGTATACGCCAGACCTGTAACACTTTCTTGGGAGGTCTTATATAGAAGTCGTATTCTGTGTTCAATTGAATGGGTAATCTGATATAATGATTCTGAAAGAAGACAGCATGGAATTTAGCTGCCCAGTCTTCACTTTACAGTTTCGATAGAGTCCAAAAGCGTCTCAACGTACTTGTGAGTGGCAAATTATTTTCCAGCTTTCAACCCTTTCTCACAGACGAACGTCACAAGCCTCTCATTGCTCTATTGCTATTTCTCTGAAACGGGCTCAAATAAACTACATTCCTTTCTTCGACCAGTTCCAATATTCCTTACCTTCGTATTCGATTGGTTAGATGTAAGTTCCGCTCGAGCAGATTCTTCTCACAAACCGCTGTATTTGTGGAACTGACTCCCAAGATGATGCTTCCCCGATCAATACAATCTTATTCTGCCCAAGTCTACGGTCAAACGTCATCTTCCCACACATCCGCATAAACTGTGACTCTTACTCTGTAACCATTTTATCTCAACTGATTCTCGAGAATTTTACAGTTTGAACATCATTGTCAAAAATTAAAATTAAAATCAAGTAAAATAATCGTGAGGATTTTTTTGAAGAATGGTATGAAGTGCACTTACTTCTTTTTATTATCTTTTGAATAAAAATATTTGACTTATAAACTTTGTTTCTGGGGATGACGATAAATTACATCCGGCAGCAAGACCTCTGATCGGGAGATTGGAGGTTTTCACTAGCGTGAAACCACCTCTTAATTGGTGCAGCTCCCAGGTCCACCTTGACACGAGGTCGTAGAACCTGTTAGAGTCCCAGCTATAGGAAAATAGTGAACCCTCAAATAAAAAAGCAAAATACTATGAATGTATAGAAATACATTTTTATCATAAAAATACCAGAATTATTTATATTACAAGGTCACCTACACCAATTGAAAGTAAAATTACCAACAATACAATTTTAAAGCAAAACAACCAGCAATACAATTTTATAGAAAAATCACTAACAATAAATTTTATTTATAGTTGAAGGAAAATAAATGCGTTCAAAATATTTAGATTTTGGCATTAAATAATCCATAGAGGTTGATATGCCGCTAAACAAAATTAAACACGCTTAGAAACTTTGTCTTGCAGACAAATTAGCGCAGTGATATTGATTCGGAATCAATGCAACACACTTGTGAATTTTTCAAGACAGTATCAGCAAATGACACATCAATGGAGAGACTCATCTCCACCTCAAATTGTTACCCATAGATTTGGCATGTGTAGGGATACCTCGAATACCATGGACTGAGATTGTGAGTAACCAGGAAGTTTTAAAGGAAATTGTAAAAAAGCAGGCATATACTTAGATTCAGAAAGTGACATTTGAAATCTCTGGTAAACCTAATGCGGAAAGATGCTTTAGAGAATGCGACACTCACAGGCCATACGGAAGATGGCAGGCGGAAACAGCGTGTAACCTACCTAGCGAACTTTTGAAAATGAATGGCAGAATGCTAGTAAAAAAAACAGTACTGCTAACAGTTACGAAAGACAGGAAATTCTGGAGAGCCATCATCACTTGCCTCCTGAAGGGAGACAGTACGTGTAAGAAAGAATTATCTACTATAATCCTGAGCTGACTGCGTATTTCATACTATTAAAATCACTATAAAATACTTTATTTTTCGATGAAAGCTGCGCTGCTTTCATCAAAAATTAACATTTAACACTTAGGATATTAACGCTACACAATCTTCATAAACCCACATTGTTTGCCTTGGGTCGTACTAAGCTATACTTGAAAAATACCGATAGCTACATTTTTATTTTATTATCAACTCTAGAATTAACTACCACAGACGATAACCACAAGCATTTTATCTTTTTTGTCTTTTTCTTTTTATAGTTTGGACTTGGTCTTTTCCCTTGCAATCCTTCAAACATCTTTAAGAGTGGCTGGCATATTGTCGATAGCAATCCGGAAAAAGGAAACGTGCCCGACTGTTTGCGGTGGTCCTTTTGTCAATTCTATCGTTATCAAGACATGATTGATGAGGTTGAACGGTTCAAGTCGCTCTGCCTTGCTGGTAAGGAGTCGGAGGATGTGAGCTGGCGTTCAAGTGAGAAATAAACTTTCGAATGTCATAAAAAGCAGTTAAGTGGGAGGAGACAGCAATGAATGTGCCCAATAACCAGCAAAGAAGACAAGAAACTGGTGCATAACACATTAGAATATGGTTTGAAATTCTGAGTTGGAATAACCATGTTACTCCAGGATTTATTGGGGCTATTATATTGGTTGTTGCATTTACTATTTCGATCAGCATGTTAGTCGTTCACCTTTACAGCTTATAATCCTGAAAGGAAAATTTGTCGCTTTTCCTTGATTCATTCAGATGAGAATTTACTTTGTTTAACACAATGTTTCTTCAATGCCTTTTCGGTTTCCTAGTTTACTGAAAAGAAATGCCATTTTTATTATTATTATTATTATTATTTTCTTTAATTTCTGGCGTTTACACATTTCTTTCCGGGTCTCTCCCAGGGACCTAAGGTTAGAAATGGCATCATGACACTTTCCACTGACAAAACAAAAAATTACATAGATAAAGCCCTTCGTAAAGTGTGGGCTGTACTTGTTAGAACAATTTTTTGTATCTGTTTGAGGCATGGACTCCCAGGAATCCCTTCAATTAGTCTACTGCAATCTTTTCCAACCAGTCCTAGGGCTCCAACTACAACAGGGATTGTTGATGTTCCCATATGCCAAATTTTCGAGATTTCTATTTCAAGGTCCTTGTATTTTGACAGCTTTTTGAATATCTTCAAAGATACATTGCAGTCAGCAGGGACTGTCATATCAATAAGTAGGCTCTTTTTTTTTGTTTGTGCTCTTTAATAACAATGTCTGGGCGGTTGGCTGTGATTGTTCTGTCAGTGCGTATCGTGTAGTCCCATAGAATTGTAACAGGTCCTATCTCCGTAACCGGGTCTGGGTGGAGGTCATACCATTTTCTTTCAGTTTCCTTCCCGTAGAATTTGCAAATTTTCCAGTGCAGATATTGGCCCACTCTGTCATGCCGGGTTTTATATTCAGAGGGTGCCAATATCGTGCAACCTGATGCATGATGATCAATCGTTTTTGGATATTTATCACAGAATCTGCATTTTGGGCTAACACAATATTTTAGTCTATGTGCTTGATAATGCCTATTTAACAAGCATCATTATTATTATTATTGTTGTTGTTGTTGTTATTAATATTATTGTTATTTATTTATTTATTTTCATGTTCTCGCAAGATCTCTAATAGTCATCACTGAAGACACAGTAGCAGCAGATCTCGCAGAATTTCCAGTATCTTCTTCAGTATCAACGTAGATTTCAGAAAGCACCGTGACCTGTATATTCTCAATTACACGAATCTTGATTGAAGGGCCATATTATTGGGTTTCTGGGGTTTTTTTTTTTTTGTTTTTTTTTGTTTTGTTTTGTTTTGTTTTTTTGTTTTTTTTGGTGGGTAGGTGTATGACTATAATTTTTCACATTTTTTTTTATTCTTCTCAACTGCCAAGCAGGGTTCGGACATTTTTTATAAAGACTCACTAACCTTTATATTCACTGAGTCGTACTCTTGGAGACATCGATGTGGTCCAATGGTTAGCAAGCTTCTCTAGCAAGATCAATTATGACTAAATAATGAGTTCGAACTTATGGCACATTTCAGCTATGCATTGAAAGCCACTAATGTGTGATCCGCCATCACAGTCATGTCGATGATCTGCCTGGGGCTGATTTTGTTTAATGCTTATCGGTATAGAACTTTCTGGTTAAATGTAGTGATGATCGGGCGTGTCAAAATCAAAACACACACTGTGATTATTATTATTATTATTATTATTATTTGGGCAATTTTTCAGTCGAGGTGTTATCTGGTTTTCATGTAGTATATGCGCATTAAGTATGCACTAACAAGACAGGCCACCCACACACAAGTGCCTGCATACACACACACACATATATATATATATATATATATATATATATATATATATATATATATATATATATATATATATATAGATATATACATACTTGACATACACACACACACATGCACACATCATGCACACGAACACACAACATATATATATATATATATATATATATATATATATATATATAGTGGACAATGAGGTCAACACCAAGTGGCAACAATATGTTTCATACTTCACCGCAATCTTCACAGCCCGAAGATTGCGTTGAAGTACGAAACAGGCTGTCGCCACTTGGTGTAAATCTCATTGTCCACCTTTATATTTATATGTTTCTATCTTTGATACTGACCACTTCTTTTTATCCATAAATATAACATAACTTAAAACTATATTTTTATTATATTCATTGTATTATATCATATATATATATATATATATATATATATATATATATATATATATATATATATATATATATATATATATATATAGCCGTCTGCATTCCCTTTGCTCTAATACCATTATTAAAGGCATGGATCTGTTTCTTCTCTCTACCAGCTAAGCTTTGATTATCAGACTTGGATCTCTTGTAGCCAATTGAGGAAAAAGTCATGTCTGAATTCAGAACTCCAGAGAAAGCAATGGAAATTCACAGATAATAAAAGAAAGGAAGTTATGGAGAATCGTGATCGCTTAAGTTCTGAAGGGATATGGAAAATAAAATGTTACCATTATCTCAGTAAGCACCACATTAATCATCGTCAACATTATGTCACATATATATTACTAATATAGATAGTCATCAATTTTATAAAGCATATTTATGAAGTTGTATACAGTCACAATTTCTATCATTTTTTATTTTTTATCTTATCATTATGAACGCACTAAAATAAAGTTTATAGTAATTAGAAATACTGTCAGATTGTAAAGTTCCATTGCTTTATTCAAAGTTAGCAAATATCGACATCGGAAAGTCCAACGAGAAATTTACAGATTTAATAGGGTAATTGTGGTACAACCCTACGTTGCATCACGATAAAACACACCGGGACAACAGTTGCTTCTCAGAAAAAAATGTTTGTTCAATTCCTACCGAGAGGTATTTTTGCTAGAATATGACTTTCCAAAATCAAAACCGTTAGATGTTAATTTCACTGTTATATACAATCTCTACTCAAACACATGTACCAAATTAAATAACGTTTATAGTAATAAGATAGAAAGTAACAAAACCCACTACTAAAGATCGATCCCTTCGGTCGTAAAGGTTTGCAAGACTAACTAACTTTACTGGCATTCCTATGAGAAATGGTTATAATTTCAAAAACCAATAACGTTTCATTTTTAAGATTCGATAAGAATAAGGTCTACCAATTCCACCGTAAAGTCTTTAGAAATAAGAAAACCATTTTGAATAACTTTCGTCAAGTATTCTTTGAAACTATATCGTTATTTTTTTTAATTTTTACCTTATGTGAATATTTCTTCCATGAAATTTAATACAGGTTAATGGGTCTTTATTTTGAATCAAAAAAAATCCCAGGTTTGAATATATTTGCCATTAAATTTCAAATATTTTTTTTGATTTATTCTTGAAATAGTAAAAAGGTTTATAAGCAAAAACGTGCGAAAATTATGTATTTCGCTATTTCTTTTTCAGACGATATTTAAACATAAATTCACAAAAATTGCTTAAAACTATTAATCTTATATTTGGTGGCAGTACTTATCATATTAAACTTCAACTTTTACATTGAGTGCAATATTGATTTTATAAAAAAAAGTTAAACACCAACCTTCACTATTACACATGATTTAAAATGATCACATGTCTGATCTTTTTTTAAGTTGGCATCGCTTAAAAATAGGAATTATCTTGCTGATTCTTACAACTATAACAATCCTCTTCTGAACGGTGAATTAGTGGCCAGGTTTTATCTAAACCCGTTCAGAGACAATGCTTTTTCTGTTAAGGAGGGTAGTTAGACAAAGATCAAACCTGTCAAAGAGCAGATGAACTTCCTTGATTGTTCAACGGTCATCTAAAACAATGGTGTAGATTGGGATACATAGTTATACATGCATCTGGTCCGATGATGGCAATAGAATTTTACCTTAACTGAATCCAGGGCGGAGTACTTCCCAGTCAATTTTCCACGACCATATCAGTCTATCAAGTTTGAGGACATAAACTTTGCTTTGACCTAACGATGTTCATAGCTATCAGCCTCCTCTACTCCTGGTCGGTCGGTTGGGAAATCAAACGCTTAAAAGAAAGAAAGAAATATTTAGTTATCAAATTGCTGGCAGATCGATGAAAAATGTTCTATTTTTTCTTTGAAGGTCGATACTTTAAAAAAAACGTCCCTCATAAAAGATTCGACAGATATTAAAACTGACCAGATAGAAGTAGAAGCTGAAATCAACTGCATTACCAAGAACAAAGTATAATAAAAAAATTAATTAATAGAGAAATTAAAACATTTACATCAGATAAACTGAAGCAGGACAGAACAAAAAAATACATCACGAGGAAAAGTAAAATATTATTTATAATCAATTTAATTGAATAGGTAAAAATCCCTAGAGCTCAAACTTACCCACACGTTAGAAGCCAATCTAATTGGTCAAATGTCTCATCTCTTGGCTTACAAAGAGGAATTATATTTCATATTTTTCTAGTCATAAACGCTCTCGACATCCGTCTGGTGGGTTGGAAGTTAATTTTTTTTTCTTAATCTCTTCCCAAACCATTCATTTTTGGTGAGGAAGGTACATACACAAACAGCATTATTAAAAACAAGACCTATAGAAAAGCAGAGTCAACGATCATCGAGCACAGTAGCGTAGATTGGGATTCATAGTTATGCATGCAAGTATTTTGTTGATGACGGTGCATCTCTGGTTGGAAAGCTTACTACGCTAAGCCAGAGCGTAGTGTTTCCCCGAGGAAATCAAAAGCCAAGTGTCCATGATCAAGCTGAACCTTCTAGTTTTAGGATATCAGCTCTGCTTTGACCTAGAGATGGATAGGCCCCACCAGATCTACATGTTCAACACACTCTGGCTTTCAAATTAGATATGTGGAGGGAAACTAATCAGATACTCAGCTTGACAGCTACCCTACGACCACACTGGGTCATGGGATTGATAACGAAGATTATGAAGACGCACCAGGCGTAATACATTGCAACATCAAAATTCAAGACGCACAAATTTTTGTAAAGATCGTTTTTCTTATGCTACTCAAGAATTAATTCAATTTATTTTTTTCACACGAAGCAAGACGACATTGTCACTAGAACGTAGTGAGTAGTGTTTACAGAGAATGAAAGAGAAAGTGAAAGTGAAAGTGAAAGACAAGACTGAGAATAGGGAGTATTTAGGAAAGGACAAAAGATGAACTGGATTCAAGGAGACAGAAGATTTCGATTTAAAGTTGCATTTAAACTTCTGAAGGTTGTAGTTATCACGGAAACAGACAGAACAGAGCTCCACTTGTTGGAAGTGCGAGAAAAGAAACTGTTGAAGAGGCGGTTGTATCTATCTAGTTCAACAGTAAACCGGTGAGACCTTGTTACCAATTTAGTAGAACGCTTAAATTCATGTAGTCGGAGCATCAAGAAAAAAAAGCTCATCTTAGCAGTTGTCATGAACATATTTGTGAGAAAGTTACTGAAATCGACACGCCTGGTCAAGATCGATTACATTACAGACTCTTCTTTGGATTTCGTCAAGAATCTCGAGATGTATGCTAAGAACACCAGACCAGATATGACAGTAGTACTCAATGCAGAAATGAATTTATAAATGAGTAAGATGGATTCTGACGTGAAAAAATTATGTACGGATTTTCTTTGCAGTAAATGAAGCAAAGATTAATCGAATCCACGAGACATTAAATCTTGTGCCAACCCGACTATTTGCATCGTCATCTTCACCTGTCTCATAATGGCTGCCATGTAGATTAGTAGTGTCCATTAAATGACACGACGTTTAAAATAAACAACTCAGATTTCTTAATCCACCTGCAGATTTGAATATTCTTTTGTATCTCCTTCACTAAAATCTTTCTATATTTTATCATCTGTATTCTAAGAGAAGTCTATTTTGATAGATAGGTTGCCGTAGAACGGTGTCTACTCCAGCAAAATATTCACTTTGATCCACATTGGGTGACCCACATTTGTGTTTCTGTACAAGACTAAGATAAGCTTAGTAATTATCTATTTCAGGGAACAAACTGGTTAATTAAATTCACAGTAACACTGATGGTCGAAATGATCAGCTTTAATTTGTTACGAAGATAGAATCATTCTCTTTGTCTCTTTGCCAAAATAATTAATTACTGCCTTAAAACTCCGCAAATGAAAAGGTCAGTATGTCGGTCGTCATGTGCTGAAAATGGTCTATCATAGCCTGGCATAAAATTGAAATTTCTCTAAAAATTAATCTCTCACTCTCTCTTCCCTCCTCTGTGTGTGTGTGTGTGTGTGCGCGCGTGTGTGTGTGCGTGTTCCATCACCTATATTTCTTCCTCTCTCAATCTCTCTCTGTTTTACCCCAGACGAAGTGCTGTTAAATCTCTCTGACTCAAGCAACAACGCTTCCCCAAAATTTATTATTTGGTCAGAATTTGAGAATATGGTCAAACCAATATTTTTTTTATTACTCCGTCGTAGATAGATAGATAGATAGATAGATAGATAGATAGATAGATAGATAGATAGATCCAGATTTAGATAGACAGAATTGACAAGTGGTGTGTTAAATTTTTTAAGGCTCTTCTCTTTTCGGATAACTGGTCTAATATCAGACGTAATCTTTTAACGGAACTTTCCAAAATTGTGATACGTTCAGTTATTTTAATTTGTAGTTTCAATGATAAAAGGTAGAAATTCGAGAAAGAGTCAATATAACGTTTAGCAGGTTAAAGTTTCAAGTGAAGAAGAGTTCATGTTTTATGATTAAGAAATACAATTTAGTGTTACCTGGCAAAAATAACTATTGCATTTTAAAGCATTTACATAGTTTTTTTAATCAATGCATGTTGTAAATTCGATCTAATTGTTTCTAAGTAAAAATGGCACTTACGATTATGCTATTGTTCTTAATCAAATGCAAAAATAAGAACACATTTTGGCATGTTCATGTTCTGACCTCCAGGCACGTCTAGTGTCAAATAACTTTACTAGGACTTCATCGTTTGTGCGAAGCACTTGACGATATCCTCTCTAATTGGCTAATGTCTGAAATCGTCACAACTTAAATTCACATTACTCTTCGTTATTTTCGACTGCTACATGGTCGAAACTTCTGGACAGCTACTTCGAAATAGACGAGACAAGTTTCTGGATATCCAAATGCTTACACGTTTTTTGTTGTTGTTGTTGTTTTTTGTTTGTTTTGGGTTTTTTTTTTTGCTTTTTTTGTTGCTTTGTTTATTCGTTAAATATTGTCATTCATCCACAGTCTCATTTTTATTGCTAATGTTGTTATTTCTTTCCTTTGCAGAAGACTGACATTCCAAAGTGTACATAGATAGATAGATAGATAGATAGATAGATAGATAGATAGATAGATAGATATTTGGTATCATTTTTGTGAGAAGTACAAATACAGTATAGCATGAAGAATATATTTTCTACACCTGATTTATAGAAAGAGACTAAGATAGATAGATAGATAGATAGATAGATAGATAGATAGATAGATAGATAGATAGATAGATAGATAGATAGATAGATTTTTAAAGTCGTATCTCTTCAGAAAGCAGGTGATCAGGTCTCTACAGTTTATTTGTGAATTATCTCAAGTAACTTCCCTTTGCTTGCTCTGAATTTGTGCCTTTTCCAATGTCATTTGTGTAGAGGTGAACGAAATAGAGTAGTAAGTGATTCGTACTCGGCTAAACGACCCTATCCTCTGCAAAGATAGATAGATAGATAGATAGATAGATAGATAGATAGATAGATAGATAGATAGATAGATAGATAGATAGATTACGTTGTGTCTTTTATTCATATGAAGAGATATTCATGGCTTTGAAAATCAAATCGAGATAATTAGCGCCAATAGTAAAATTCACAACTGCATAAGCCACAAAGTATGTCCATTGATAAACAAATAAACACCTTATCTGAACTGATGTATGCTATTAACATCTCTTCGTTCTATTAAATAAAACGCGCCTCGTTGGGTGGCTTTACAAATCCGTTCATATCCGCGTCGTCATTCCAATATTTTCTTGTATATTCTTTTGCCTCGCGAATAAAGAGATACCGCGATTTGTTCAGCTTTCATCCATTATTTGTTATGTTATATATAACTATTCTACGCGCGCGGAAGGTACCTAATGTAAGGATCTGGGAGTTGTACGTTTTAGTCACGATTTGCCAGGTCGAGCTAGATGATTTACTGCACGTTATTGGGACAGAGGGTATTTGCAGGAGTGCAAGGCAGAATGAATTCTGTTATAATTTACGCACTGCAACAATATACATTTGATTTGCTACAATGTATTTGGCACGTAGTGTAAAATGAAACAATAAATCTTGAAGAAAGTGTCTGCGTGTGTACAATTACCTATTCAGCCACATACACAACGAGACAGAACCTTCTTGTCATGTGTTCATTTGCTTATTTTATTGCATGAAACTTATCCCACATTCTCCAGCTTTCGTATCTATCTGTTCACACATGCACCTATCCACACCGACGCAAAGAGATAGATAGATAGATAGATAGATAGATAGATAGATAGATAGATAGATAGATAGATATAAATAGCATATTCTTTATGTCTTTATGGAATCGACGAACAGAATTCGAATTCCGGCGAGGCTGTTAATATTCACGTCATCCCAATGTCTTTCGGAAACGCACAAATGTCCTATTGCCATATATCTTGAGTAAAAAGGTCACGATATTGTTATTGACAGAGAAGAAGGTTGACGTTCAAGCAGTTGGACCAACCCCTTTTCTGAACAAAACATCTAGCCGAAGCAGTAGCAGTAATCCACCTTTGTTATACACACTATCAACATTAGAAGTCAACCATTGTAAAAGTATCTATCAATCAAAATAACTATGTTTCTCAAAATTATTTCCTACGATTTACATATCTATTGCAGGACCTTAATTACAGCTTCTGGGAAAGAGCGCGTTGTCGGAAGCAAATTGTCGTTGAGTAAGACTTCATGATATTAATTTCACTGTTTAAGAAAATATAAAATAACAGGAATGTCAACTCAAACATATGTAACCACTAAAAATTATAAGTTTATTAATAAGAATATATATATATATATATATATATATATATATATATATATATATATATATATATATACAGTAGAATCAAAACTAAGGGACAAAATTTTAAAACCTAATATTTGTTAGAAATAACAACTGTGAAAAGCTGAAATTTTGACAACTGGTAGTCGTTATCATCCATAATAACATACTAAAATTTGAATCATTTGCAAAGGATAGAAAAAGAATTATAACAATTATTTATTTATTTTCAAATTTGGAACGTCCAAAAGTAAGGGACAAAATTGAGAAAAAACAATGTAAACGGCAAAAAGCAATAAAATACATGTACAATCAATATTTAGTAAATGAGCCCTTGCTCTCAATGACAGCTGCACATCTTCGACTACAAGAACGAAGCAGTTCTTGACAATCCTCGATAATAATTTTAGACCATTCTTCTTGAAGCTTCACCCACAAATCCTCCGTGTTAGTGGGATTTCTTTCCATAACTTTCACTCCTAAGGTCTTCCAAAGATTTTCTATTGGATTTAAGTCAGGACTTTGCGGTGGCCAATCCATAATTTCCAAATCTTGCTCGCTAAGGTAACTCATTACCACCTTTGCCTTGTGACATGGGGCATTATCTTGCATAAAGGTAGCCCTATCGAAACTTGAATTCTTTATGATTGGCACAACATGATCTTGAACAATGTTTTTATAGATCTGCGCGTTTACACGAGTTTAAAACCGGACAAAAGGCGTTGTACCTTGGCTAGAAAACATTCCAAATACCATGACGCTTCCGCCCCCAAACTTGACAGTTTTCTTAGTACACTTTGCACTTAATCTTTCACCAATACGTCTCTTTACATTTTTTTTCCATCATTTCCAAATAAATTAAACTTGCTTTCCTCACTGAAAAATACTTTTGCCCAATTTTCATATGTCCAAATTACATACCTGTTTGCAAACTCTAATCTCTTCTTCTTATTCTTCGAACTAACAAGTGGTTTCTTCCCTGGGGTTCGATTAAACAGCCCTATTTCTTGCTGTCGTCTAGAAACAGTCTATCTTGACACATTAACACATGAGATACTATTCATAACCCTTTTAATTTCTGTGCAAGACTTAAACGGTCCTTTAATGACATACGCTGCATTATTCGATCTTCTCTTGCCGAAGTTTTGCGGGGTCTGCCAGTTTTAAAAGCACTAACTATTTTGCCAGTATCATTGTAGGATTTAACAACCCTGCTTACAACACTCTTGGAACGTTTCACTTTCTCTGAAATCTCTCTAATGGTGTGCTTTTCCTTGTGTAGTTTCACAATAGCTTGTCTCACAGAGTAATCAAGTTTTTGGCGTTTCGCCATGGTGCCGGCTGATGCAACGTTTACAAATGACTAAGTAAGACTTATTCTTTAGAGGAAATCAAAAAATTTGAATATAGCATACTGTTTACATTGTTTTTCTCAATTTTGTCCCTTACTTTTGGACGATCCTATTTTGGAAATAAATAAATAATTGTTATAATTCTTTTTCTATCCTTTGCAAATGATTCAAATTTTAGTATGTTATTATGGATGATAACGACTACCAGTTGTCAAAATTTCAGTTTTTCACAGTTGTTATTTCTAACAAATATTAGGTTTTAAAATTTTGTCCCTTAGTTTTGAACGCTACTGTATATATATTGATATATATCGAGTGTAACATCAAAATTGTCCAAATCGTGTAAAAGAAAATGTGTCCCTTTATTAGATTAAGCTTTGAAATATTGTATATTAGAAATGATTAAAGTTATTTTTCTAGAATTTCTCGAGGTTTTTAAAACACTATTGGACTCTACTTTGAGCAATAAGAATGTATAATTTCTCTCCAAGTTCAACAGAAATCTATCAAAAACGAAAATGGCATGTTCATCATTAATTAATCTTAGTTAAGGATCGGAAGCTCATTAAGGATTGAAATTAAGTTCAAAATTCAATATATATATATATATATATATATATATATATATATATATATTATTCCAGGATCATTTTCCAACTTATTCAAGATTTTCTTCGACCTCTTACATTCTGCCCTGGAATAACAAGGTTCCTTACAAGTTTCACGCACTGCCAGTGAATTTGCCCGGGTACTGCCAGGGAATTTGCCCGGGTACTGCCAGAGAATTTGCCCGGGTACTACCAGGGAATTTGCCCGGGTACTGCCAGTGAATTTGCCCGGGTACTGCCAGGGAATTTGCTCGGGTACTGCCAGTGAATTTGCCCTGGTACTGCCAGGGAATTTGCCCGGGTACTGCCAGTGAATTTGCCCGGGTATTTAATATTTTTTTGTCTAGAATTCATAAGGTTACGTCATTTTCCGAGTATTTAAAATATTATTTTCTAGGATTCATTAGATTACGTCATATCCCCGAGTTCTTAAACGCTATTTTCTAAAATTCATTAGGCGATATCATTTTCACGTGTAATTAAATTACTATTTACTAAGATTCATTATGTTACGTCATTTAGCCGAGTATTTAACTGTAAATAAAACTGGAAGAGCAAACCAAATACAGATTTCCCCTTCTTCTTCATTTTATAATCAAAGAGAGTGAAAATATCTTACAGCTTCTGCATATAATTAAAGCCAAAATAAGCATAAAAACTAGTATTTAAATTAGAATTTTTTTCGTTTTTACCGTTTTTCGTTCATGTTAGTGCCAAATTTTGCCATAATTTAAGTATCATATAATAGTTACTTATTAATGTTAACAAGGATATCTAAAGTTTCTATTTTCATGAAAGCCCGAGGTCTTTTCTTATTCAAGTTTTTCCTTGTTTTGTCTCTGCGCGTCAAGATGACGCTAACATTGTGTAACACGATTTTTGTTCTTATGTGGCAAATGTTTTTTTTATACTATTTGATTATGCCTAAAAAAGTATAAAAAATAGTCTTATATTTCCTTCAATCGGGATTTTGTGACCAGGATAATGATATTACTGAAATTTACCTTCTCCCATTGAATGCGAACATTGTCATTTACGTAAACTAGGAACAAAATGATATTTGCTTAAAATATAGAATTACTTTCCACTAGTATTACCCAAAAGTCAACGATGATTTCTCTGCACTTGGGAAGCTAGAAGTAAACTGAACTGTTTAGCTTACGTTCCTTGTATTCATACTGACATCTATGTTGCCATAGCGTTCTAGAAATTCTTGAAACTTTCAGAAAGTTATCGAAAATGTCCCTGATGCAATTCATAGCTGAATCTGTCGGGAATGAAATGGAAAATAGATTAGTTTCAAAACATCGATGCGCAGATCAGAAAAGCAAAGTTTGAAAGGAACAAAAGTCATTTCCTTTGTTTTCTATACACACGCAATTAGGAAATTATAGTTACTAGCCAAAGACAGAATGGCAAAGGTTTTCTCATATGGTATAAGCAATACAAGCATAAAACATGTCATTTTAATCTATTCATCTCAAATTACCTTAAAGTTCTGAGAAACTGTTTAGACACACACACACACACACACACACACACACACACACACACACATACACACACACACACACACATATATATATATATATATATATATATATATATATATATATATCCACCCTTAAGCATTTCTGATATAAATATTCGTAGCTTAATTCTTTTCATTACGCCGTGTAATTTTTCTCACTATTTTCCTCAATATTCTTCTTTTCTCTGTGTCGAGTCCTTACAGACTCGGCAGATAGCAAAGACTTAAGACTTAAGCGATTTCGCAATTTTCTAACCTTTGTAGCTCTTATTAAATTTTGTCTTGTCGTTATCACTCCTAAAACTTGCACTACCATCCGTATCCTTAAACTCGCTAGGTAGGTAAAGTATTGTTTACCTCTGTCCATCTGTCCATCTTGCATTCAATTTTCCAACCCCTTTTTCCCCATTATGCACCTTAGAAATTTCAACTGTTTCTTCCTGGTGTTAATTATAGCATGCAATTTGTTTACATCTTCTCTAAACCATTGTCGGTGCTCACATGTACGGTCCATGGTATTATCAGCATCATTCTTAGAACTACATTTCTGTTATTTCAGGTCTCTTCTTCATCTGTGAGATGATTGAACCTTTCACAATCCACGTTATGCGATTTTAAATTCAATAACTCGTCTTAATTATTCGTACGCATTACAAATTATTTTCTATTGCTCTTAATTTCTGGCTAAGTTTCTACAAAATAATCATCCTTGTTTTTTGATGTTATGATAATGCGAAGTTTTTTCAGGAGTTTCTGAAAAAGGTTTCTAGTCAATAAATTTAAAGTATCATTATTCAATCATCAAAATAATTTCATTGTTTTCTATTATATTAAAATAAATTTCAAATGTTTTTTTTTTATTTAGCCATTTCAATTTTGATTCACTAATTCTTCCAGGAATTATTCCTTATCTTGAAACTGGAGAAAACAAAGAGGACCGACCTCATTACAATAAAAATGAACTGTCTGGCTAGACTGCTGATTATAACACTAGGGAGAAACATCTTCGATAAAATTATTCTGATAAGACTCTTTTATAAACATGTTAAATTCCCCAAATATAGACAGTGATTCCATTCCTACGTAGATAGTGTATGAATATAGCATTTTCACATAGTCGTCTACTATCATTATCATGTATTTCGATCATTTCTTTATTCGTTTTCTTTCGAATTTCATCGAAGCAGCGCAGTATACGTTTTAAGAACTGGTGGGAAACATTGATGCTATTCAGCGCGCAGGTGACACGAATATTTTACATGAATTAATATTCATTACTATTTCTTTGTATGTGTTTATCTTTCTGTTTCATGTTGGAAAAAGTGTTGAGAGTAAAAGAATAAGTTTTGGTTCCAAAGTTAGCCATGTCAAACTTTCTGTTTGTCTGAAAATTAAATTTAACCGTTTCCTATCTTAAATTTCGCATTCATGTTTTTCTTTATCGTGTTCTTGTTTATTAGAGATCACTGCAGTGCCTTATATGGCACAATTCGAAAAAATAAAATGGGAAGTAGGAAAACTGTATTCCGTCAATATTACAAGTAGAAATGGGTGTCCTTTTTTTTAAAATTCGACACTCAATACCCTTGATTTTAACTGGTTTCATCATGATCTACGATTTTACAAGATCAAACATGACTATCATGGTGACACGGCGCATCTAAAAAGTAAGATTAGCTTATTCTGGTACAAAACAAATTTGTTAACAGATGGGTGACTGTATGTGTTTAGGGGGAAATAAAAAAAAACAGAAAACATAATGGATTACCTCGTGAGGTTCGAACTCATTGGAGTAGTAACAGTCTGTCAGAAGGGAATCCAACAATTGATGTACCGTGAAACGTTCTTTGTTTATTTAATCTTAATGTTTATGCTTTTCCGTTTTTCCTTATAATATATAAATGTTTTTCCAAAGTTATTTTTACGTTTTTGTTTAAATATTATTATTATTATTATTATTATTATTTTATTTGATTATTATTATTTATTATTAATTATTCATTATTATTATTTTTGTATGTCTGTTGGAAAAAATCTTATAAGAAACAGCCGCTCAACGAAACAAAACATAATATATAATTTTAATAATAATAATAATAATAATAAAATAAGATTATTATTTTTTTTTTTTATTTGCTTGGATATCTGTTTTCATTCCGGGTTCCAACCAGAGACTCAAGGTCAGAAATGTTATTATTATTATCATTATTATTACTAACATTATTATTATCGTTATCAATAATAATAATAATAATAATAATAATAATAATAAGAAGAAGAAGAAGAAGAAGAAGAAGAAGAAGAAGAACTTATCATATGCGAATTTTATTAATATTTTTGTCTGTTCATTTCAGTTTTCTGTTTGTTTGCTTGCTTTTAAATCATTCCCTTTTTTTTTCTTTTTTTCTTTTCTTATCTTTTTCACTTCTCTTTTCTTTCTTTTCTTCTTTCCTTCTTTTTTAGGCTTACTATTTCCCCCCCTTTTATCTTCTTACTCTATAATGTATTCCCCTACTTTAATTCATATTTCTTCTTCTTCAAAGCTATTTTCACTGGGTATTCTTTAATATTATTCCTTTTCTCGCCTCTTCTCATTTCATAACCCTATTCTTTTTTATTCACTTTCCATTTTCCTCCCTTTATTATGGCATTCTTCCCATGTGTAAATCAGCATTTGGTTTGCATTTGAAAATGGACACTTGCATCGCAGATGCCATTTTGAGAAGTGGAAGAGAAATATTGACATAATAATTCTGCTTCCGAATTAATTGCAATAGAGATCCTGCATTAATCTGTGTGCGCATGCGTCATAAAAAGTCTATGCAGAATTTCTGTAATTTCTATGTTAGGATCGAACACACTGATTTATCAAATATTTTATGACAAGAATGGCATGGAATTAAAAGGGTCTTTATATTCTATCCCTTTATCTTACTTTCCACCTCTTTTAATCTATCTATCTATCTATCTATCTATCTATCTATCTATCTATCTATCTATCTATCTGATGGGATTATTTTATCAATCAACTCTATATAAGCCTACTTGGTGTCAAATAGCGCTGCTCATTTATTCTCTTATGTGTGTTCTGATTTACAGTTAAATTAAAAGCTTGAATGTTAAATGTTTCTGGTTAAAACCGGTGGGTTCAGATTACATTGAAGTTGAGTGCAAAATTATCGTTCAATTGTTAGTTGAATGCGAAATTATCGTTACATCTGTGTAAATGGAAAACATTCAATTGCACACACACACACATACACATATATATATATATATATATATATATATATATATATATATATATGAATGGACACTGACGTCAACAGGCGATCTTCAGGCCATGTGTGTTGTTTTTAGGATGGACTATTTATATATGCTGGTCAATGCTGCCTTATGGGTAGTAAGGACTGTTGTACTATCTTGATTGTTATTGAGCGGGCGATAACTGTTATCGTCAATTTATTATAGATTAGAAATAATTGGGGATTCAAAGGTGGTTATTTGTCACAAATTTATAGTGCTGTTTATTAACATTTTGCTAATCATGTATTATTGATTACTTAATTATTTGTTGATTATTATTATTATTATTATTAGATTTACTTGTGCTTTTCTGTTAATTTGTAGATTGATATTTTGTTTATTATTTAATTAACTTATGTATTTATTTATTTAGATTTTTCAAACACCTGAAGGTACCTTGTTCTCCTTGATCATCAATAGTACGCAGGTATTAACACAATTTGGTAAGACAAGCTGCATAGCGCTTTGGAAAGAGATACGTCCTGTCTCTTAGAGATGAACGTATATTGGCGTGAAAAATGTTAAAAAAAAACACGGAACGGGATCTTGTAAAGATTCTGGGGGAAAACAGATTCTCAATTATGTATCTCCAGAAAAAAATAAACAAGAATTATAATTATATAGCTGAAAAAATTCCTCAACAAGAAAGAAACCTGGTTACGATTTATAATTTCACATAAAGACAATGGTTTTAGATTTTGGAGAAATTGCTTCTTTTCTCGTTTTGCTATAATGAACATCGTTAAGTTTGACAGCAAAGGTTGATTTGCAAGAAGAGAAACACCTTCATAATCCTGAAGCAGTATGTATCACTATCACGTTTTGAGTGTGATTTACTATAAAAGGAATCGGTACTCATCTGAGAATAGTTTGGATCATGAGGAAGGTAATTTATTTGAATATATTAAAACAACATCGCTTAACCTCAATCAGAAATTCAAATCTTGGTTGAAAAATAGGACAATAATCCAAGGTATAATTCCAAGGTTGGCTTAAGGACAACATAATCAAAATATTAGAATGGACATCACATTGACTAGATTTTAACCCAATACAAAATACAATAAGAAGATAAAATCGTTTTATGAGTCTACTAGAGTGCTGAAATTTTACGTGAATTCTGTCCACTTATATGTCATTGAATACTGGACAATCTCCTCAAAGTTGAAGAAGAAACCTGAAGCAACAGAAATGTGGCTCTACAGAAGGATACTGGGTATACAATGGACCGAATATGTAAGAAAAATGAAACAAAAAGGATTCTTATACTTAACAGAAACAGACAATTGAAATTTCTCAGGGACATAAAGAGGAAAGAAAGGTTGAAAAATACTCAGAAGACAGAATGAAGGCAAGAGGGACAGCGAAAAACAACGCATAACATATTGAGCTACAATAAATGGATGGTGGCACATAGTTTAGGAGAAATAAGAACAATACAAACTTTATTAAGAGCTAAAAAGTACAGGGAATTGTGGAGAGTCGTGATCACTTACGTCTTGAAGGGAGACTCAACATAAAGAAGAAGCAACTCTCTACGGCACGCAGATACAGAACCATTAATTTTGGAAATAGTATAACTTACGATATGAATTATGCAGACAGCAAAAGAATGAATCGGTTGAAACATAACGATAAAATTAATTATGAAAATATAATCAGAATAATGATGACATGTACTGATTTAGAATTTCAAACGATATTTTAGAATTAAATTATTATTTGTAAATTTGTTTAAAAGAATTATAAGTATATATATTAAACTAAGTTTATGTAAATTTATGTTTCCTTGGAGAATGACATCTTCTAGCAATGGAGATAAAAACATGAAACATTAATAACAGCCTGGTGTTAGTATCGGCAACATTTGAACCAGTCAAATGAAGGTAATGTTTCCTATTGAATATAAAATTACTCCATCACTTGAATTTAACCTGTAGTTTGTACATTGAAAATACGAAGACAGAGTATGCAATGAAAAATTGCTGTTTAAGACAGATTAGGATTTTATTAAGCTCATAAAATGATTATAATAAATATTAAGTATTTGATGCATTATTTCCTGGTAGAGTCGATCACTGTGAAACCGTTGTAGACATTACATCACTTATACGATAGGAGCATATTTAAAACGAATTTTAACTTCAGCGGTACAAAAGGATGTAGCCGACAAAATTTTGTCTAGTATTCAATTCTTGATTATGACATGATGAGATTGTCGAAAGTACGAGAACGAAACAGAATGAAATCATGCATTTCAGAGAGTTTTTATTTGGATAGACAAGCTATTCGATAACTCTATAAATACAATAAAAATTAACAGATGGACTTTATCAGTTGAATTTAATGAACCTTGTCTGAATGAATTCTTGTTTCATAAATATATATATATATATATATATATATATATATATATATATATATATATATTAGTCCTGCGCCAGTTGATGTCAGTGATAGATGATACGCCCTGGTCATGGAATTCATTAGAAAAGGACATGTTACATTAATCATGCATCATAAAAACCATGCATTCATAAAAAGGACTTATTACATTAATAACAATGCATCCACTCTCTCATGTAGACTCAGTTATTTCTTTTCATGTCCATAACGATCGCCAATTTACTATCAAAATACAGATTTCAATATAAGATGAAATATAAATAAATAATACTAAAATAATATTCGGTTCCCCTACAAGGGATATTTCAAAATTATGGAAGCTTTTATTATATAAAAAAAAAATAATTTTCAAAAGAGGAAATAAAATGAGTATAAACTATTTACTATGCAGACATGATAACATATTTGATGAATTATTTTCCAATGCAGTCTAGCTCCGTATACAAGTTTTGCTGATGATGTCTCTTTGGATTAATTTGAAGTCTAGCGTTCCAAAAACATACTATGATGTATACAACAAAATATTGCACCAGTCGAATCTGAAATTCAAGTATATTTTCCCATCACATCCGTAGGAAATAACGTCATTAGATGTGACGTGACTTGATCTCAGGGTCCGAATATTGCTTTTGAACACAGATCTATGCAGATTCATGAAATATATATATATATATATATATATATATATATATATATATATATATATATATATATATATGGTCCATTTTGATCATCCAGGCCGGTCGATGGAAATAAATAAATTTTCTGTTTAATAAATAAATAAAAGCATAGCATCTACTCAAATATAAGTATCCATTAAAAATAACGTTTAAACATGGAAACATGTCGGATTAATGAATGAAAATGCCATTCCTTTATATATATATATATATATATATATATATATAGAGAGAATACTAATTGGCAATTGGTAGGGATAATTCTGAAGCAATGATTATAAGAAATAGATTTTCAAGGTTTGTCTTATTATACACACACACACACACACACACACACACACACACACACACACACATATATATATATATATATATATATATATATATATATATATATATATATATATATAAGTGGACATTGATGTCAACACCTAGAGGCCACACTCTGTTTCATAATATTTCTTTTTGTATAAATACAAAAAAATTGCCAAAAACAACACAAAAGTGGGGATGGGAAATTCTTGTCCTCATCTGTCTTATCTTAAAATCTTAGCGAGCTTCAATCACTGACCCAAACAATCTATACAATATCCCTTGCACCAAAATATAACATTCTTATTTAACATTCTTACTACAGCCACCTTCATACCTCAAGGACTCTATGAAATCCTAACTAGTCCCATATGTACAATTTATCTGTGGGGAGTGCGCAATAAATATAAGAACTGGTGATAGTAATAAACCCCCCACAATCCTTAATTGTGGCAGAAATATAAGTTAATTGGACGAAATTTATGCTGGACTTGGATTAATTATAACCAATAATTCGACTAAGCAATTACACACACATCCAGACACAACAACAAATACGAAAAACACACTCTAAAATCGAAAAGTGCACCACTTCCACCAGGAAAGTAACATTAAACCAAAGAAAGTGTGGACAAAAAAGTTAAAAGGGCCCAATGGGCATCCCCTAACTAAGTTAATTTGGAGTCAAAGATTTAAAGCAAATCAAGTCTCAACTAACGATATTTGGCCGTGGTTGCCAATGTTAAATACAGGCTTCCTAATATCCGAATGCCTCAGCAACATTAAAATGACACTAAGTCGTCTCCTTTCACTTGATATATACGCGCAAGACTCACCCACCTTTTGCCAAATTCTTATGAAGAGAATCGTCGCCTTTCCGTGCTGGTCTTGAATTTAAGCCGATGCTTAGAGAACAAGATCAGATGGAAAGAGGTAAACTTATCGTCTTCATAGAATCACTTATGTCGTGTCGTCCACATCACGACTCGCATAACACCTAGCAACACATGGGGCTCAGCCTTAGTAAACATTGCTACAAACAGAACCGGTCTCAAGAACAAAGAACTTTCCGTGCAACATGCGAAACATGATGTTTTCAATAAACTTGCACAACGGAACTACGACATTGCAGTGTAAGAAGGCGTGAGCCAGGGCCTCCACCGACTCACTGTGCGGACGGATTTTGGAAAAATCGAAGATAAAGTTTCGAAATGGCTTTAGATCCGAGTTGTTAGTCCCTGATCATTCCCGTTTCGACCTATGACCTATGACGGTGTCAAGGATGACATCCTAATCGCCCGCTAAAATTAACTGACGAGACGTCATCAAAAACGGCTCGATCCGCCGAAACAAATCAGGCCGCTCCGCATGAACATTGGATGAATTAACCCCAATTAGACGAAGAGACTTATTCTTTGTGGTAACAAAAGCATTCAAAGACTTGCTCATTTGCCAGGAAACAGCTCTCGCGAATCCATCAAAACATGCTGAATAGCGGAAAACCTCTTAGATAGTATATACTCACAGGCCTGAGTTGAAAACCGGGTCTCTTTTACACAACACACATCCACACCCAGACACTGAAGGTGCCTTGTGAGTCTACGACCTCAGGCCTCGGCCATTTATACTATCCAACCAGAGAGCCATGATCAGTCCGATTAGAGTTGGGGATCAGCATTAAACATGACCGGGGTTAGGACACCGACGGCCTGTTCCATTTAGCCTTGGCCCATCTCACTTTTGATATTGGCGTCATGAGACAGGCCACTAATATCCCAAGGGAATGTTTATTTCAAAGCTCTATACAGGGATCGGTGAACAAAAATGGATCCTTCCTAACAAAATCGATTTATTTTTTTTTACATTTTCTTCATCGAAGAACGTCAGGGGAGGGAATGTCCAGAAGGCATTATTTGTCTCTTCTAGTATCGCTCATATTTGTTGGGGTCCTTGTCCTGATCGCATCACAGTTAACACCCTCTTGGCGTTGGGGAAATTTCTAGGGTTTTCAACGTCTTTTGAAAGTTTTGTTTAAAATGTAAATATATCTTTTATTTTGCTGGTTTGTGTTAATGCCTTTTCCTCTTACCCCTCGTAACCCGGCACACGTTTTCCCTTAAATTGTAAATGGGTTTAGATTTTTTTTTCTTTTTTTAATTAGATTCCACCGATGGAATTCCTTGCCCTTTTGTGCTCTCTTACTTTTTGAGTGATTAATCAGAGTATAAGCAGGATATGGATTTGGAGTGTTTACGGATGTAGCCTTTTTTGGCGGTGATTTTAAAATAGGTGATTTTTTAGGGTGATCTTAAATGGAGTTGGTGATAAAGATTTTGTGACTAAAACTTGACTGCACAAGCGGCTGATAAAGGCTTTTTGGGAAATGGGAGGACGACCATTAGATCTAAACGGGGTTTTTACAACATCGTTTCCAATCGTTGACATGCCCATCACAGGCGTTACGGAAATAACAGACACGGCTTGTGTAGGTTTTGGATCGGCCTTCTTCTCTGGGAAGGAAGAGGAGAGGTGACCAGTCTCTCCACACTTGCAACAGGTTGGTTTACGACCGATCACAATTTGCTTTTTATAGCTCTCTTCATCCAGGCAGTTTGCCACGGAGATGAAGTGTTTACGACCCAGCATTATCTCAAAATTACATCCCCCGCTCAGGTCGTCAGAGGTAGGAATTAGTATCTGACCATATTGTACCAGATAGGCGGCTAAGTTCTCTCGTAAAACCAGAGGAGGGACCTCCTATGCAGATATTTGGTTCTTCGCCTGCGGATTATGAGGTCTTTGATGATAAGATCTCGACTGGATATTTCCTCACGGTCGGCAGGGATAGGTAACAGTACGCCCCACATGAACTAACCTTTACCCCTTGTTTACACTTTTGAGGGTTAACCCCCAGAGACGTCAAAGATTTTATCATGGTGTCTTTAGTGGAGCAAAAGATTTTGCGCGAAGCTTGTCGACACAATTCTTTTCTCAACCCCCTGTAATTTCTAGGGGTCTACCAAGAGCTCATCTTTTTAATAAAATAAGATGTTGGTAACTCTTGGTTCTCTCCATACTGTTGATTTTACACTTGGGGGGACTTCCAGCAAAAGGGTGAATCCCCGGCCATTATAGTATCATTGTTTCTGCTGTTGATGTCGTTGCTCATGTCCTTTTTATTCTGGGTTCTCTTATTTTCTGTTGGCATATTATTTCCGGTTTCAGAATTTTGACCATTTGCGGCCACCATACTGTGTTTATTGTTCTTTTTGTCGTCGATATTAATATCCTCCGGTTTTTTTATTTATTTATGCGACGGTTTTTTTTCTTTTCGAACCAAGGAAATTCTTTTTAACGGACCGACATTTGTCGATTATTTGTTAAAAGATTGAGCTATTTTTTTCTGTGTGTGAGAGTGTGTGTTTTTCTATAGTCAAAACAAGGTCATTTTTAAAAATAAACAATTGGCCAAATAAAAAAAGAAACAGAAACCGTAAAGAACAACGTAAGACTCAAATTAAAGTATTTCTGCAAAGTGCGGGGGGAAATAAATTAAAATTAATCTAGTTTAATGTACAAACAGTAACAATGAAAAAATTAAAACTGAAGAGGAAAAACTGTTTACCAGCAGACGAAGGAAATTACGAAAAAGATTTAACGAGTAAACATAAAAGAAATTTACTTCAATGATACGAACAATATAACAACATAAAAGGCGGGATCTCTTAGATTAAATAAATAAAAATAACAAAATCAATGCAAAATATTCAAAAAACAAGGCAGAACGAAAAAACATTGAATTAAACGCACATATAGCAAAAAAGATTCGCCTATCTAGGAAACAAAATGGCCGAAATAAACCGAAAAATAAAAATAAATTTGACAGAAAGTCTAGCATAAAACAAAAATTAAAATGGGAAATAAAATTTAAAATATTGGGCTTTAAAGACGGGAATTTTAATAATAAGGAAAGTAAAACTTAAACAGTTGGAACAAAATTAAAAGCAAGAAAGAAAAAGAAATCAAAAACACTAGTGCAACAAATAAAAGAACTTTACGCCAGAAAATTAAAAAAATAAAATTACCTTATTACCACGAGAGAGTGAAAGAAAACCAAAAATGAAAAATAAAATACAAAAATTGCAACAGATACCCTCAATGTTAAATAAATGTGAACAAAATAAGTTTAAAATTTTTAGCAGTCTTTGAAAAATAAAAAAAAAATGACCATGAAATCAGTGGGACTGTTTACGCACGACTTAATCGGTCAAACACAAAGTCAAAAGGCTATCGTCAGGCCAGATATTTATTGTACTATGTACAAATGCGCCACAAGGCTAAAATGGGAATTGGGGAGACTAGTCTTTATTTGTCCTATTGATAACTTAGCAACCACAATCACTGGCCCAATCGTTCGTATATTGTTCCTTTCACCAAAACATATCATCTACACAACACTGCCTTACACAGACACCATAAAGCCGCATTTGCCCTAGAAATCAACTAATCTCATTTGTACAGTCTTAATGGATGGTTGGTTTGATAAAATCCCCAGTGTTCATCATGTAACAAGATTTACAAAACTAAACAAAACAGGGTTAGAAATGGAAACATCCACGGTCTAATTATGGCAGAGATAACAGTTAACTGGACGAAAAATATTGTGGGACTATTAAAATTGATCAACCCCGAAATGAAAGACATCCCACATTCACCAGAAAACTGAAAACCCTGTCACCTAAATGGGAGAGGGGAACGAGAATAACCCGAAAATAAAATGGAGCAAAAATAAAGGGGTCGATGGCCATCCATGCCCTAGCTAAGTTAAATTTAAAAACTTAAACTAAAAGAAAACGACCTAGGCTAGTCTATCACTGGACTGGGATGACAAACCATTAATCAGGCAGCCAATATCCTTAGTCCTAGGTCACCACCATGTGCTACTATAAATTAGCCCCTCTCAAACGAACCATTTATCCATCTTCCGCTAACTTTCCTGTAGAGAGTCGCCTCCTTTCTGTTCTGATCTTGATTTTAAGTTGTTGAGATGAGGGAAACGTCCCATCTCCATAAAACGCCTCCTGTAACGTCGTCCATATCATGATTCACATAATGCCAAGTAAGCACAAAAACAGTGTGTTTATTCAGCTCCGGCACAACATTGCTACAAACGGAGCTGTCATCGATGGCAAAAAAAAAATTCCTTCCAAGATGCGAAATCTGTAGCCTTCAGTCACTTCACACAATGGCTGTACGGTGAAAGAAGATGCCCCCCCCCGGTCCCCACAGACCTACAGCAGCGCACACATTTTGGCGTAACTGCCAGCCTCGCTTTAAGGAGCTTTTTGCCGAACCAAGCGTTCTCCCGTAACACCGGGCAGGTGAGTGATGCGTCGTCGTTATTGAAGCTTTTCATCCAGGACGCCAAAGGCCACAGAGAGCTAAACTTCTCATTCGTCAAACCGAGCTCATCCCTTAAATTATCTCAAGGTGCCCTAAGATGCGATATAATGCCTTAGAAGACAATAGCTGAGTGTCGGAGAAGCCTTCCTTAACCCGTGTAAAGCCTTTCAGAGAAAATCAACACTTGCAATAGAAGGAGCACTCGGCTCGAGGATTACGACATACATCCTTCTCGTCATCATGCACACTTCTCAAAGGGGGGAAACGATTTCTCAGCATCTTCATCCTAGAAGAAAGCCTTTACTCTCAACCTGCATACACATTCGATCCAAAAACTTGACTCGCAGTGTCTGTTGACGAATCTCAATGCAGAGCACTCCTAGATCGCCCTCAGACGGGTGCAGGCAACAGACATTGCGACGCACCTTAGAAGCCTTCCGCCCCAAAAGCGGTGAAACATGACTCGAACTAATTTGATTGGTTTGGTGCAAAGGAGCGAAAGTAACGAGAACCAATAAAGAATGATGGGATAGATGTGCGAGGCACAAACTTCTTCCCTCTCCTTTAAAGAAAGTCTTCTCCTAGACCACATATGAACTGCAACGTCCGCCTTTCCCGGACTTCCAACCAATATTTTTCCAACTACACTTCGTGCCAAATTATTATCAAGATAACTTTTTTTCTAATATTTCAAAAACCGTCCAATCAATTCACACAAAATTTTCACACAATGTTGGCAACATTGACTTGCGAGATCACTGAAATTTTCGTACTGATCTGCGCAATGTCCCCAGATTTTAAAGCCCTATTTTAGATTCTTCTACCATTTGCTCTGCTTGTCTATCTTGGTTGAACCGCTTTCTATAATCAGCAGCATCATTAATGTTCCTAATCAATTTCCACATTAGAGTTAGTAAAAAACTAATCCTGAAAATCCTTCTCAACATGTGTTGAATTTTCAGTAAGCAGCCGTGCTAATCCTAGGCTTATCTAAGTTTAGACGATCCTGGGCAAGCCTATGGTCCGAATAAACTATGGAATGAAGATTGGACACCCTAACAATGAATGTTTAGGGTTGACCATCCGCCTTAAATCTTGTTGGGGTGAGGATACGACGGCCTCGCCCCTAATCCATGTTGGTCTTAATGTGACCGTCAAGCGAGAGAACCTCGATATTCCACGGATAAGTTAACTTAAGAGCTCTATATAGGGAGGGAGAACAAAATCTAAGACCCTCCCTGAGCAAAATTGCTTAAGTTTCTTTGTTTCGTCGTTTTCCACAATTGCTAGTGCGAGCGCAATGTTATTCGCCTTCTCCACCATCCTCCACGTTTACTGGGATCTCGAATCAGTTCTAATCATCGTAAGGACACACTTTGCATCTGGAAAATTCTGCGGGTTCCCAATGTCCTTGACACCACATTTCTGGAGGGAACGTAAATATTTTAGTGTCTTTATTCTTTTCCCATATTTCTTGGCTTTGTCTGCTTGGAACGTGGACGTACGGCAGATGACTTACACCACAGTATTTTTGACTTTCACCGTTTTTCTTTTGTCGTTTATGCAAATGGGCTTCGTTGACTCTTTTTGTAAGTTTTCCTTCCGTAGTGTGCGTGTCGGAGTAGGGGAATGGTTAAAAGCGGGAGAATTGTGATAATGTACTGAGAGTGGGAAAACTTTTCGAGATGAGAACTTTTTCATAGATGGTGGGACAAGCGACCGTCACTGGCGGGGCGGGGGCTGAGATCTTATTGCGAGATGAAGAAGACGGTGCAGAGGCTGAGAACTGCGACACTCTCACTCGCCTAGGTTGATCCGCTTTTTTAGGCTTCAGTTCGTCTTCCTTTGGTGTACGTGTTGGGATTGGAGAACTTTCAAAAGTAAAAGATTGAGTAGTGTCTGTGGGACCCTTTTTAAACGTAGTCATTTTCGGAAGACGTTCAGTCAGTGATCTAATCACAGGGTGAGGGTCTGAAATTCTCATGCGTGTCGGTGAAGACGGATTAGCAGTTGAGGGGCGTAGTAATCCAACTTCCTATGTTGCTTCATTTTTTTGGCCCTCAATTGTTTCCGAGGTCATATGTTTTACATAACTGGTGTAATTTGTCGACGTAGCTAGGCAGTACCTCACCCTTAGGCATGGGAGAGTTAGTGATTTTACCCTTGGGGGCTTCAGGGGATGGAGATCTTTCAACTTTCGTTTTCTCTCTCACACTACCCACGACCAGCCATTCCTGTTGATCTCTCGCCTTCGGTGTTACAGACAATGTGAACTGTGGTACCAGTCGAAGCCGCTTTGCAAGTAGTATCAGCTCGAGTGGTGTTTTGGTCAGTTTTAGGTGGAACTCCAGGGGCCTTCTTTTCTGGACAGGACAGGGTAATTCCTTCCGCCAAGCTCCAGTCCGCTGGGAATGTAGTCAAAGGCGTCACGGTCCAACATTAACTCAAACCCCGAATCACCCAGCTAGTATTCTGGAGTGGCACTCAACAATTACCCCTACTGCATCAAATACACACCCAAGTGTTCTCTGAGTACATAATACGGAACCTCGTATACTCCCACATTCACCCTACGTCGCCCCCTGGTATTCTGTACGGATGATATATTCTTTCATGATAAGATCACGGGACATCATATTTATACAGTACTCTGGTGTGGACAACAGTATAACCCACATGAAAAACCGTGAGCCTTTTATGATCTGTTGATGTTTCACCCCCAGGGAATTCAGTGTCATCATTACCGTTCCTTTTGTGAATTCATAGATCTTACGCGATTACTTGTTGACCACAAAGACAGATACCGTTCTTTTTTCAATTCGCTCTTATGAATCGAGGTCAACCAAAATCCCACTATCAGTATTCAGATTAGCGTAATATTTGACCCGCTCGATAAAGTCCGCAACATTGACTATGCATTTTGAGGGTAACTCCAAGTACAGAGTGAACCTCCAGCCGCTATACCGCCATTTGTTGAGGCTGTCGCCATGTTTATGCCTTGTTCTTTTTTTTTTTTCTTTTTTTTTTTTTTTGCTTACATTTTATTTCCCTTCCCCTCTTCTTTGTCAGGAGTGGTTGAATTATTTTTCCCCTTATAGGTCCCATCTTTGGAGGATTTAGGGTTTTCATTTCTTTTTTCGTTATCTTTTTTTGGGAGACAACATCATTATTTTTACCTGGTGGCTGTGCCTTCGTGGAAGAATAAAATACTTTATGGTGATGGGTCAACTTTGGAAAATTAAACTTGGAAAATTAGTGACTGAAACAGAGTCAAAAAGTAAAATAAAAAATTATTAATATATTGTCCGAAATTTACAGTTTTTGGATTAATTGTTTTATGCTGATGTTCCTTTCCTTATTTTCCATATCTTTTGTACGATTTTTTTTTTTTATTTAGTCTCTCAGATATGTTTAGAAAGCATTGTGCTGTTCGCGTATTTACTACTTGTAAAAAATGTTTTGTGTGCGCATTTTCTTTGTTTCCAGGGCCCTTCAGTTACTCCTATGTATATTTTTTTCTTCGTCATCTTCTAATTATATATATATATATATATATATATATATATATATATATATATATATATATATATCGAGAGAGAATTAACTACAATCACCAAAACAGGCGACCCGTCACTTGTGTATTTGAATGGTTGAACTATTATTACTTGTTCCAAATGTTATATGAAGATATTTTCCTTTTGACTTAAGTGATCACATACTTTCATCCTTCATCTTTTATATACACTACTATGAATGAAACTTACTCAATATTAGAAACATAACACTGTTTCTTAACACCAACAAAAAGCAAAGATATCTACTAAAATTTAGTTGCAACCCAGACTTCTACTAATTTTTATTTTTAAAAAAACTTTCTCTCAATACTTCTCATCGTCAACTGTACAGATGGACTAATTAAGCTCAGATGATTTAACACAACTTGTATATGTTCCCAATAAAATCAGATTATAAAGATATTATCCAGTTAAAAGGTCCATAAAATTATTCATACGTTAGCATATCGATTTACTTACACCTTGATCACTCCTCTGACATAGATACACGGACACTTCTTATGCATTCCTTTACCTATTAATGCACGTGTGAAGCAAATTCTTACAGGTGAGAAATGTCAGCCTGCATCCAAGAGAGCGATTAGGAAGACTCCTGGTAACTAAGAATTGAATAAGTCACCTCGCCTGAAGAATAATTCAGTCCAAGTCGCTTCGATCAGATATTTCGGTATCAAAAGTAAAAGGCTTTCCTTCGTCATGTATATTCTGATAAAATTTCTTAGTGCCAGCATTGTACGGGTGAGACAACATGTTTTTATATGACGGAGTTAGATTTTGATAAGTGTTTTTAATAATTCTATTATTATTATTATTATTATTATTATTATTATTAAATAATAGAGCAGCACCCCGAAAAGGTGACGCTGGGGTACAAATTGGTGAAACTCAATATAACTATTAGTATACCCAATGTGATTTCGATTTACCAGGCACATGACTCACTGCCTAATGCCCGGAATACGGCAACGCATTTTCTAAAAGGGGCCCTGTGAGAAATACTTTCAGATTGAGTTACCCAGTCCGCTCAGAGGGTGTAACTATGTATCTAAATCTGAGTTGCAAACAGCTTGCCTCACAATTAAGAAAACAAACTTGCCGACACCCGGCCAAGATTCAGATGGATAAAGACACACAGTACGTTCAGCTGCTAGTGGGGTAGATATACCAAAGTGACATGTAAGTATATGATGAGGAATGGAATATTCAATGCAAGACATCATATTTGACCATTACAAAAACGTGGCTGTTATGATGAAACGCCATGAAAGTCATGTTCGGCGTAGCTTCAAGACATTATTATTATTATTATTATTATTATTATTATTATTTCTGCTATGGACACACTACCTACCAAGTCTGCGGAAAGACCTAAGGCAGGTCGTGGTGTGTTATTATTATTATTATTATTATTGTTATTATTATTATTATTATTATTATTATTTGTGTATGTTATGTTCCCTGCTTTGTATCCTGTAGAGCCTCGTCCAAACTATGGTTCTTAAGTCCTATAAGAAAATTGTTAATTAATTGATAACATTTTTCTTAGTGTATGGGACGTCCCTAGTAGGGCGATCATCTGGGTAACTTGTATGTTGATGTTACCTGGGACACTGTTAGTAAAATTGTCCATTCCTTTTCTCCGGAGTCCCAGAGCTCCGATTACTATTGGTACAGTCTCAATCTTCATTTTCACCATACTGTTAATATCGATCTCTAGGTCCTTGTATTTGGACAGTTTCTCGATCATGGAGGTGTTTCTCTCAGAAGATACTTCTGAGTCAATAAGCATACACTTCCTGAATTCCTTATCTTTTATGATAATGTCAGGTCTGTTGGATTTTATTCTCCGGTCAGTTTGAATTGTCCCAGATGATATTTTGGGTAACTCTGTCTGGTTGGTGCTCAGATCATTGCTCAGTGATTTCGTTTTTCTGCTTCTTGCATATATTCCCATGTACATATGTCACTACCTTGTTATGTCTGTCGGTATATTCATTTTTTGCTAGTTTCGAGTATCCTGAGATAATATGGTCGACAGTTACGTCATATTTTTCACAGATCTAGTTGCAAGGCTTTCGTCCTGAGCTGCAATAATTAGGCCTTCTGCCTCAGCTTTAACCCATGCAACACCTTGTCCTATCAGGGTTTTTTTTTTTTTTGTAATTTCATTTGATCAAGTTGTTTTGTTTTACTCGTTTGGTGGTAGATGGTAATCGCTTCGTTTTTTTGTTTAAGTTGTTTCTTGAAGAGTGCAGCTTTGTTGACCGGATGAATTTGATGTTTTACTATTGATAGGAGAGAGTCATTGGTTTTTATCAGGTATACTTCCAATCCGATTTTTGTAATTTTTAGAGTTTTTTCAAGTTGGATTAAATCTCGGACTCCTAAATCTCTTGGTACATACAACCTATCAACATCTGATTTCGGGATTTTGGGTAATCATTTTTCTAGTCTTGGCATCGAATCTTTTAATGTCATTTAATTTCCATTTAATAATTTTGAAGCTGTATCTTACTACGGATATAGCTAAGGTGTTAATAGTCTTCATTTTATTGGTCTCATTGAGTTCGCTTTGTAGTATCAAACTCACTCTCCTATAATATTCTTTTCGGGTCTTTTTTCTCCATAATTGAATATTGTATTCCGTCCTCTACACTAATTCCTAATTATTTGTATGTAACATCTTGGTCTAAATCCTTATTTTTCTTGTTGATATCAAGGTCTAAATCTCTAGTTTTCGTTAGTTTACCGCCTTTGGAGGTGGCTTTGGCATATTTGTTGATTCCGAACTCCATCATAATGTCTCTCGCTGAAGGTTTTGACAATGGTGAGTCATTTTTTTTTTTTTACTGCTAGTTGTTATCCTTGCCAAACATTGTAAGATTCAGTTTGCCATTCTGTGACTTGTATCCGTAACGACTGTTATTCATTAAACAGCTGAGTGATCCTAATGCAAGGCAGAAGAGTAGTGGTGACATGAATCTCCTTGGAAGATCCTGCTTTGATGTTAATAGGTGTCGATGTTAATGACCCATTTATATTTTTTAGGTTTCCAGTTTTTCATGTTCTCCTTTATGAATTTGTCCGTTGTGGAGCATACTATGTATATTTTTAGGCTCTTCTCTATCCATGAGTGTGATACACTGTCGAACGCATTTCTATAGTCGATTCATACTATTGATAAGTTTGTTTTCCTTGTTTTTACCTCTTCCAATAGTGTTTTATCGATAATTAGTTGGTCTTTACACGCGTAACTTCCTTTTTTTATATCCCTTTTCTTCTGTTGGGTGTAAATTGATTTTCTCAAGGAAGTTGTATATTTTCTTGGTTATGAAAGAAGTGGGGATCTTGTATATTGTTGGTAGGCAGGTAATGAGTTTATAGTTCTTCGGGTTCTGCCTCTACTCCGTTTTGGTAGTAGGTATGTTATTTCTCACATAAGCCATTTGGGGTATTTTCCTGGGTTTATGATTATATCATTGTATGCCCGAGCGAGGTCTTGGTTGGTGCCAGATAGTTTTTTATCCAAATATTGACTATTTGGTCTCTTCCTAGTTCTTTCCTGTTTTGGGTTTTGCAGATGGCAGCGGCTGTTTCAGTAATATTGATATCCGTCAATTTTTGACACTTTATATATATGTGTTGTTCTTGGTGTTGCTTGATCCATGTGGTTCTTTCATTGTGCATTTTGTATTTTTCCTACATCTTACACCAGAACACTTCGACTTCCTGGATATTAGGACGGGCATTTATCTATATTTTATTTTTTCCCAATTCTCGATATAGTTTCTTGACATCTTCTTTGTAGATCTTTTTTTTTTTTTTTTTTGGCCAGAAGAATCTGTTTCTTTTTTCTGGTTTCTGTGCCTTTGCTTGAATTTGTTGTTTCAGCTTCTCTTTAGCTTTTGGTACGACAATACTATTCTTTATGTTAAGGCTTCGTTTCAGTTGTCTCCTTTTTCTTTCTTTAATTTTGGAGCCCTTGTCTACTTCAGTTAGAAGTAACAATTGTCCTTTTAGTTTATTTCTTTCGGTTTCCATTTTTTCTTTTCAGGCTGGCATTTTTATTTTTCGTTTACGTCGTGTTTTTATTTTTTCACCAATTGTTTCAGCAATCGTTGCCGAGGCTGCCTATATAAGATGATTAATTTCTGTCAGGTTTATAGGTCTTTCCACTTACTCCCTTGTTTTTCTAATTGCTTGGATAGCAAGGTTGATGGTTTCCTGCACTTGACAGTTCTTTCTTACTTTTGGAATTGTTGGCCTTTCCTCAAAAGACATTTCCTTTACATTCTCCCATTGATATCTGGTGTTTTTGTCATCTTTGTTTCTCTCTCATATTCGTCATTATCCTCCTCTAGTTGTTTGTGAACATCAGATTGATTATTACAACTGTTTTCTATTTGTTCCTCTGCATGTGTCTCCTTTGAGTTGTTGACATTTAGCCCCTCGATGTTAATTTCTAATCTATTTTCGATGTTTTCTCTGGTTCTTTCAAGTTCTATCTCTGATATTCTTTTTTTCCTGATGATTTAACGCCTAATATTGGCTAGTTTGTTGGCATTGATGTTTAGTCTGTTTGAGGGATGTTTTTCTCGCCAGATATTTTAGGCGGCTTTGGTCATTTTTTTTTTTCGTTGTCGGATTTCTCGTAGCAGTGTAAAATGCTATCATTACTCCAATATACACTTCGCTAGGTCATTTATTTATTGTTCTTTTTATAGGATTTTCTTTTAATGCATGTAGAGGGCATCTGAGAGGATTGTCCGCGTGGTTTTCCTCTAGTTTTCATTGGGTAGAGTTTGTTTCAGTTGCAGATTTTTCGATCGCAGTCTGAATCCTCACTGAAGATCGCGATCATTGTTGACCTGCATGATGACCGATGCGTTTTAGCAATATTTTTATTTTTGTCAGCATTATAGTTAGTTCGTATTCCCCTATACGTGTGGGTTGGTTCATGGGCGCCAGAGCATATCCATACCGTAGTGGGCCATCACGTTCAGGGGGCCAGGCCTTCTTCAGCTTTTTTATTTTTTATTTTACTATTGCTATTATTAACAACAACAGTAGAATCTTCATTTGTAAGCGTTCGGATCCCAAGGAAACACGACTTGCTTCAAGAGACTCCGATATATCTTTAGTTTTCAACGTAATTTTCATTGACATTTTCTCTCTTGTGTTTAATAATATGGAATTATATTAAAATCTACCTAAACCTGTTATTACACGAATATGTTTTACCCATATATAGCATTATTATATAGATACTAACAATATTTAAAGAAAAGTTTATTATAAGTGTTTGTACTGTATCGCATATCTATTTAATCGTTTAGGAATAACAAACTGTATGGCTTATAAAATAAAAATTGTATATAAATTACTAATAAATGAATACCAAAAGACCTTTAAAAAATAACTAATAAGTCAAGATCACCAAAATCACCACCATCATCACCACTACCACCATTAATATTATTATTATTGCATTTCTCTTTCTTTTTCCTATTATCAGTAATAAAAGCCTAATAACTATTCAATGCTCTGCCTGAATCAGATAAAATTAAGATTTGCGTAAAAAATTAACAAAACTAGTAAGTACCGATTACATATCAGGTATAACAACAAAATAATATAACTCAGTAACACGTCTCTAAAATTAAAATATTATAAATCTAAAATTTTACATGCGGCTTTACGCTAATCACTGTACATATATACTATATGTACTATATATTTGTTCATACATACACACAAATACATATGCAAGTACACATATATACACATATATACAAATTATATAATATTATTATATCATTATTATTACTGCAATTAATATTATTATTATTATTATTATTAATATTATTGTATTCGCTTCATTTCTTTGTCCTGACTTATAACTTTGAGCAATTTGCTTAAATAAGTGCTACTAGGAGACGCTTTTGTAATTCAAACAAAGGCGACGTTAAGAGAAACAGAAAAAAAAAACGAAAGAGAAAGCAAAAATGAAACCGATCTTGATTTGCGTAAAAGAAATTTAAACGATAACAATGCAATTATACAAGTAAATACTAATTGCATAATATGCAGTCAATAACAAAATAATAGCAATGATGGCAACAGCAATAGCAGTGACAATTATGACAATAGCACATCGTTCACTTTTGAATAGTATAATAACTTAATAACATGCGTTTAAAATTAAAATACTATCAATAAGAAGGCAGATTCTGTTTTTTTAGTGTTTGATCTCGATGTCTAATCGATTATCTTTGATCATTCTGTCTGTGTGCAATGTAAAGTCACATAAAATTATTACAGGTACTATCCTTGTAACCGGGTCTGGGTGATGTTCATATCAGTTTCTTGCAGTTTTCTTCCCGTAAAATTTGCGTATTTTTCAATGAAGATATGCATGCTTCAGAATTTCTTGTTAACATGAACAAAACCTTTGTTCTCATTTTTTTTTTTAACCCGGCACGACGTAAACACTAACGGGTATGGGGTTTGTTGACATCAGCTTGTTTGGTACAAGCCGTGTATCAAACTTGAAGAAGTTTATCTTCATATCGTTTCTACATTTGGTACATCGCAATTGCTTTTGCTTTCTTTTTTAGGTTCTTCAACGCTGAAGTAAGTGTATTATGATTTATTTGCACTTCTTCGCCCACTAGAAATTCCATTTTGAATTTGTTGGCTTCCTTTATTAATAAATAAAGTGCCATTCCTTTCATGTTTTCAACACAGGTCATCATCTAGTCTTCTGTAGTTTTCAGATATTTTTGAAGACAGATTGTTGTGATTTCGTAATACATATCTAATTGAATTAATCCTCTGCCTTCTTTTGGATCTGGACATATACAGACAATCAACATCAGCCTTAGGATGATGCATGTGGTGGCAATGAGAAGCTTTTTCTTTTTGACATCTATTCGCTTAACGTCAGCTTATCATTATTGTTATTTTTCTAATACTACTACTACTACTACTACTACTATTATAATTATTATTATTTTTATTATTATTATTACTAGTAATACTATTATTAATAATATTAAGCTAAATATATGTGCTGGGAGACAAAAGATTGCCAGTGAATAGAGTGGAATCGTTGAAAAGAATTAAAATTTCTTCATAAACTTATGTTTGGTTATTATTGTTTAAGGGCATATCAAACTGAATGGGTTATTAAATACCGAATTTAAATATTTTTACGGATATATATATATATATATATATATATATATATATATATATATATATATATATATATATATATATATATATATATTTGGTTTGTTTTGTTTTACTGCATATCAATCTCAAAGGCTTATTTAATGGCGATAATTTTTTTTTACTGCGGGTAATATTATTTTTCAAAAATGTATGACTGGAATGTTTTTTAAATGTATACCTGCTAATTATTTTTCAAATATAAGGTTGTAATAATTGCATTATATACGTTTGTTCTTACATTCCGTACAAACAATTACTTTTATTTCATGGTGACTTTCAATGGATTTCGCAATTAATTTCTGTTATTCACAAATTTATTTCCAAGTTATAAAAATTGTTATCGTACAAAAAATTGTCGCAAAAATCACGTAAAAATTCCCCGAAAACAATAGCAGTATTGAAAACTTGGTTATCGAGAATTTCAGGATTGCAGATACTGATCCAGCCTGAAATGTTTTTAATTTGTTCACGGAGTCGGCCTGATTCCAAAATATTATATGTCAGGCTACGACCTCCGAGAGTATAGTTGAGAAAGTGTAGCACACTTATATTCGCATTTATGTATCCAGAAGAAGCTAAGATGATTAAATGTTAGACTTGTGTCCCTTTAATTGAAAAAATGTGACACACTGATATTCGCATTTATTATATAGAAGAAGAAGATAGAGTTACTGAAAGTTAGAGAGCTGCAATTGAAAAAGTGTGTCTCACAGAGATTTTCGCATTTATTATACAGAAATTTAACTTGAATAAATAATATAGGAATAAACTAAATACTGTTTAGCCATTGTTAGTAATCTAATCATATAATCTACTTCTATTGAATGCTGGATACTTACTGAGATCCACATACTCTTTTTAATTACACTAAATAGTGTATAGGAAATATCAGTATACATATAATTTAAGGCGTGTAAATGATTCTTACTTGCAATAGAGCAAGAAGGATTCCTTTAGAAAATACTTTTACGTTTTATCCGATTTTCTTTGATTTTTTTTTTTTTTTTGTGAGATGATGGAAATAACACAAGAAAAAAGCAAGCAAGTAAATAGTTCCCACTAAACTCAAAAAGCTTTCTCAACAAGACACAGGTGCTGAACGTGGATTTACGTATATTGCCGATTTCAAGATGATTTGATTCGAGACAAATTCTCCGTTGACCACTATCATGCTTACATTATTTATATCTTCGAAGGGTTTATTTAATTTCCAGTTGAAAACTTCAGAATTAGTTTTTGTTGTACGTTTAAAAACTTCACTACCATTAAATACTCTATGTCTGCTGTGTTGATAAGATTTTTGATTTCATACAGTAAATAATTCTTTTTACAATAAACCTTTGAACCGCGTTGATTTTATTGTTGCAGTTATAAATATACTTATGAAGATTATCTGCTACCAAACTATGCAAATAAATAATAGAATATATGTTACTCTCTAGTCTTGGACGACATCCACTCCAAGCGAAGACAAGTTCTGTCTACTTACAAGAAATTTTGAAAAAAAAATGTTTTATCTTGTTGAAACTGCTTACTTACTGATTTTTAAGCTGATATAGTTTAGAAAATCGAACAACTGCACAAAATCTTGGCTACTTTTGACTTTTTTATTTACTAATTTTCCTAAATGGAATAACTATAGATTTTCAACGATCTATCTTTCTACCTTTAATATGTTTACTTTTACTTTCTTCTGTTTTGACTTTCAATGATCACGTGACCAGCCGAATAATGGAAATTATCGTAGGAAGATCAAGTTGCGCCAGTCGTCTCAGTGGATACTGTTCGATATCACTTGATATCTTGATTCTCAGTCACAGCTCAAGTACAAATAAACTGTTCTGTCGCGAAACCTGTAAAGATTCATTAATACGGAACATTTTTGTTAGAATTTTCTCTAACTCTGAATTAGGACTTGAAATCAATATAATCTGATTCAATGGAAAAAAAAAGTTACAGCATCCGTATGAGGTATTGATAAATAATAATAAACTGATAATAGTTATCTTCCTTGGTATGGACGAAGAAACGTGACCAGTTCAAAGTGCTAGCAAAACATTATGCCTATTTTATAAGGTTTAAGGTGAATATGCTAAAAAGAAATCGACTGTTTTTAATGGCAGAGGTGATTTGGAGAAGAGCAGTATGATGTCGTGATGATGCAAGAAGTAGGCGACCTAAAACACAAAGAACTGTGCAAATTTGGACATACTGACTGACAAACTTTCATTCGACATGTTTATTTGGAAGAGTTGAAATGCTTACGACAATCTGTTCAAAGACTTGGAAATAGAATACAAGCTCTGACCTGACAAATTGATTCTCCACCTTCACAATCCTCCTGTGCAGGATTTTTTAGAATCACGAGTTCCTACCTGATAGATCCATTACAAAAATGTGTTAACCACCTTATCTAATAGACAGTTTGCTATTAACCTGGGTCTTCCTAAATTCTGTTGTATTTGAGAAGCTCATGCTTTACGCATTGATTGATTTCTTTAGGTTAATTAATATCCGTATTATTCGTTCTAGCTAAACACGATATTCTGGTGACTTGTATGTCTTCTGCGTTGGCGTTGTTTATGGACATTTTCTAACACGATATGGAAATATATATGAGATAATGATATATATATGTATATATCAAGAACAGTATTGGGGAAACTATATGACAAAATGAAACAGGTTTACTTGTGACGCGTTTCGTCCTTCAGGACATCATCGGGCTAAATTTGTTATGTCGGTAGAACTACACATACGAACGAGAGTGAGGTACTAGGAATTTTTTTTTTTTAATATCTAGACGAATTCATTTCAAGTCTTTTTCTTTCTATCACTTTCGTAAGTAGGTATTCCACACTGTGATATTTGAAGATCTGCCAGCAATGGTGAAATGTTGTAAGAGCCATGGCGCAAATTTACTTTAGATGACCTAGCAATTAAGGCACTCTCTAGACATTTATGTCGTCGTGAATTAGTTTCTCCTTTGATCATGGCAGCATTTTTTTATGTCAAAATTGTGGCCATTCTCGTTACGGAGGGAAACCAGTGCATTTGATGTATTATTTGTTTGGTTTGGTTTGTTTTGTTTTGTTTGACGGTATGTCAACCACAATGGGTTATTTAATACCGACAAGATTTTTACTGCTGGTAATATTTCTTTTTAAAAGAATGTATTGCTGGTATTTTTTTTTTAAAAAAAAAACTGTATTGATGGAAATAATTATTTACAAATTATTTCTGGTATTGAAACCTATTTTTACAATTTCATAGTGTTTTGAGATCAGTTTTGGGGTTAACTATTTGCCCACAGCTGGGTCATTAAGAGCCGCTACCACCACCAGTCAGGATGGACCTGGGAACACCAGCTATTAAGAGGTGATTACACGCCCCGCAAAACCTCCTGATCAGAGGCCTTGCTGTTTGACGTAGTTTATCGTCTATCTCAGAAGGCGGATGTAGTTTATCGGCATACACAGGACGGTGTATTATTTATAAAATGTCCCTTTTGCCATATATATATATATATATATATATATATATATATATATATATATATATATATATATTTCACCGTGTAGGTAGGTTTGTCTGGCTCTTTAGGTTTACTATATATATATATATATATATATATATATATATATATATATATATATATAAAGATTGTTACCACACCAGAATAAAATAATGAGGAAAGGGATCATAATTTATTATTAAAAAGTATACAAAAATATCACAGCCTTTAAAATTTAAGGCACCTTTCGGCCGTCACTTCCTTAGAAATATATAATCACCGGCAAAATAAAACAAAGTAGCTGACATGAAAAATTATTATCAACAACTCATATTAAGACGATGTAAATTATATAATTAATATTATAAAAATTGTAACTGCGTATTATACGTCAGTGCATTTGATCGTAAATAGGTAATTTTTCTCTTTCTATAATCCTGTGCAGGTTTTCTTAATGCAGGGAATGGCTAATTTTATTACGTAATGTAACTACAAAATATTGTATTCCCCATTCTAAAATATATTAATATTTAACTATGGAT